>VZRH01008423.1:183359-210354 GCA_013397555.1 Urocynchramus pylzowi | reverse complement strand
CGTGCGAGTCGCGGCTTGGGGGACCGGGCGGGGGGTGGGTGATGCATAGATGCTGCTTTTCGGGGGGAGCTCTTTCTTGCTGCCTTGCACGGCTACGACAAATCCCCTTGCACAGTTACTGCCGCGGGGAGAGCGTGTCGTTTTGGGGATGCGGAGCGGCCGGCACGCCGCTCTGGGGATGCAAAGAGCGGTGATGCTCTGGTACTTGGGATGCAGGACTTGACCGAGGGGTTTGTGCCGCGGTCCCCCGGCTGCAGAGGTGTGCGTCCCTGCCGAGTGGCGTGTGTGCACGGCAGTGTCTGCCAGCCTGCCTCAGCCCCGGGTGTCGGGGACCCGCCGGCAGGTGCGTGGGCAGGGTGCCGTGTGCTGCTGTGCGAGAAGTGGGGCACAGCCCCCTTGTCTGGCAGAAAAACTGCTGGGTCGGGGTTGCTCCAGGACCTGCTCAAGAAAATGCTCCCGGTTGGCTGTGGGATGCTGTGGATGATTTCAATGAGTGTTTCTTTCCATTCCTGAGTAAACCGTCAGCGTTAATGGAGAGCGGGTCCAGGCAGAAGTGCCAAGAGCTCCTGTGGAGCCCTTTTGTGCTGTCCTCCTCACCTCTGTAGTTAAATCTGAGCCTCACACCCTTGCTAGATGCTAATACTGCCAGACCAACACAGTCCCTGTCTGTACTCACCAGCGCTCCCATCTGCCTCTGGGGAATGGGCTGTGGAATTGCAGACTGTGTGGGAAGGCAACAGCAGCTAAGCCCTTGAGCTGTGGGATCGCAGACAAGTTAAAGCCTGTGTCCTTGATCCCAGAGCTAGGGGCTGCAGGAGGAATTTGTGCAGCTGTTGGCCACAGCTGGATGCACTTCCTGACTGCTCCGAAACAGAAAACAGCCCAATGGCCCCTCAGTTGCCTGTTGTGAGCAGACACAGTTGAGGGACTTCTGTCAGTGCCGACCTGGGAAATCCCACTCTCCTTCTGCACTGCATCCTGGCTTGGTGACATTGTTCCCACTCACCAGCACCTGCAAGCTCCTGGGCAGCCTCAGGCTCCCTCGAGCCTGCCTTCTCCACAAAGCTCTCTCAGGATGTGACTGTGCAGGGATGCTTTTCCCTTGGGTTCACTGGTTGTCTTCGTGCAGCTCATGGGCCATTGATAGTGTCAGTCCAGTGCTGACACCACGCATATGCCCTCCAAAGCACTCTGCTCCTGCCATTGCTTTTTGCTCCTGGAAAAGACAGGTAGGCTTGCTCTTGGCTCACCAAAAAGCTTTTCACAGAGCAAAGACACTTCCTTTTCAGCACCAAGGGCTGTAACATCAGCCCCAAAAGATGCTTTGCAGGATGACTCGTCCCTCCACAACTAGTGCAGGCAAGAGGTAGAGGCTGTACCAGATACCTGGAGTGAGGAGGCTGAAGAAACTGACTTCAGCTTAAATCAGCAGGTGTGGCACCAGCACACAGGACAGTATGGTACCTCCATCCTGCAGTTGTCCCTCTTCTCCATTCCTCACCAAGCTGCATAATTAACTACTGGCATCAATCCCCCAGCATGGCATTGCTGCTCTCATTAACTTGGGCTGGGAGGTGTTAATGAGCCTCTTCCTCTTTGAAGATGAGCCACGGGCTTTGTTGTTGCCCTGGCCTGACCTTCTTATTCCTTGTTGTGGTATGGGGGTAAGCCAGGGTGAGGAGGACAAGGCACGAGGTCACCTGCTCCGTGCTGCACCTTCTTCGCTGCCCAGCTTCGTTCCCAGCTCTCCTGGCAGAGGCAGGGCTTAGGGACCAGCCCGTTGGGAAGGAGGGAGCCCAGGATCACCTTTGTGCCCTGTCCATATGGGAAGGCACCAGCCACTGGCTTTAGGGAGCCAGCAAACAGCTTCTGGTGGTTTCCATGGGACACGTGTAGATCTCGGTTGTTTTTGTTCCGTGTAAGGTCCAGGCCCTTGGCAAGTGTGGCGGAAGCTGCAACGCCCGCTCTCATCACGGAATTCTGTTTGCTCGCGGTCCTTGCCAGCTCCGTACTCGCCCAACAGCTTAAACCTGGCTTACCTTCCTGAGCTTTCCCAACACTGAGCTCTGTCCTGAGACTCCTGCCAGCCCAGCCCTGCGCTGCTCGGGGCTGCAGGAGTGCCAGCTCTCAGAGCCTCATCTCCGTGCTGACTCGTACTCAGCTGCCAACAAACTGAGGCTCAAAGCACTATGCAAGATGAGCTGCAGGCATTTGCAGCTGGGCAGGAGTCAGGGTTTTACTAGCCATACAGCTATCTTGATTTGATTAAGCAGTGCTATAAAGACTAATTGCTTCTTAAGTTAAGAGTGTGCAAGATGTGAGATGGGGAAAAAGTGTGCAGAGTAGGGGCAGAGCCTGGATGGGTTTGGTTACATCAGGATGTGTAGTCTTGAGGGACTCAGTTCCCCAGCTGAGGCTGTAGCACACTACTCCACCCCATCTTCCACTCCAGATTCCGTGGACTTAGCTGTACATGGGTGGGGGGAGGCTGTACATGGGCTCTGGGGTCCCTGTGTGGGAGAGGAGCTGTGATGCTGCATGAGGAACGCGTCTGAGGATCGTTGTTCCCGTAAGACAAGAGAAGCTGTTGCGTAGGAATAACACTAATAAGTTCTTTGTAATTTCGTTGCTGATGGCAGTGGTGTGAAAAAATGACCCTGTTGTGACCTTTTGGTCCTGCTCTGCCTTGGAGCAGGCTTTTTCCCGGTCGTGCCACTCCCCGAGAAAGGGGAAGCTCAAAGCTCTGTGTGTGGCTGTCGTGCACTCACTGTGACACAGATTGGTGAGCCTGGAATTCTGGGTGCAGTGCTCAAGGCTCTCTTTCAGCTTCTTGGTTAAGCTGTGGGTGAGCACAGTCAGGCTTCATCTGCAGGAGACCGACTTTTCCTTGGGGCCAAAAGGGAGCACAGACCTATTGCCTGCCTGGTGGCTCGTGCAGAAGCTGTCAGCAGGAAGTCAGGCAGATTTCCGCAGAGCCTTCTTGCATCTTCCCATCACACGGCTGCCAGTGAGACTTGCTTTAGTTCATTTCCTTTAGGACTAGTCCGATAGGAAGGCACCTCGCTGTGAAATTTCCAGCTGGAAATTCATGGAGTGAGCAGACCAGGAAGCTGCAGAGGGAGGAGGCAGGCAGGGGCTGGAGGTGAAGAGCAGGGCTCGGAGGGACGTGACTGGGTGGGCAGCAGCAGTGGGACTGGAGGGTTGTGCCATCAACCTCCCACCTGCTGAGCAGCCTGCTCTGGTCACGTCCTGAGGCTCAGTCATGGCAGCAGGACTGTGTCATCTGCTGTGCTGTGCCAAGGGCAAGCCATCCACCTGAACGTGTATCTGTGTCCCCAGACCGACACTGAAGTGGCTCCAGCCTCCTGCAAAGCTGCTGGGGAGAAGGGTGTCCTGCCTGGGTTGCCCTGCTTGGCATCTCCTCTGCTGCCCAAGCTGTGGCTCCAAATGTGGTCCTCATCCCTGCCTGGTTCATTTTGCCCAGCACCTCCAACCACAGTTTACACCTGTGGCTGAGGGCCCATTCACCTGGCTCAAGCCCCTGAGGGCTTTGAAGTTTCACTAGAGTTTTGTTCATGGTCATGATAAACCCTCATGAGAGAAACTCCCCTGTTTTAAGCTTGGGGATAACTCTTGGAGGACAGCCAGGGAGGAAGGAGGGAGTGGTGACAGATCTGGCTTCTCAGTCCTGCCCAAGGCTCAGGGTAGAAGGAGATCCAGCCTTATCTGCCTTGCCTGCTCTGCCCATGACAGGCGCTGTAATTTCCTGGCCTCAGGACCAAGTTGGAGACAATTCCATTTTTTTATCCTCCCTTAGTGTTGTACCCTCAGCTCCCTGATGATATTTGCTCTGGACTGGACTTCAGCCCCTACAGGGAGCCCACTGCTGCAGGATGCACACAGTGCATGGTGCTTTCATCCCATCAGGGTTTGTAGGTGTTGGGCTGAGGATGGCAGGGTTGGGTGGGTCTTCATGGCATCCTGGCAAGAGCAGGAATGTTATCCATTAACCACAGGAGGACACAGACCAACGGCAACACAGCCAAGTTATTATGAAGTGATCCACCCTACCCTGCAGCTTCTCCTTCCCGTCTTCACACCCACTCCTCGTGGCAACACAAGGCTGGCGTGGCTGTGTGGTGAGCCACGTCAGGACACTGATCTGCTAGCCTGTTTCTGAATAGGGCTGGAGGCAGCAGCTGTGGGGTGCCCACGTGATGTGGGTCAGAATCCGTGCCTTGCAGGGGCATGAAGAAGGTGCTGAAGAGCACTGCACTCCCCCAGCCTGGGCTCTGCAGCTGGGCTTGTTCCAAAAGTGGAGCCTTTGACTAGAAACAAAACCTAGCATCAGTAAATAGCCTGGCAATTGATACTCAGCACACAAGTCTGCTGTCCCTCCCTCCCTTCCTTCCCTGTGGCTGTGGAGGGGATGCAGTGTGTCAGAAGGGACTGCTTCAGCAAGGCTCAGGCCCTGGGCTCCCTATCACCTGGCATCACTGCGGAGGTACATCAGCATCCACCCAGGCAAGCCCTGACAGGACACAAGCCTTGCCAGGTGGCCAGCTCACCTCGGTGGAGGCTGCTGTAACCTTGGGTCTCCCAGCAGGGTGTCTAGAGCCGCCTTCATCTCCTCTGCTCCCCACAATAATCTGGGGAGGCTGAGAGGCTTCTGGAGCCTGCCAGCCAATGCCAGTGGCTGCAAAGTACCATTTCCACAAGAGCAGAGCACTCGGTGGCTCTCATCCAGAGTGTTTCATGCCTCCCTGAGACATCCCGAGGACGCTCAGGGTGCCAGACAGGCTGCGATGGCATGGCTGTGGCACGCCGGGCGGTGGCCGTTTGCACCGGCGTAGCAGCACAGGCTGGGACTTGGAGGGGATGTGACTTGGTCTTTCCCAGCTTGTGGCTAGGCTTATTATTGTTGGTTGTGTGTGAGATTGTGTTTTGATGGCATTTGGGCAGACACAGCCGTCCCCACCTCCTGTTTGCTCTCCCTGCCTGATCCTACTTGCATAAAGATTTTCCTGTTTGCCGCTGTTTACCCAAGGCCAGTGCCAAGGGTGGGAGGTTTGGGCTCTGACTTATTTGCTCCGAAGGAGGTGTCTGCCTCAAGTCTTGCTTTGGCTCCTCATGTGGGACCTCAGTCCTGACAGGCTGTTTGGGGAAGCTGAGATATTCAGGGAAGAAGGAGCCAGAGATGGTGCTTCTGGCCTGGGTGTTTGCTCCAACTCCTTTGCTTGCACCACATCACTGACAGCACGCTGCCTCCTTGGCTTTCCACTCCTCAGATCGTGTGTTGCCCACACAGATATTCTGTGTCTACCACAGAATGGGGATATGGCAAACCCAGCTCTCAGCAGGCAGCATCTTCCCTGCTGGGAAACGTGCAGGTGTATGTGGCTCCTGGAGTCCCTTCAGCTCCTGGGACTTGTGGGGACGGCTATACCTCACTCTTAGGAAATGGCTGCAGCTTTGGAAGTGAGTGGATTTGGCACAAGCAGACCCAGACAGGGCATCTTTCCCTTCTCCTTCCTTTTGTTTCTGGGGATTGTGGGGTGCCCCTTGGCTGGCACAAAGTGGGTTTTTGAGGTGAGGGTGTGATAGACACTCCCTGTCTCTTGGAGTAGAGCCACTGTGAAATAGCTACATTTTGCATCTGAAGCCAGTTTGGGATTTGTAGGATGGTGTGGCTGTCTGGGCAGCGAGCAGGATCTTGGCAGGACAGGTAGCTGACAGACAGACTGCACAGGAGCCTGACAAGTCCCAAAACCTGCTTCTGTGCTCACCATCCCCTTTCTCAGTAGGGATGAGACATTTAATGCCAAAAGCAGTGGTCAGCCAGGGCCCCTATTCTGAGCTGGCCTACAAGCAAAAGGCCCCTTTGGTCTGTGGGGACCCAAAATAGCCTGTACATTTCTGTCCTGGCCACGGGGACATGCAGAGGACAGAGCCAGCCTCGACTCACCACAGGCCAGTGGTGGTTGGCTCCTGCATGTCTGTCCCATCCTCTGCCAAGGGGGCTGCTGCTCAGTGGGGAGGAATTTCCTCTCTGAATTTTGGAAGCTGGGGAGATGGTGACACCAAGGGAAGATTGTGTTGTTCTGGCTCTGGTTTCGTTTCTCTGTCCTCCACTAAATTGGAAACAGCTGTGCAGCCCAGACCAGCCTCCAAAAAACTGCTGAGGGAGAGCAAAATGATCTCTGCTCCTGGGCCAGTACCCCAAACAGGACTTGCAGCCTTCTGCTGGGCTCTCCAGGTACAATGGCAAGGTTCACTTTGCCCAGCCCTGGGGATGCTCTCCCACCTTCTGGGGGGGCAGCAGCTCAGCAGCTCCCACTGGGTTTGGACAGCTCTTGCCTGCTGAGGGTCCTGCCAGTTCTGTACCTTTGAATCTGGCTCCATAGAGGAAGGAGCCAGAGCTGGAAGGACAGGCTCTCTCCTGGGAGGTGGAGGTGCTGTGGGGTGCAGGAGGTGGCCAGGTGGCAGTGGGCAGGGGGTTGCTGCAGGCAGGTGCTCTCACTGCTGGTTGGCTGCTGGCTTTTCCTGCTCTTCTAGAAGCATCCCTCTTTTGAGGACAAGTGAGTGAGGGCTCAGATTCTTCTTGGGGAAGAGAGTTCCTCTGAAATACAGGATGGCATTTAAGGTGGAAGAGTGGTCGAGCTGAGCCCTCCAAGCCCCTTCTGCCTTGCCCCTCACAGCAGGACTGTTTTGAGGACCTCTCAAACAGAATGTAAGCTGTCCCCATCCTTTTCCTCCAGACCCTCACTGCAGGTTTCTCCATGCTCAGCTCCCTTATGTTGTTCCCAGCCTGATTCCTTCCTGGGTCTGCCAGCTCTGAGCTCAGTCCTGTAGCCAGCAACATGAAGCAATGAAGGGGGAATCATCTCCACTCGACATCCCAGCACCCTAGGGGTGCCAGTGGCATGTGGCCTCCTGCAGTCCTGCTCTTCCCCTCTGGTGCTGCTCCCCAAGCAGGGACATTGGGCTAGCCATGTGTTGCAGGTAGACATGGCCCTACCGAGCCCAGGAGATGACAGGCTATGGAAAAATTCATCTTACCCCTCTTTCATTCCTCAGCTGTGGGATTCTATCCACTGGGTTTCCTCCCACACATTCAGTGAGTTCTTATCTTCAGACTTGTCTGGCTAAGAGCTGTTTTGCTCTCAACCTGTTTTTGCTGTGGGCTTCTCTTTCTGTGTCTCACCTTTGCTCCCCTCAGCTGCAGACAGGAGGGGGAAGTGGGACATGGTCCTGTAGGCTCAGCCCATCCCTCTGACCTGCTTTAGCTGCTGCCCAAGGTGTGACTAACCAAGATACCATGGTGCAGACAGAGACAGGGATTCCTCTTGAGCAAGCATGGAAGTAGGGAGGGGGAAAGCTGCTCATGCAAAAGCGGTGCATCTGACAGCCACATCCCAAGTGCTGTCCCAGCCCACCAGGGAGCCTCCCTCCTCCCGACTGGCTGGAAATAAGGACCTGCCTGTGGGCAGGCAAGAGCCTTAACTGTGCCTTGTGTTGTACATGGTTGGGATTGCCTTTGTCCTCTGTGCTGTCCTGGCATGTGGTGGCCTGTATCAAGACCCAGGTGCCTCCATGCAAGGAGGACGCGCTCCAGCTCAGGGCTGCCTCTGGCTGCTCCTTGTGCTCCCAGCTGAATTTTACATTAATGATATCTGGTTGTTCTCCCCAGGTGTCCTGTAAGGTTTTCTCCATTTGGAAGCGGAAATGTGGTTTCCTGCCATTGTGCTTCTTCCTGCTGCAGCCCCCAGATCGATTAGAGGGAAGTACCCCTTCCCGCAGCACTTCCCCTCCCCATGGCCCCCAGCAGCACCTCCACTGGCCATCCTGGCATCCCTGGGGACTTGGACCAGCCCTGCAGACATGGGCTGTGAGGGTCTGCTGGCTGCAGAGGATTGCTGGACGAGGATGAAGGTCTGGGGCCAGGCATCCCCAGGCTCTCCCCAACCCCATGGTGGTCCCTCAAGAAGCCACGGTCAGGTGTCGTGAGTTTGGTGAGCTGTGCACGCCCATAGTGGGTCTCTCTGTGCCCCTTCCCACCTCCTTGCAGCTCCTGGAGGTGCTGAAAGCTGCCTGGAAGCACCACCCAGGTCCTGGAGATGGTTTCTGCCTGGGCTTGGAGGCTTCTGCAGCTGCACTGAGTGAAGCCCTGAGCAAATCCCTCCCTCTGCCCTTGGGAGAAAGGGTCTTTACTCTTCTAAATTTCCACAAATGGAGACTGAACCTAGCCCTGGAAAAACGTGTCTCCTTCCACAGCCTCCCAAGAAGCAGGTTGGGGTTGTGGCTTGGAGGGGACGGTCCTTTCCCTGGGGAGAGCAGCCTAAGCGGGTGCCATCAAAGAAACCAGCTTCTTGGAAGAATCCTGTCTCTGCTAACAGGCTCCTGAGATCAGCTTATCTCTCCTCTGACGCCTGCTCATAAATGACGTTTTCCCCCTGCTCCTGCCCTTCCCCAGGCGCTTGTATCTCCTCCCGCATCCCCAAACTGCCGGCCCTGGAGCAGGCAACGCCTCCAGCATTTGTGGGGCTTTTCCTACCTCTCCCAAGGCTGCATTGTCCCTGCATCGTCCTGTGGCTTGAAGTGACAAGGAGCAAGGGGCTGGGAGCGCCCTGCCCTTCTGGTAAGCTTGTTGCTGTGACATTGCAATGTCCCTCTGCAGCGTTTGATGGGTACTGGGCAGGAGCACCCATCTCTGCTCCTGGGGGTTTTCTCTGGCCAGGGACCAGATTGCACCTGGGCTTGGGCACTCGCCATGTGCTGAGGACAGAGGTGTGGGCTTCATCGTGGGGCTGCCATCGATGGCGTTTGACCAGTTTAGTCGGGGCTGGGAACCCACTCGGCTGAAGAGGTGGATGTCCAGGGCTTCCTGGGACTCAGTAATGGTGGGATAGTCCCAGCTGTGCCACCTGGAGTACTTTTAAGGCTGGCTCTGCCCTTCTACCTGGTGGGAAGCCCTTCAGGGAGAGTGCTGGAGTCCCTAGGGAATTTGCTGCCCAGCTGGATCACTTTACCTGCCTGGGGCAAGGGCCCCCAGGGAGCCTCTCAGGGCTCCTTGAACTCTCCAGATAAGGAACTTCAGCCTGGTTGGTCTAACGCAGTTCAAAACACACCAGGGCTGAGTGCTCCCCCCTGCACCACCCGGCATCTGAGATAACAGCAAGTGCTGGGAGCAGGGTCAGTAGCCACAGCTGCTGCTTTGTGAGGAGTTTGTGGTGGCTGCTAGTGCAGCAAGCCCAAAGGCAGAGGGGGTTTAGAGGTGCCTCTCCTTTTGTCCATGGAGGAGTGGAGGGAGTGAGGTGAAACGGGTCAGAAACATTGCGCAGGAACCCTCATTCTGTGGGGCGAGGGTGCTGCACAGAGCACCTTGTAAGAGGTTTTCTTCTGCTGTCCAAGCCCTGGGAAAGCAGAGGACTTTGTCTGCAGACAGCAAATAAAGAGAGAAAGCAGAAATACCTCCTCCCTCCTGCTCCCCTGCTAAGTTCTTTCCTCAGGACGCAGGCACGGAGTAGGGCTGGAAGAGCAGATGGCATCACAAGGCTGTTTACTGAGAGGCAGAGAGGAGAAGAAGAATAGGAAGTGCTATCAGGTTGCTGATGGAAACAGCCAAAAAGTACTCCAGGATTAGGAAACCTGCTGCAGGAAGTTGGATGGATGAGGGATCAGAGGAAGAGAGGCCATAGCAGAAAAGACAGATGAAGCTTTTACCTCTCTGTTAGCTCTACAAGAGCCTGAGCAGTTTCTTCCTCCTTCCTCTGGGGAGGTCCTCAGAGCAGAGGAAAGGATAGAAAGCAAAGGTAAACAGCAACAAGTGTCTTGGGCCAGGCAGTGTTCCCCAGAAGGAAAGGGAGGGTGAAATGGCTGGTTGTGACTGTGGCCTCTAGTCATTCATTTGCAACTGCCCCAGCCCCCAGGGACTGGGAGGAGGGAGTGATAATGACGTTATTTTCTAAGAAGGCCTGAAGGACCTTCAGGGAAAAGCCAACTGCTGAATCTGCTGCATGTCCTGGGTGTCCGTGCAGGGACAGGGCTGTGGCGGGGGGGAGGCTCCTGTGGAGGGGCCCCCAGGATTGGAGCAGCACTTCCTAGGGAGTCTGGGCTCAGAGTGCCCACGCTGCTTCCTCCAAAAAATTCCAGCTTTCAGCTGAGTTGTTAAGGGAACTTGCTGGTCAAGAAGGAAAGTCCTTACTCAGCTCCATAATTAGTATGAAAACAGGAAGGAGAGTGTAGGAGTCAGCGGTCAGTTTTTCCAGAGAAAAGAGATCTTTGCATTGGTCACATGTTTTTTCAACACATTCATGAGTGACCTGGAAAAGAGAATGAGCAATGAGATGACAGGGCTTTTCTGAGGTGATTGGATTACTCAGGTTCATGGGGACAAGTGCCAGCTAGGAGGAGCACTGACAACCATTACACCAGGCAGCTGAAATTCAGTTTAGATAAATATCAAGTGATAGACAAGGGGGGAAGGGAAGAAGCCCCAAATCCACAAACAAGATTATGCACTGAGCCAGCCATGAGCTGGCCACTCACAGCAAGGCCTGGGGCTATTTCGGATAGTTCAGTGTGCATGAAAACACACACTGAATCATCTTTCATAGTTACAAAGCAGAAGCAAAGCAGGAAAGCTTTGTGCCACTCTTCAAATTGGTATCTCACCCCCACACAGTCTCTGTGTGCCCCCAGCACCAGCATCTCTGTAAAGATCGAGAGGAGCCAGGGAAGATTTGGAGAAAAGCAACAAGAAGGACTGAAGGCATGGAGCCATGCCTGAATGACTAAGTGAGCTAGAATTTCTGTTTGAAAAATGTGCTGTTGGGTGGATACAATCCAGGTCTGCAAAGCAGCCACTCCAATGTTCATCCACCCTTTGATGTTGAAGGCCAGGGAGCCTTGGTGAGGCCCTGCATGTGGGGAGAGCTGCTGGCCCCTCTCAGGAGCTCCTGAGTTGAAGGGGGAAGCAGGATTTCACAGAAGTGAAACCCACCATGGCTACAAAACACACAAACATCATGTCCCTTCCAGCTCGGAGGCTGGGGAAGCAGTCAGGCAGTTAGTCCACACCCATGCCACATCTACTCTTTCCTAGCATCTGCTTTTGCCTTCTGATGGAGACCAGCCTTTGAGCTGGACCAGCCTCTGCTTTGACTCAAGGCACCTGCCTACCCTTGTTTTGGGAGGGTTTGTTTTTGTCTCAGCGCCACAGCGGTGGTGGTGCGCAACTCAGCACACTCATCTGTCTTGTGAAATACAAGCGTGCGTCCTGAAGGTGGAGGTGGAACTGCCTGCACCCCAGCACAAGGAAGGAGGATCCACAAGCAGCATGGTCAGAGTTCAGGCACGCATATGAAATCTCATGAAATTGTTTCCTATCTTCCAGCTGAGTCATGGCCACCAAGGTTTCATGTGACCTGCATACCTGCGCTGGGCTTGTTCCGTGCCGGCAGATAAACCTCGAGGGGCCCCTGGATCAGCCCTCCTGGCAGGAGAACTCTGGTGTCTCCCAGTGGGCAAGCAGGCTGGTGGGGCAACTGGGCCTGTCCCATCTTGGCCATGCTTGGAGGAAGTACTGGCATTATCCCTGTAAAATGATCCCCTGACAACTGGTGTCAGGAGGACAGGAGGTGCTTGCTGTCTGGTGAATCTGCTGGCAACCCCTTGGCTATGGACTGCCAGGACACTTCTACACTTGGTGTGGTGTAAATGGCTTTTCTTTAAAAACCTGGTGTTTCTGGGTATAATTCCATGGTGCCATAGCATGCCTACGTGGCACCAGGGAATTGCTCAAGTGGGAAACTGAGCATGCACTGCGCTCATCTTTGGTGAAGGCAGCAGGAAAAGGTGATGTGGGGAAAGGGAGAGGTAGGGAAGTATCCAAAGCCAGGTGACAAATGGCTGCCTGCAGGTGTGGCTGTCCTGCAGTGCGGGTTTTTCTGCAGAGGTTAGGCAGTTTTGGTGACAGCTGGCCCTGCCGTCAGCTCCCCAGGCTTGGCTGGCAATGGGGCTGCACATGGCCACCGAGGGTGTCACTTAGCATCTGTCACAGCCTTTGTGTGTCATGAATGGGCAATTAAAATTGTGCCATCTCTCGTTTGTACCTGCTCAAATGTTCTAGCTTATGGTTTGTTAAGCCCACTGTGTGACCTTGCTTCTTCTGCTTACACATCACTCCCATGGGGTTAAGACGGACTGCTCTATGCCCAGGAAGAAAAGGGATGTCCTTACTCCGAGGCCTCACATCGCTCCTCCTTTTCTGTGTCCCTCAGGATGTGCAGCCACCAAGCTGGTGGCTGGGCAAACACCAGCAGACTCCTGCAGGGGGTGGTTGGAGCTGTGCTGTGCCAGCTGGAAGAGTGGCATCTGTTCCCATGTCCCGTCGGGCAGGGCAGCTCTCTCCAGGTGGGAGCAGGGTTGCCACCTGTTGCTGGTGTTGGTTCATGTAACCTTTTCTGTTTGTTGTAGGGCTCTTTGTAGCAGCCAGCAGCTGGAAGTGTTTCCTGCTGTAATGACTGCTGCCCTTGGCAGGCACTGTCTCTTTGTGGAAAAAATTAGGAGGCATTTAGCGAAGTGAGACAGAAAACAAACAGAGCAGGCAGGAGGCTGCGGCCGGGCAGTGCCTGCCAAGGAGGCTGGGCTCCCGGCACAGGGATGTGGGCGCTCTCCGGACGGAAGCGGGAGGTGGTGGGAAAGCAGCATGGCGGAGCGCCCTGCCCCGGCACCCCCAGAGCCCTCCTGCCGACCCCCCCCGCCTCCTCCCCGACACCCCCGGCTCCTGCCGTCTCCTCCTCAGCGCCCGTCTGTTCCTCCCTTCCCTGGATGGTTGGGCAGCAGGAGCTGGGCTGTGTGCCAGCTCTGGTACCCGATACTCCTCCTCGGCGGGTGCCGCTAGACCCACGGGGCTCCAGCCCCCGTCACTCGGCCGGGGCCCGCCGCTCACCCCCACGGGCGGGGTGTGCCACCAGGGGACACGCTGCCTTCAAATACTCCGATCACAGGGCTCGCCCTGGCTCTGTTCTCTCTCCCAGGTATGTCCATGCGGTCAGTCCCTGCCTCTGTTTCTAGGGACAGCGATGTGACCTGGTGGGGGCTGGAAGGGGGATCAGCGGCTTGGCTGGCTGTAAGGGGAAGCGCGTTGGGGCTTGCTGGGGACTCACGGGGGAAGCTGAGGTTCTGGTTTGGGTTGAGATCTGTTTGCTTGGAGACAAGCGGTGGCTCCGGTGGGGTTTCTGTGTGCGAGGGGATGGCACTTGTGTTTGCAGAGCCCTCTGCTAATCCCGGCTGAGGATGTCTCCTCCCCGCAGAGGCACTGGCAGGCTGCCAGGAGGGGATTTTGGGATGTTTTCTCTGGAAGCCCGGATGGCTCACAAGGGCAAGGCAGGAGGTGTCATGCCCCCGAGCTCTCTGTGTGGGAAGGCAGAGGAGCGGTGCTTCAGATGCCTCAGACATCAACAGGGTGGCACCTGCCGGGTTGGCAGAGCCCTCTATCCTTTGCAGGCGTACTGTTGTCCTGCTCTGTCTTTCCCAAGCGGCCCAAGGCGCTTCCAAAATCCCTCTCCGCATCCCCCCGGCTATGTTTCGGCTCCATCGTAGCTCAGGCTCCCCAGCTGGCAGGATCCTACCGGAGGAGGAGGCGAGCTGGCAGGATCCTACCGGAGGAGGAAGCCCACGGGCACCTGCGCCAGGGACGGGCTGCGCTGCCTTCGGTGCGTGCCGGGGCTGGCAGGGACTACAGATCCCAGCATGCTGCTGCCTGCCTCCTCCTCCTCCTCCTCCGCCCTACCTGGCAGGGCGCAGGCAGGGATGCTGCAGGCGGCGTTGGAGCAGGCATCCGCGGGGCATGTCCCGGCGGGGCCGGGGGCTCGGCGCCGGCAGCCCCGCTGCAGGTGAAGCCCTGGGAGCAGTGCCGGAGCAGCCCGTGCTGCGCCGCCCCCACTGGAAAAGGACAAGGCAGGCCTGCGGTTCCTCCTGGCGGCTGATCCCTCTCTGCCCCGGGAAGAGGGGGTGACCGGGCAGGGGCAGTCCCTTCTCGGGGCTCTGGGGCTCTCAGAGCGATGCCTGAGCGGTGCGGCGCCTGGGCAGATGGTGACGGGAAAAAAGGAGCGGCGGGTGCCTGGGAGGGGACAGCAGTGCCAGGGACGCCCTTGGCTTTTCAAGGTGACCTGGGAAAGGGCTGTGAGAGCCCTAGGGAAGTGGAATTGAAAACGGGAGCTTTGCCGGTTCTGCCGGAGAGGCCGCTGAATTAAATGTGCCTTTTGTGCCTCGGAGCCCCGGGGCGTTGGAGGGAGCTGGGGCGGGCTGGGGGGGCAGGCACGGCCCGCTGCGCACATGCTTCACTCAGAGCCCCGGGATTGGGGACAGAGAGCTGCAGGCTCACAAATCCCTTAAGAGCCTGCTGCAAGCAGCTGGGCAGCCAGCATGAGCAGCCTGGCTATCTCGGGAAAGCAGTTTCGTTTTGGAGGGAAGGCTTGCTGTGCCCGGCCAGCAGAATAAGGCTGTGTGTCACAACACTTTGGCTTAAGGACTCTGAACTGCAGGTTTCCAAAGCTCCTGCACTGTCTCCCGTCATTTTCTGTGCTGGTGTTTGGCTCCCAGTACTGTGGAACACTTACTGGCAGCATGGGTTGGGGTTAAAACCAGTGCTGCCCCTGCCTGGCTTGTGTCTCTCACTTTCCCATAAAATCTTCTGTTTGCTTTCCAGACGGAGAGCAGCCATAAGACTTGCTGAGACCTGTGCTGACTCTTGCCACACAAGATGACAGCAAGAGACGGGCCCCAAGATAGGTAATGATGGGTTCTGATGTAGCTGTGGGGGCACATCCAGGATACCAGGAGGTGAGACAGGAGTGGGGGACCCAGCATCTGGGAGACCCCCTCTCCTGCATGCTAACTGGGCTACCAAGCTGTCCCTTCTTTCTCAGCTTTTCCATAGCAAATGGACTGCAAACTGTAAACAGTCCCCTGTAAACACGCCTGGGGAGCCTAACTGCCTCCCAGACCTTGTGATGGATGCTGTGTATCCTCAGCCACATGCTGAGGGGCAGCCAGCCTCTCCCTGCCTCTGTGGCCTCTTGGGGAGGGCCTCCCACAGCCCCTCTGCAGTGCCACATCTCTGGCAGCCCAGGCTAGCAAGGGCTGTGGGGCAGGGCAGTAACTTGTCTGGTGCCTCCCACCACAAGGTCAGGGACAGTCAGAAGCAATACCCAGCTTCTGCTCCAAACCACTCTGTCCCCTTCACAGGTACAAGGCTGTCTGGCTGATCTTCTTCATCCTCGGCCTGGGAACGCTGCTGCCATGGAATTTCTTCATGACCGCCAGGGAGGTGAGGGCTTCCTTCCTGCTGTTGTCCATGACAGTAATTGTCCCCG
Source organism: Urocynchramus pylzowi (assembly GCA_013397555.1). Classification (NCBI taxonomy): domain Eukaryota; kingdom Metazoa; phylum Chordata; class Aves; order Passeriformes; family Fringillidae; genus Urocynchramus; species Urocynchramus pylzowi. The sequence continues at coordinate 194,974 of VZRH01008423.1, read as the reverse complement.
CTCATGTCTAGGGACCATGGTGTAGATGTGGCAGCGTGGCACAGCATGCGTGACCTGGGTGTGACGAGTGGCACTGAGGCAGCAGGAAGGAGGGCATGGGTCTGGACAAAGAATAAGGGTGGCCTTGGAAAGCCTCACAGAATCTCAGCCCCACCAGGCTCCTTCCTTTGCAGTATTTCATCAGTCGCCTTGAGGACCCGGAGGAGACGAGCCACGTCAGGAACCAGACTGGTGAGGCCACCTTCACGCCCTCCTACCTGCAGTCCGTGTTTGACAACTTCATGACTCTCTGCGCCATGGTGCCCCTCCTTATCTTCACCTGCCTCAACTCCTTCATCCACCAGCGGTGAGCCTTGCTCCGTCCTTGCCCCTGCCAGCCCCCACAGGGCCGCCCTGGCCTGGCCTGTTCTCCTGTCCCAGCACTGAGCCGAGCTACAGTCTGTTCGGTCAAGGCAAAGGCAAAACACCGGTCTCCTGTCCCAGGGTTTGGCTGGGATTCCCACAGCTAGAGCTGGGTCCCAGCCCCGGGTTTTTAGGGGGTTGGGTTTTCCTCACTGAGAGCGTCTTTTGTAGGATTCCCCAGCAGATCCGCATCTCGGGCAGCCTGGTGGCCATTGGGCTGGTGTTTTTAGTCACCGCGATCATGGTGAAAGTCCCCATGGAGCCTCTTCCCTTCTTCGTCTTTACCATGATCAGCATTATCTTCATCAACTGTGAGTGAAGCAGTGGGGGAAGGAGAGGGACACGGCCCCATGGCTAGGGCTGATCCCTCTGGGAGAAAAGCATGAACCTCACTGTGGGAGAGCCAAGGGGGAGGGGGACTTGCCTTGCCTCGCAGGGCAGGGGCCGTGGCTCCCTGCAGAGGTGCAGTCCGTCCTTGCCTTTGGTTTCTCATCTCTGCTCATCTTTCCCCTTTGCAGCCTTCGGCGCCATTCTCCAGAGCAGCCTGTTTGGGCTGGCAGGGCTCCTGCCTGTCAGCTACACAGCCCCCATCATGAGTGGGCAGGGTTTGGCAGGCACCTTCGCTGCTTTGGCAATGATCTTCAGTATTGCCAGTGAGTAATCCCTGCCTTGCAGGTGACAGGGCCTTCCCAGACAACTGCTGTCACAGCACCTGCCGAGGTCATGCTGTGTGGAAAATGGCAGCAGGGCCTTGCTCCTCTCAGCTGTCATCATCTTCCTTTCCTCTCCCTTCCTGTGCTCTCAGTTGGTGCCCAGAAACCCGAGAGCTTCATCGGTTACTTCACCACGGCCTGTGTGACGATCGTGCTGGCAATCGTCTCCTACGTAGTTCTGCCTCACATGGTGAGACTGCTGTCCTGGTAGGGAAGGGCTTGGGGACATCGGACCTTTGCACATTCCAGCACAAGAACCCTGGCCCACTAGCAGCCTCCACCTCTTGTGTCAGGGCAGGTTCTCCTGTGTCCCAAGGGAGCACTCTGGGATACTTCCCACCACAGATAACCCAGTATACTTGGGGTATCTGAGTCCCTGGGTAAGCAGGAAAGCATCAGTATCAGATTTAATTGGAAGGAGTACTTTGCCCATATTGCTCATATCTGCTGTTGTCACACAGCCCCTGGCAGCCTTCTTTCTGTACACATGAATGAGTCCTCCCTGCTGTGTCTCTGCAGGATTTCTTCCGATACTACTCCATGAAGGACAAGACAGAGTACCGCGTGTACAATGCAGAGCTGGAGACCAAGAGAGACCTGATTAAGAAAGGTGAGGGGCTGAGAGAAGGAAAAGGGAAAGAGAAAGCCTAAAGAAAGAATGAGATAGAAGGGCTGAATGAGATCTCAGCTTTCTGGGGTCTGCTATGTCCTGCTTGTGTCTCTCCCTGCAGATGAGAATGGAATGGAGCAGAATAACTCAAAGATCATCCCTATCCACAACCCTGATGAGCAGCCCTCTGTCATTGCTATTTTTAAGAAGGTCTGTGAGTTTCCAGTGAGCTTTGTCCTGCCCTTCCTTTCAGGAAGGGCACAGATTTAGGAGAGCATGGGGAGAGGAGACCAGCCCTGCCCTGGTCTCTTGCCCTGTGTTTGGTACCAGCATTTTTCTTTCATCTGCCTAGCTCTGGGTCTTGGCTCTGTCTGTCTGCTTCGTCTTCACTGTCACCATCGGCGTCTTTCCTGCCATCACAGCTAACGTGTCCACTGTCCTCGGAGAGGGAAACAAATGGGGTAAGTGTGCCAGGGATGGGGGTGAGGTAGGAAAAAACTGGGAACAAGGTAAATGGGAGAAAAGAAGGTGGGACTTGAAGGTATATGTGGTGGGGTAACCCTGTCTGGATGCCAGGTGCGCACCAAAGCCCTTCCAGCTGGACAGGGGAGATAAAATATGACAAAAGGCTTTTGGGCCGAGATAAGGACAGTGAGAGATCACTCATCAATTACTGTCACAGGCAATAGCTTGAGGAAAATTAATTTAATTTATTTACCAGTCAAATCACAGTAGTATAATGAGAAATAAAAACTAAATCTTGAAACACCTTCCACCCACCCCTCCCTTCTTAAGTTTGTTTAAGATTTCTTTGTCTCCTCCCTCTGCAGTAGTGCAGGAGGACGGGGAATGAGAGTTGCAGTCAGTTCTTCACACATTTCCTCTGCCACTGCTTCCTTCTAAGGGGGAGAACACCTCCCACTCTTCCCCTCCTCCAGCATGGGGACCCTCTCATGGGAGGCAGTCCTCCTTGAAGTGCAATGTGAGTGCTTCCCATGGGCTGTAGCTTTTCATGAAGTGCTTCAGCCCGGGTCCCTTCCACGGGACAGTTCTTCAGGAACAGACTGTTCCAGCGTGGGTCCCCTGCAGGGTCATAAGTCCTGCCAGCAAACCTGCTTCAGAGGAGGGTAGTCCTCCCAGGCAGCAGGTGGATTTTGACTCACTGTGGACCTCCTTGGGCTGCAGCAGGGCAGTCTGCCTCACCGTGGTCTTCACAAGCTGTAGGGGAATTTTTGCTCTGACATCTGGAGCATCTTCTCCCCCTCTGTTTCCACTGCTCTTGGTGTCTGCGGAGCTGTTTCTGTCACATAATTCTCACTTCTCTCTCTGGGTGCAATTGCACATGTTGAGATTTTTTTTTCCCCTTTTTAATATGTCATCCCATAGGCCCTACCACTGTCACTGATGGCCTTCTCCAGTGTTGGTTCCGTCTTGGAGCCGTCTGACATTGGCTCTGTCAGACTCAGGGGTGCTTCTAGCAGCTTCTCAGAAGCCACCCCTGTAGCCCACCCTGTTACCAAAACCTTGCCACACAAACCCAATACAGAATGCTGAAAGGGAAGAGGGAACCACTGTGCATGATGGTTTGGATGTGGACACCAGCCTGGCTGGGAGACCATTCCAGGCCTTAGTAGGAAACTGGTAGGACCTAGGCCTGAAAGACAGTCAGTCTCCGTCAGTGGGTATGAGGGACTGGGGCACACTTGGATTCTCACTGACCATCCCCTTCTTCAGGTCTCTACTTCATTCCTGTCTCCTGCTTCCTGCTCTTTAACGTCTTTGACTGGACAGGACGGAGTCTCACTGCCCTCTTCACATGGGTAAGTATGGGCAGGGAGCAAATGCCAGGCAGTGTCTATCCCATGGTCCTTCAGCCACAGCTCTCACTGGGGCTGCCATCCATGGCCTGGAGCAGGAAGGAGGTGCAGAGATAACTCCTGATTTAAGTTCTAAGCGCAGATTTATGGGTCAGAGCCGAGAACCACAGTGTTGTTCTGTCCTCCCACCTCTCTTTCAACATGGCTTGGATGAAGCTGCCTCCTCCATTTCAGCCTCTTTGTAAACAAACCTTCACTCCAGCTATGCAAACGACGAGACAGGATGGCGACAGGGAAAGAGGGTGAAAGACAGGGCAGCCCAAAATAAAACCTCTGGCCTTGGCACAGGACACAGCTGCTTCAAAGACCCTTGTCCTGAGAGCAGGGCAGGGCCATGCCATGTGGGTCACAGAAGTGTCCCCTGTGACATCCCCTTGCTCTCATCTCCTCAGGATGCGCAAGGAAAGGGGCTTTCCTGTCTGGGTCTCTTCCTGCCCCTTCACCCACCCCCAAGAGCTGTTTCCCCCTGCATTGTTCAGGCTGTTTGTTTAGAGAAGTTCCTCAGGACCACGTCCCACTTGGGGTCTGCCTGAGCCTGCCTTCCCCGCAGCCACGAGCTGCTTCTCCGCTGGCCATCACTGCTTCTTGCCTTTGGTCTTGGCCATGAGCCGCCTTGCCTGGTGTCCAGGCCACAGCCTCCATGGTGGGATGACCCAGCAGGAGATGTTTCCAAAACAAGGCCGTGTGGAAAGTCTGACTGCATGTGGTTTGGGCCACGTTTCCCTGGTTGGGGCCCCACTCACTCTTTTTCTCCTCAAGCAGGAGAGGCAGCTGCTGTCTCCGGTTTGCCCCATAGACACGGCAGCTGGCCTAACCTCAGTTTCCTCCTGTGTTCATGGAGTTTCTTGTGGCCACGCCAGCCCAGCAGCTCCCAAAGCAGCTGTGGGTCTCTCCTCACATCAGACCAATGAAGCTGGCACCTCACTGAGGGGACGAGGCCTGTCTCGGTCCAGGGGCCACCTTAGTCCCAGCTGCAGGGACAACACAGGGGGATGGTACCTCCTTCTTTGTCCCAGCCTTAGTTGCTCAGGAACTCTGGTAGGATCTAAGGAGACTGTAGCTCGGTCCATGCCTTTCCCAGCACTTTCCAAAACAGCCCCAGCATAATCCCTTTCTCAGATGGCTGGATCTTGCCCTGCTTGCTGGGGGACGGCGTAGGACGCTGAAGAGCTGGCTAAAGCCCAGTCTGCAGGCGCTGAGGTGCCAGAGGGGATTTACCTCAGCCACCCTTGTTCTGCACGCTGGCTCACTGCATGAGCGGGCACAAAGCTCTCCCGTCTGTTGCCAGCAAGGGCTTAACAGTTGCCCACAAGCCTGGCTCAGTATTTTGGCTCTGGGGCTGCTTCAAGTCACCTGTGACAGGGCTTTCAGACCTCGAACCTACTTACGACTGCAGGTGGTGATGCTGAGATTTGTTGCAGCCGAGAAAGTCTCTCAGCAGCTTTGCCACCTCTGTGGCTCCTCCACAGCCCTGGTGCAGTAGGGACAGCCTCTGCAGAGCCCCTGCCAGCATGCCTTGGGATGGGGAATGTCCAGTTCTCAGCTGCTCAGAGATGTGTGTTTTTCTCCCAGCCCGGGATGGACAGCTGCCTCCTGCCAGTGATGGTGGTCCTCCGTGTCATCTTTGTCCCTCTTTTCATGCTGTGCAACGTGAAACCCCGTTACTACCTGCCTGTTGTGTTCTCTCATGACGCCTGGTACATCGTCTTCATGATCTTCTTCTCCATCTCCAATGGCTACCTGGCCAGCCTTTGCATGTGCTTCGGGCCAAAGTGAGTGGCAGCTGGGGACAAGGCAAGGGTTGGTTGTGCCCCCAGATGGAATGACTCATGGAGTCTAGCTCTGCCCAGCTCTGGCATCTGGAGAAGAGGCCACAGGCACAGGAGAGAATTGTCACTACCCACAGTGCCCCATCTCCCAGGCTTGTGCCTCCATATTCTAGGGGTGAGGAAGCTGTCTGGGCTCTCCATTTTCCCCACCTGCCACACAGGGGAAGGGGCTGGATGCAGCAGGGATCTGGAGGGGAGCAAAGCATGGCACAGCACCCACAGCAGGGTGAGCAGCCTTGTCCAGCAACAGGCAGCACAAGGAGCCCCACAGGGGTCAGAGAGGGATGTCCCTGGTGCCGGGAGCTTCAGGGTGGCCTGCCTGATGCGCTTTATGAGCCAACAGTGTGGAGACTTGGAGTTCCTGTGGCTCTGGGAGCCAAGGGGGATTTCTTCTTGCCATTCCTCTGCTGCAGACAAGCCTCCAGCTCCACTGAACAGCAGGGTACTGGACACGCACCCCTAGGATGGATCTGACGCCTGTTTCTCCCCTAGGAAAGTGCTTGTGCACGAAGCAGAGACAGCTGGAGCTGTCATGGCGTTTTTCCTGTCACTGGGCTTGGCCCTAGGAGCTGCCGTCTCCTTTCTGGTCCGAATTCTCATCTAGCAGAGGCACACAGAGGGTGCAGGAACACCGAGAGATGGCTCTGCATCCTCCACTGAGGCCCTGGACACCTCAGCACTGTGGGGAGATAACAGCTTACACCTGTCCCTGCCAAATCACACTGCCACATTACACCCAGGGACGGTTCCACTCCTGCAGGGTTGGCCTGGTTCCTGCCACGCTGGGCTGTGTGATGCCTTCAGGCCTACGTGCCTTCTCCTTCCCCGTGCTGTGTGTGTTGTAAGACCCCCGGGATCTCCAAGAAGTCCAGCTGCCTCCCATGCTGCATAACTTCCCTGGCTCAAGGCCAAAAGCCATTTTCAGCCTCTTTCTCTCTGAGAGAGTGAAAGGCTGGTAACTAGTGTTACTCCTTCTCTTGCCCTTGTCTCCATAGCACCTAGGAGATTCTCTCCTCTCCTCCTAGGGGGCCTGGAAATATCCCACACCCCTCCTCCTGCTGGTAGACTCGTGAATGGGGAGGAGAGCCCCAGCCAGCCTCACCATCCCTGCTCTCTGCTATACGCACATCCCCCTGCCCGGTGGTATCCCAAGAGTGTAGATATCTGTGTCCCAGCCACAGAAAGAGCCAACACCGTGGCTAGGCTGAGGGAGGAGGAGGTCTCCACACCCCACCTTCTCCCCCTCTCCTTCCTTTTTTTTTTTTTTTCTGGGGTTTCTGACATTGTTTTTTTTTCCAGCCTCCTGGTTGTGTTACAGGAGGTTCTACTGTGGGTTACAAGAGGAAAAGCAGCAACTCCCTTCCCAACNCCCCCCCCCTTCCCCCCCCTTCCTTCTTTTTTTTTTTTTTTTTTTTTTCTGGTGATTCTGACATTGGTTTTTTTCCAGCCTCCTGGTTGTGTTACAGGAGGTTCTACTGTGGGTTACAAGAGGAAAAGCAGCAACTCCCTTCCCAACAAAGCTGCCTTCCCTACCCATGCGTGCTACAAGGGAAGGCCTCACCTCTCCCTTGGCTTTCCTGTCCCTTGTCGTGTAAATGTGTCTATACAGTTGCCATTTTCTATAAAAAGAACAAAAAGCTCCTTTGGGTCTGTGTTTTTGTCTCTGTGGCCACAGGGGAGAGGGGCTGTGGGTTGAAGTGAGAAGGCACTGGCATTTCCTTCCCGTGCTGCAGTCCCCTGCAGCCAGCATCAGAAATGGTGGGAATGGTGTGTGCATGCCCTGCACAGCTCGGGGGACACAGCCAGTGTGGGAAGGGGATCGCAGAACCATAAAATCAGAAAGGTTCAGGTTGCAAGGGGCCTTGAAGATCATCCAGTTCCAAACCCCCTGCCATGGGCTGTGCAACTTCCACTACACCAGGTTACTTGCAGCCCCATGCAGCCTGGCCCTGAAGACTTTGAGGGGTAGGGTATGCACAGCTTCTCTGGGCAACCTGTTGCAGTGCCTCACCACCCTCAGAGTAATAAATTTCTTGCCCAATATCTAAACCTTCTCTCTGTTTGAAACCATTCCCCCTTGTCCTGTAACTACATACTCTTTGTCCCTGAAAATCATTATTGTAAGTGCCCTTCAGGTACTGGAAGGCTACAATTAGGTCACACCAAAGCTTTCTCTGGGCTGAACAATCCAAATTTTCGCAGACGTCCCTTGTAGGAGAGGTGCTCCATCCCTCTGATCATGTTGCTGTTCCTCCTATGGACTGTCTCCAACAGGTGCAAGTCCTTCCTGGTCAGGACACCCCAGAGCTGGATGCAGCACTGCAGGTGAGCTCTCACCAGAGTAGAGGGGCAGAAAACTGTCCCTTGCCCTGCTGGCCGTGCTGCTTTGGATGCAGCCCAGGACACCCCTGTCTTTCTGAGCTGTGAGTGCACAAGGTGAACTCATGGCCAGCCTCTCATCCACCAGCACCCAGGGATGCTGCCCTCGAGGTACACCAAGGGGCTGCTGACAACTCTAATAAAGAGCAGATGCACCTTCATATTTTGAAGCTTTCCTTAGGAAAGCATATTGGGAGCTTTCCTTGTGCCTGGAACAGCCAGAGTGCCACCTCCTGCTCCTGGGGTGAACTACACCAGCCTGCCAGCGGGAATCCCCCTCCCTCTGTCCCACATCATTCACAGCCATCACCTCTTGGCACCACCAGGCACACAAACCCATGTGGCAGCTCGGGTCCCCTCATCCCACTTCCAGCTTCCTTTTGCTGGTCAGGGCTTTTGTACCCACAGCTTCAACACAGAATCACAGAATGGGTCAGGTTGGAAGGGACCACAGTGGATCATCTGGTCCACCATCTCTGGTTAAGCAGGGTCATCCTAGAGCACACGGCACAGGATTGTGTCCAGCCAGTTCTTGAGCATCTCCAGTGACGGAGTCTCCACAATCTCTGTGGGCAATCTGTTCCAGTGCTGGGTCACCCACACACTAAAGAAGTTCTTCCTCATTTTCAGGCAGAATTTCCTGTGCATCAGTTTGTGGGTATTGCCTCTTGTCCTATTGCTTGGCAGCACCGAGCAGAGCCTGCCTCTATCCTCGATACCCTCCCTAGAGATCCTTACAGACACTGATGAGCTCCCCTCCCAGCCATCTCGAGGCAGAGCAGGCCCAGCTCCCTCATCCCTTCCTCTTTAAAGAAATGCTCCTGTCCCTTGATCATCTTTTCTACCCTCTGCTGGACCGACTCCAGGGCTCCATATCCCTCTCGTACTGAGAAGCCAGAAGCGGACCGAGTACTGCAGATACTAGAATGGTAAGGCTTAAGATTGATTTGTATTATTATTTTCCTTGGACACTGAAAGGACAACGTCTCCAAACACCGTTTTGCAACGGCGACACGGGCCAGCCACACACTCCGGCCCTGACACCTTCTGTCCCCGCCCCTTCACCGCCGTGCCGCGGCTCCACGCAGCCTCAGGCCGGCAGAACTAGCGGCTCCCGGCCTCGGGGGGAGCTGCAGGGCGCAGCTGGGCAGTGCGGTACCCGGTTCCCTGTCCCAGCCATGCCGCCATAACCTCTGTGGAATACTCTGCCAGTGCTTTTCTAGCCGCAGCTGTATTCCTCCGCGACGGAGCAAGGAAAAGAGTTCCTCGCCGGGGCTCCCCGCCGCCCCTCGCCGTGGCGCTGGGAGGTCCCGGTCCTGCGGCCCTCCGAGCGTCGCGGCGAAGGGCGGCGGGGAGCCACGGCTGGCGATCGCACAGCGGCAGCATGAAGCCGAGCATTCACTGCACGCCCACCCCCACCATGGCCGCCGCTAAACGGCAACGCCAGAGCCTCCCATACACCATAGATCTGTGGTTCCCTGACCAGGACCCCTTTAAGGCGGAAGGATACAATGTGCCGTGAGGCTCCCCCCTCGTTCCGTGCCTATAAAAAGCGGCCGGGGGGAGGGTGTAGTTCTTTCGCCGGTCCCTCACGCCCGAGACGGTAGGGGCAGGAGGGGGGATGGGGCTGGGCCTGGTACCCCCACCGCCCCCTCTCTGCTTCTCGTGCTCTGAAAACGCACTGAAAATCGGCATGTGTTTGTCTTGTAGATGCCCGAGAAAGTGCAGCACGAGGAGGAGGATGCGGAGACCTTCGCCTTCCAGGCGGAGATCGCCCAGCTCATGTCGCTCATTATCAACACCTTCTATTCCAATAAGGAGATCTTCCTGCGGGAGCTCATCTCCAACGCCTCCGACGTGAGCCCGGGCGGGAGTGGGCTCCTTCCTCTGCCGGGGGGCTCGGGCTGGTGTCCTTCCGGCGGTGCCCGGGGAGAGGCCGATTCCTGGCTCCCCGGGAAGGCTTGTGCAGGGGAGGCACGGAGGAGCCTGTCGGGTAGGAAGGCCGTGTCGAGCATCCCTTTCTCCCCTAGGCCCTGGATAAGATCCGCTACGAGAGCCTGACCGACCCCTCCAAGCTGGACAGTGGGAAAGACCTGAAAATTGACATCATCCCCAACCCCCGGGACCGCACACTGACCCTGGTGGACACTGGCATTGGGATGACAAAAGCAGACCTCATCAACAACCTGGGCACCATTGCCAAATCTGGGACCAAGGCCTTCATGGAAGCCCTGCAGGTGGGTTGCCTTTGGCTGCATGCGTTCCCTGGGGTCACAGCCTGGCACTGAATGTACAAAGAATAAATAAACAGTTAAAAGGCCCTGCTGCCTTGTTTGCCGTGGGAAATGTTGGCCTACTCAAGTGTGCTTCCCCCATCTTCCCAACACCAGGGAGGAGCTGAGGGTAGAGCTGGTTGCCTGTTGGCACTTGCATGTTTTTCTCCGTGTGCCTGACCCAGTTCTTTGCTGCTGTGAATCAGTCACAGACATTTTCTACCTCCACGCTGGTCTCAGCAGCTGCTCTCTGCTCTCACAGGCTGGCGCAGACATCTCCATGATCGGGCAGTTCGGTGTGGGTTTCTACTCCGCCTATCTGGTGGCTGAGAAGGTGGCTGTCATTACCAAGCACAATGATGATGAGCAGTACGCTTGGGAGTCGTCAGCTGGGGGCTCGTTCACTGTCCGAACTGACCATGGTGCGTGTTGTACAAAAAACCAAGCGCCTTTTCCTGCCCCTTTTAGGGTTAGGGTGCTCCCTAGAGCCGTGCTGCGCTGCCAGTCACGCTGGTTAATGCTGGCTATCACCCAGTGTCTAGGCTCCAGGAGCTGGTCACGCTTGCTCTCTGCCCTGACACACTGATGTTTCTCTCCCCACGCTGCAGGTGAGCCCATTGGACGTGGCACCAAAGTGATCCTGTACTTGAAGGAGGACCAGACTGAGTACTTGGAGGAGCGTNTAGAGCAGGCCCAGCTCCCTCATCCCTTCCTCTTAAGAGAAATGCTCCTGTCCCTTGATCATCTTTTCTACCCTCTGCTGGACCGACTCCAGGGCTCCATATCCCTCTCGTACTGAGAAGCCAGAAGCGGACCGAGTACTGCAGATACTAGAATGGTAAGGCTTAAGATTGATTTGTATTATTATTTTCCTTGGACACTGAAAGGACAACGTCTCCAAACACCGTTTTGCAACGGCGACACGGGCCAGCCACACACTCCGGCCCTGACACCTTCTGTCCCCGCCCCTTCACCGCCGTGCCGCGGCTCCACGCAGCCTCAGGCCGGCAGAACTAGCGGCTCCCGGCCTCGGGGGGAGCTGCAGGGCGCAGCTGGGCAGTGCGGTACCCGGTTCCCTGTCCCAGCCATGCCGCCATAACCTCTGTGGAATACTCTGCCAGTGCTTTTCTAGCCGCAGCTGTATTCCTCCGCGACGGAGCAAGGAAAAGAGTTCCTCGCCGGGGCTCCCCGCCGCCCCTCGCCGTGGCGCTGGGAGGTCCCGGTCCTGCGGCCCTCCGAGCGTCGCGGCGAAGGGCGGCGGGGAGCCACGGCTGGCGATCGCACAGCGGCAGCATGAAGCCGAGCATTCACTGCACGCCCACCCCCACCATGGCCGCCGCTAAACGGCAACGCCAGAGCCTCCCATACACCATAGATCTGTGGTTCCCTGACCAGGACCCCTTTAAGGCGGAAGGATACAATGTGCCGTGAGGCTCCCCCCTCGTTCCGTGCCTATAAAAAGCGGCCGGGGGGAGGGTGTAGTTCTTTCGCCGGTCCCTCACGCCCGAGACGGTAGGGGCAGGAGGGGGGAT
>VZRH01008423.1:168120-182908 GCA_013397555.1 Urocynchramus pylzowi | reverse complement strand
ACAGCCTGGCACTGAATGTACAAAGAATAAATAAACAGTTAAAAGGCCCTGCTGCCTTGTTTGCCGTGGGAAATGTTGGCCTACTCAAGTGTGCTTCCCCCATCTTCCCAACACCAGGGAGGAGCTGAGGGTAGAGCTGGTTGCCTGTTGGCACTTGCATGTTTTTCTCCGTGTGCCTGACCCAGTTCTTTGCTGCTGTGAATCAGTCACAGACATTTTCTACCTCCACGCTGGTCTCAGCAGCTGCTCTCTGCTCTCACAGGCTGGCGCAGACATCTCCATGATCGGGCAGTTCGGTGTGGGTTTCTACTCCGCCTATCTGGTGGCTGAGAAGGTGGCTGTCATTACCAAGCACAATGATGATGAGCAGTACGCTTGGGAGTCGTCAGCTGGGGGCTCGTTCACTGTCCGAACTGACCATGGTGCGTGTTGTACAAAAAACCAAGCGCCTTTTCCTGCCCCTTTTAGGGTTAGGGTGCTCCCTAGAGCCGTGCTGCGCTGCCAGTCACGCTGGTTAATGCTGGCTATCACCCAGTGTCTAGGCTCGAGGAGCTGGTCACGCTTGCTCTCTGCCCTGACACACTGATGTTTCTCTCCCCACGCTGCAGGTGAGCCCATTGGACGTGGCACCAAAGTGATCCTGTACTTGAAGGAGGACCAGACTGAGTACTTGGAGGAGCGTCGTGTGAAAGAGGTGGTGAAGAAACACTCCCAGTTCATTGGCTACCCCATCACGCTCTATGTACGTAAGGAAAGGACTGCGGGGAGCAGCTGGAAAGCTGGAGGCAGGGGTGGGTGGTGTTTGAAACAGGAGCACAGAAAAGGCCCATTGTATGGTCCCTTCTGTAGTTCCTGGCTGCTGGGTACTGAGCAGTGGTGCTCTCAGCTTCTGTGGCCAAAGGTGGTTTGAGGCTGGGGGCTTACTGGAGGTGAAGGAGGTGGGTATCCAGCCACACTAAAGGCCTTTGATCTCTGCAGCTGAAGATCATCTTAAATCAGCCATGGAAAAAGGAGGGTTCCCGCCAGCTTTTCTCAGACACAGCTTTTGGTTGCATGATGAGAGGCTTTTGAGGACTGGTTCCAAGAGCTTTGATTGCAGATGATGCATTTGTTTGGTGTTGGAGGATACCATTNGTCCCAACCATGCCGCCATAACCTCTGTGGAATACTCTGCCAGTGCTTTTCTAGCCGCAGCTGTATTCCTCCGCGACGGAGCAAGGAAAAGAGTTCCTCGCCGGGGCTCCCCGCCGCCCCTCGCCGTGGCGCTGGGAGGTCCCGGTCCTGCGGCCCTCCNGATACCATTTTTCTCATCTGCAGCTAAGAGATTCTTGGTATCTTTGGACTAAACCTGACTATTACTTGTTTCTTTCTCCACAGCTGGAGAAAGAACGTGAGAAAGAGATCAGTGATGATGAAGCAGAGGAGGAAAAAGATGAGAAGGAGGAAGAGTCAGTGTCCAAAGATGAAGAGAAACCCAAAATCGAGGATGTGGGTTCTGATGAGGAGGAGGAGGAGGGAGACAAAGGCAAGAAGAAAAAGACCAAGAAAATCAAGGAGAAATATATTGACCAGGAGGAGCTGAACAAGACCAAACCAATTTGGACCCGCAACCCTGATGACATCACCCAGGAGGAGTATGGCGAGTTCTACAAGAGCCTCACCAATGACTGGGAGGACCACTTGGCTGTCAAGGTGGGTGCTGGGCTACCCTCCCTTCCAGGGACACACAGAAAGTGTGTCTGGATAAGGCCTTTCCAGCCCTTATCCAGAATCACCACATGGTTGTGCCTCTGTGGGACTGAGCACTCTCAGGCCACTTGGTGATGGAGCAACCTACACTGTGACTCCCATGCAGGTGGAAGGACTGGCAGTGCCAGTCCATAAGCAAGACAGGAGGATGTGGGGTCTCAGAGAAGCACTGACTTCTCTGTCCAAGCCTGCTGTATGCCAGGGAACCTTGGCATTTAAGGGATAGTGGGCCTGAGCAGGAGGAAATACAGACTGCTTGGATGCTAGAGATGATGCTGTGCCTCCTTGCCAACCCCAGTGCTGAGGAGTAGCAGTTCAGCCTCCCTGCTGTGGGAGCTGGAGAAAGGAGAAGTGAAGCACCCCAGCAGCTGTTTTTTTTTCCTGGTTCCATAGCACTTCTCTGTGGAAGGGCAGCTGGAGTTCAGGGCCCTGCTTTTCATCCCACGCCGTGCCCCTTTTGACCTCTTTGAGAACAAGAAGAAGAAGAACAACATTAAGCTGTATGTGAGGCGGGTCTTCATCATGGACAGCTGTGACGAGCTCATCCCTGAATACCTAAGTAAGAGCCCCCTGCCTCAGCCTCCCAGTGCAGAGCTGGGATCCCCACAGCCTGTGGTACCACTTCCAGTACAGAGGGACTGGATGAGGTGCTAGCTGGTGTGGGTGCATTGCAGTCAGGTTTTTAGCTCTTGTCTTTCCATGTTGATTCTCAGAATCCTTAACCTGACACCTGTTTTCATTCTCCCTATGCAGACTTCATCCGGGGTGTTGTGGACTCGGAGGACCTTCCTCTGAACATTTCTCGTGAGATGCTCCAGCAGAGCAAGATCCTCAAAGTGATCCGCAAAAACATCGTGAAGAAATGCTTGGAGCTCTTCTCTGAGCTGGCAGAAGACAAAGAGAACTACAAGAAATTCTACGAAGCTTTTTCCAAGAATCTGAAGGTGAGTTGGGCACCCTACACCTGGAGGAGGGAAGGATCCATGACCCACCTGCCTGAGGAGCAATCTTGTTCCTATACTGTGTCTCTTCTGCATGGATGTTAGGATAAAGGGAGTGGATCTTGCGAATGCCTTGGAGTGCCGTTGTGGGCACCTGTCCCCTCTGGCCGCCCTAGGCCAAACACTCAAATGATCAGGAGCTGGGCAGATGGCTGTGCCTCAGGGCCGGCCAAGTGCATCCAGGTCCTATCCTGGAGGCTTCATGCATCTCTTCTGCTCCCAGTTGGGCATCCATGAGGACTCCACCAACCGAAAGCGCCTTTCGGAGCTGCTGCGGTACCACACGTCCCAGTCGGGCGATGAGGTGACTTCGCTTTCTGAGTACGTGTCCCGTATGAAGGAGAACCAGAAGAGTATCTACTACATCACAGGTGAGCCAGAGCTCCTCTGAGCCTAGCAAGGCAGAGGCAGGTAACCTGCATACGAACCCCAATGTAAAACACTTCCTGCTGCCTTCAGCAGGTTATCCCTGCTGAATTACAGCTTGTTTCTGGAGGCTGGGGAAAGGCCACCAGGCCTAGAACCCTGGCTGCTGCCAGTTTACCAGTCCCAAGTGACTGGTGGTGTTCGTCTTGCTGTAACCAGCTCTTACCTCTTGGTGATGTTTCATTTCTACCCTCCACAAACACAGGGGAGAGCAAGGAGCAGGTTGCTAACTCAGCCTTTGTGGAGCGTGTGCGGAAGCGTGGCTTTGAGGTGGTGTACATGACAGAGCCTATCGATGAGTATTGCGTGCAGCAGCTCAAGGAGTTTGATGGCAAGACCCTGGTATCAGTCACCAAAGAGGGGCTGGAGCTGCCTGAGGACGAGGAAGAGAAAAAAAAGATGGAGGAGAGCAAGGCCAAGTTTGAGAACCTCTGCAAACTTATGAAGGAAATCCTGGACAAGAAGGTGGAGAAGGTGAGATGGGCAGGGAGCTTAGCCCTGCGCTGGAGGGAGGAGGGCTGGGTCCTCCGTGCTGCAGGTGAGGGCCCCCGCTCAATGCATGCCTCTCATCTCCTGCAGAGGAGCCGCTAAAGGAGTCTGGAGGTCCCAGCATGCACCATCTTGCTCTAAGCAGCCAGGCTGCAGGCGAGGGGCACTGACCCAAATACGTGCATTGATGGGAGAGGGTAAGTGTGGGAAACATGCAGTGGGTGCTCTAAGTGCTGGCTGAGCTGTCCAGATTAGTCTGTGCAGCAGTCCTGGAGCTGCTTGGAGCATCTGTGCTTGCTTTGGGATGTCCCCAGGTGAACCAGGGGCAAAGACTCAGGCTGTAGTGTGCTGTGGCTGGGCCCAGTCCAGGGCTTATGGGGGTCTTGCTCAGCTGACCCTTGGCTACGTTGGCAGGTCACCGTCTCCAACCGGTTGGTCTCGTCTCCCTGCTGCATCGTCACCAGCACCTACGGTTGGACAGCCAACATGGAGCGCATCATGAAGGCCCAGGCACTGCGGGACAACTCCACCATGGGCTATATGATGGCCAAGAAGCACCTGGAGATCAACCCTGACCACCCAATTGTAGAAAACCTTCGCCAGAAGGCTGATGCTGACAAGAATGACAAAGCTGTTAAAGATCTGGTGGTGCTACTCTTTGAGACTGCTCTGCTGTCCTCTGGTTTCTCCCTGGAAGATCCCCAGACCCACTCCAACCGCATCTACAGGATGATCAAACTCGGGCTTGGTGAGTATCCATGCAACTTCTCATGCCTGCAGCAGGCCTGAAAGCTGCAGGTTAACTGGTCAGGCTAGTGTCTTGGGGCAGGGGGAGGCCAGTAAGGGAGCCATGCTGCTATGATGTGCTGAAGTGGCTCTGTACATAAGGTGGCCAAGAGAAAGTGTAAACCTGGAACAAGGTACTTCAGGAGGGCTCAGGACTCTGGTGGACCGCCCTGTCCTCCACAACACCAGGAGCCACCACCAGGCTGTTTAGATGACAAGCTGAGGCTTTTTATTCCTTCAGAGTAAATGTGAAAAGTCTGTCATGGGTTATGTGACCCATCTGGAGAAACAGCTTGTGCTTGCACACTGCCTTTTCCTCCAAATTCACCGTTTAGCTAAAAATGTGAATCAGAAGGTGCTGTGGCTTGGCACAACTACATTAGTAGCCCTGTGCTGCCTAGTCTCAGTAGGAATAGGGTGTTCTATTAGTCAAGTTGCAGGTAAGGGGACTGTATGGTAGTACAGTTTTCTGTTCAGAGTATACTGAAGTAGCAACCTGCAGGGCTGGAAACTGATGAGCTCTAGAGTCTTGCAACTGCTTTAGTTGTGACTTGACTGGATTTACAGCATTTTTCTCTTGAGAAATGTTCATTGATTAAATCACATTCTCCTGGCTTAAATGCCAGGCTTTTAACAAGTAACAAGTCTTTTGTCATTAATTTCTACTGGCACTCTAATGGCATAGGTAGTATCCATATGCCAGCATAGATGTTACTGATTCAGGATTAGTGCTGGAATTGACAATAACTTGTAACATTGTTGACTTGCAATTATTAGTTTTTAGCCTGGAGAAAAGGAGGCTGAGGGGTGACTTCACTGCAGTGTACAGCTTCCTCGCCAGGAAAGCAGAGGGGCCTGCATTGATCTCTTCTCTGTGGTGACCAGTGACAGGACCTGAGGGAATGTCACGAAGCTTTGTCAAGCGAGGTTTAGGTTGGATATTAGTTAAAGGTTTCTTTCCCAGAGAGTGGTTGGCCAAGGAACAGACTCCCCAGGGAAGTGGTCACAGCACCAAGCCTGCCAGCATTCAAGAAGTGTTTGGATAACACTCTTGAGGCACATGCTGTGATTCTTGGGGTTGTCCTGTGTAGACCCAGCAGCTGGACTTCAGTGATCCTTGTGGGTCTCTTCCAAATCAGAATATTCTGTGATTCTGTGAACGATTAGATGCTAATAGCCCCATTCCTCAGGCTGGGGGCAGGAGCCAGGTTTACTCTGGGAGAGGCTGTACATCTGGGATCAGGTATCATTTGGAGGCCTTATCTCTTCCTTTCCTCCCCTCTCCCAGGCATAGATGAAGATGAGATGGCTGCAGAGGAGCCCAGTGCTGCTGTCCCTGAGGAAATCCCCCCTCTGGAGGGAGATGAAGATACATCCCGCATGGAAGAGGTAGACTAAAGGAGGAAGGTTCTTCCTTCACCTGCCAGACCTCTGCTCTATCATGTTTGCTTAGAAGATGGTCTGCTCCCACCAGCTGCTGCTGACTTCTTGGTGGTGTCTATTCTTTTGGCTCTGTTTGGTTGGGGTTGTTTTTGGCAGGGTGCAGGAGGGCACGATTCCCTGTTTGTTAGTAGTGATTCAGGTAGCCTGAGGCCTGTCTGTTCTGTGTCTTTCTGCTTGTGTAGGAACAGCTGATGGGGAGAGGAGGTGTGAGGAGGCATCAGGCTTCCCCTCTCTCCTCATGGAGTGTCCCACGTTACCAGTAGGCATCAAACACTGTCCTTATTCCATTGGGGTGGGAGAGCCCTTCCTCCAAAGTGCTGCCTCTCTGAAGCCCCAGGATAGCATAATGTATTTTGGTTGGGTTTTGTTTGATTATTTTTCTGAGTTTTTGTTGTACTGGAATTAAAGAATTGATGATTTACATGGTGGGGTCCCTTGTGTTTCATGCCTGCTCTGCTGAGGAAAATGTCTCAGCCTGTGCCTGAGGGCACTGGACTCTGCTGTGTAGGTCTCCCCTGTGCCCTGACTGCTTGTCTGAGCCCTGCTTTAGGAGATCTTTATCTCTTCCATGCCCTGGCAAGATGAAGTGGGTGGAAGGAAGACATGACCTGCTGTGCAGGTGGGGTCATCTCCACTGAGCAGTAGTTCTCCACCTGGAGAGCTGCATGCCCCCCAGCCTGGGAGCAAGTTTCCAATCTGTGTGGGTCAGCTGGGTGAGCTGTGCCAGGGCCTGTGCTGCTGCTGGCTGCCTTGATCTCAGCACCTCTGGGGCAGGACAGTGGCAGGAGCCATCTGCCTGTTCCATTGCAGCGTGGAGCAGGGTGTGGAGTGACAGCTCAGGACTGTAGTCAAGCTGTCTCTCTTCAGCTGTTGGGCCAAAGACTCAACTCCTTTTGTCCCACCTCCAGCCTGCCCTTTCTGGCCTTCTGCAGCCATTGGGTGTTGGGCAGTATCTGGCTTCCTTCCATCTGTGTCCTAGATGAGAAGCCTGGGACATCACCTCTGACTGAGCTGCCCCTTGCACTGAGCTCACACTCTGTGAGGTTTGTCACCCCTGGCCACAATGGCCCTTGGGTTTGTCAGAGCAAAGTGACACTAGCATTAAGTTCTCTTGCTGCCCACATGCCAGCTGCCACAGGCACAAAATAGAATGGGCTTTAGCCAGCATCCATCTTCAGGGAGGCAGAGCCTGCTGGAATCCCTTGCTGCACACCAAGACACTGACTGTGCTGCCAGTGTGGCAGCTGTGTGGGTGCAGCCTGCTAGGGCAGTGGTGGAGCTGAGCTGGCAAATTGTTTAAAAGTAGGATTTCTCTCTCAATAGGCAAGTGTTGCCAAATAGTGAATCAGTAAAAATTAACTTTTTAAGTTAATGTCCTGGGTTTTCTTTTTCCATAAATGTTTTGTTTAAATCATTTGAATTATAAAGGTTATCCCATTGTATCCCTAACCTGGCAATTTGGGGTTTTGTTGTTTTGTTTTGAATCAAAGGAAATCACATTCCATTTTCAGTCTGTCAGAAGATAGTGAGTGCAGACATTTGGGAGAATTTGTACGGCAGGATGAAAAGCTGTGAAGTTGCACAGGCACCTCTAAAAGATCAGAGCTAGAAAAGTAGCACTGGTAAAAGTGCTGGAAAGCCAAGTGCTCTGGAGCCTGGGCTGTGCTCAGCACCAGCTCTGGTATTCCTCCAGGCTCAGCTAAGTCACCACTGTCTCCTCCTCTGTTTCTCTTGTAACCCTCACCTGAGTGTCCCCTTTCCCTAGCTGTCTTAGGCCCCAGTCCTGTCTTTGACCCCAGACTCTCCTTGCCTACATGGTTTTTCACCAGGTCTCCCACACGTACCAGGATGGATCTTCCACACCACAAGCCTCTCCTGGCTCTGGCTGCTGCAGTACGCCCCACAAAGTGCTACAGCACCGGTGGCCCTGGCTGGCAGGTGCTCAGCAGGCCTCTGTGTCACCTCTCAGTAGCTACACCCACTGGGAATTCATTAAATTGCACCATGCGGAGAACTTAGGAGCCAAACCAGGCTCAGGCTAATGGCTCCTTCACCTGCCCACCAGCATGAGCAGCATTCCAAACCTGGCTGTGCTCCCCAGTTGTGTGTGCAAGGATCTCCTGTCAGGCCTTGCAGCTTTGAGTGCAAGGTTGATACCAGCCTTGGCAAAGACAAAGAGAGGCTCCTGTATTTGGAAAGGCAACTTTGCTGTCCCAGAGTGACTAGGACACAGGAAGAGTTGGAAATCTCTTTCCTCCTTCCAGGTACATGGAAAAAAACCCCAACCAACTAAAAAAAAAAACCAAACAAACCCACATTTACACCCATGGCACTCTATGCAGCATATTTTTAATTTAATAAAATAAAAAGAGAAAAAAGTTGCCTTGCAAAAGTACCAAAACCTGCTGGTTTGTCAGTCAGGTTGTGTTGATGAGAAAAGGATTGACCAATAAAACCCAGGCTTCTGGGGAAGAGCAGCTTTTGCTGCTCCATCCCCTGCTGTCTGTGGAGCAGGAACAAGGCACCGCAAGCGGGCTCTGTCCCATGTCCCAGCCCTCCTGGCACAGACTCTGGCCAGCCCCTGGGAAAACCAGGGCCAGTGCCTCTAGGTGGCAGGAAAAAGAGGGGTTGTTTGTGCTTGTCTGAATGGCAACTGCAAAGCCCAGAAACCGTGGCACTGAGGGACCCCAGGGTAGTGCTGGGGCTTCTGGGCAGTGCAGCCTTTGGCCTGTAACAGCAGCAGATGTAACCAAAAAGGGACCTCGAAGGACTCGGCAAGCCTTGGGAACTGTCCAGCTCAGGTACTGCATAAAAATCAGCCTGGGCTGAGGGGGGCAAAGAAAAGTGTCCTGCAGCAGGGGAAAAGAATTGATAAAACCAAACTGGGAGGTACTGGCTTTCACTGCAGTGCCCTCCCAGAGCAGATCCCAAGCCTGAGGTAGGACAGGCTGGGAGTCCTTCCCTTGGCTGTGCCTGTACTACCCAGAGCCCCTCCTGGAATGGAGGAAGAGCACTTCCCACCCTTCGATGGGCTCAGCTTGGGACTTGCCTCACTCAGAGGTGTTTCAAAAAGAAACCTAGTGTTTTGCTTGCCCGTTCCTCCTGCCAAGCTCTGTAGTACTAACAGAAATGGAGGAGCATTAGCCAGAGGCAAGACAGTGCCAGGGAAGAGTTCCCTTGTTCATCAGTGACTTTGGGGAGAAGCCACAAGACAGAGGTGGGGCAGGAATACCAGCAGCCCCATGCTGGTGTGTCCCCAGGCCTGTGCCTTGGCTTAAGTCTTTGACCTATTAAGGCAAATGGAAAGGTTTGGAGCTGAGTCAGCTCAGAGCGTTTCCTGGGCTCGTTCCAGCCCCTTTCCCAGGAAAAACAGGTGGAAAACTGAGTCACTGGTCCTGCCTATCCATACCCCACTCTTCTTCTCAGTGGGTTCTGAGAAATCCAGTAAATAACCGTTGAGTGGAGGCAGGAGGCTTAAATGCCATGGCCTCAGCTTCCTTAGACCTTTTGTACAGGGGTCTCGCCTGGCGGGAGCTTCTTACTGCGCTTCTTCATGCGGCTGCGGGCGTAGACACGGAGAAAGAGGGCCATGAAGACAACGGCTATGCCCAGCCCACCCACAACAGTGACTGTGTGCCCGTAGATGAGGCAGGAGAGGAGGATGGCAAAGGCCTGTCGGAGCGTCATGATGATGGTGAAGACAGCTGCCCCGAACTGGTTGATGGTGTAGAAGATGAAGAGCTGGCCGCAGGCAGAGCACACGGAGAGCAGCACGGCGTGGGCGGTGAACTCCGAGTGGCGGGCCATGAAGCGCAGCGACTCCAGCAAGGCACCCTGCTCCAAGAGCGAGCCCACGGTGAAAAGGCAGGAGAAGACGTTGACACCAAACATCATCTGCACGGGAGACATCTTGTAGGTGAAGAGAGCGTCCTGCCAGTTGGAGGTGAAGCTGTCAAAGATTATGTAGCCAGCCAGGAGCACTATGCCAGAGAAGGTGGTGACAGTGGACACCGTCCTGTTAGGAGCGCTGGAGAGCAGGAACATGCTGACCCCCACGGAGATGAGGGCAGCAGTCAGGTACTCCCAGTACTCGTAACTCTTGCGCGACACCAGTTTGCCCATCATCATCACTGGGATCACTTTGGAGGCCTTGGCCAGCACTTGGGTGGGGAAGCTGATGTATTTGAGTGCCTCATACTGACACCAGCTGCTGAGGATGTTGGAGAGGGAGGCAAAGGAGTATTTGTACATAGGAGCCCCATGGCGTGGCTGCTTGGTCAGGGCGCAGTACAGACCAGCCACCGTGAAGGCCAGGATGCGGTTCATGAACACAAGGAACTGGGAGTCCTTGAACTTCTCTCCGGGGTCTGCTTCAGTGGCACCGTACGTTCTGGTCATCACACGCTCCTGGAGGACACCCCATGTGAGGTAGGAAGCCTGCAAAGCAGCAGGAGCACAGGGAGAGTCAGGACCCACGATGGCAGTTACCGGCAACAAGAGGAAGAACAGACCCCGGGAGATCCTTGCTTTCCCCAGTGTTGCTCACCCTCTGCAGGGCAATGCTTCCCTGAGACACTGGGAGACAGGACCACCCTCCACTCCACCCGTCTGAGGGAACCCGCTGATCCATGTGGTTACAACCAGGAACATCCTGCTCCAAAGCACACCTGCTCAGTGGACAGGGGAGAGAAGCCCACAATGCAAACATCCTGGTGAGAGCGAGCAGAAACGCTTTGAGCTGCTTGGAGCCTGTGGAACCAGACTGACCGAATCAGGGAACATTACTGATACACAGCTGCGGTTTTGGTGCCAGCTCCCTGCGGCAGGTCCTGGCAGTTTTCCCAGTGGCCTCTGCATTGGTTTTCACTTCCAGCTCCCTAGGCCTGGTTTTTACAGCCAAATCAATTCTAGTTTCAAAACCAGCAGACAAAATTGTCCATGAGGGATGATCACTGTCCTAGTTGTCATCTCCACTATTTTTGATGCAACAACACCAAGTCCCTCACAGAAGTAACTCAGACTTCCTCTCACCACACATCTCCCAAGAAACTGAGAACACAGAGAGACGGAAGAATTCGGTGGCCCACAGCAAGTCTGAATAGGCTGGGGGAGTAGGCCGGAGAGTGAGTTGTTTCCTGGCTGCAGGACACCTGGGTTTTTCTATCTCAGTGTCCACATTGCTATTTTTTGTCCTCATAGACCAAAAAAGTTGCCCCTCTTAATGATGCTCAGGCTGTAGCTGAGACTTGGGGATCTAAGATTTTAAATTCCTGTTTATCTGTAGCTGAATTAAGTATTTTCTCTCCAGTACTCAAATTCAATCCAACAAGGCAGAATGCATCAGCTCCAGACAGTGACCCATGGGAGAGCCTAGGAGAAAAGAGGGCTCAAACTATCTGCTGATCTGACATCAGGGCCAGAACAAAAGCAGCCTTAACAATCTGCTGAATCACAAAATTTTCAGAGGCTCTAGAGGACTGTGATCAGACAGACAGGATGCTCCAATCAATGGAGCAAATGCTCCAAATGACAAAAGCTAAATGGACCTCCACAGCTCTTGGAGGTGGACTGTCCTGTCCCAGCCTCCAACCCCGCCTTGATCAAGGACAGCACTGCACGCTTGGTCTTCAAGGAACTGACAGTCACTAACCCACTGGGCACTTCCTCCTTCCAGAATGGGACAGCCACACATGCACAGGACCCCTACCTGTAGACCAGCAGCACAGAAGAGCAGCTTGAAGAACTGTCGGGCTGTGGAGGACTCTGGGGGCTCTGCTCGGGGTGGCAGGGAGCCATCGTCCTGATGTACAGACTTCACCTCAGAGCCAAACACACATGATTTGATGACAGGGAAGCAAATGCCTCTGCCTGAACAGGGTAAAAGAAGATGGAGACACAATTAACCAAAGCCTGGGCACCACATGCTGCACCATGCTTGAGAGGTGAAGCCTCCCTCCTCACTAGCCTCCAGATCTGCTAGCATGGAAGCCTCAGAGAAATTTGTTTCAGGATAGCAGCTGGACAGCACTGGGACACAGCCCTGGGAGCAGTTCAAGCCTGACAGTGCAGGTTGAGGAAAGGAAGCTCCTGCTCCTACCTGTCTCCAAGTAGTTCCTTCTCTTGAAGTACTGGATGAGGAGGAAGCCCGGTACCACAATACTGGCATAGCCAGCAGCATTAACGAAGAAACGGAAGAGCCAGAAGTCCCCCCACGAGTCCTGCAGGGCAGGGGCGATCTCTTCACCTGCAGCCATGGTGGGGAGGGAAACCAGCAGGAGGGGAAGGCAAAATCTGCAGAGAGAGAAAGAGGCAGGTGGTGGGCTACTGCTACACGGGCAGCTCCACTCCACATACCCGTAACACCCACCATCCAGCCTGATCCTCACCGCCTATAATACGGCCACCCAGACCCCACTGCAGTGACAACTGTGATGATGGCAGCACACAGAGAAGGAACAGTCCTCTGGAGCTGAAAAGCACAGGCCAGACATCTGTGTTTGCTTCTGTTAAAGGTGGTTGCTCTGGAACATGTGGACTTAGAACCTCGGATTGCCAGGATTAGAGAGAACACTGCTGTAACCATCTGGTTTTGACTGCATTCTTACTCCAAATGTAAGGAGCACCTCACACCTCACCTTTATAAGTTAATCTTTAGCACAGCTTTTGGGTGGAAAAGGAAAAGGTCACTGAACAGAAGAATTGATTCCCACCTAGAAGCTCATGTTTCAAGCCTGTGGCAATGAGCAACCTTCCTCTGGAAGCAAACAGTTCAGAGCTTTCCCCTCCAGCTACACCAAATGAGTGCAGGAGAGGCAGGGTTTGGGGCAGCCAGCCTCCCCCACCTCCCCATGCAGCCCTGGAAGTGTGCCAAGGCATTCCTCACAGCTCAGAGGAAATTACCAGGGTTCACCCGCTTGGCAAAACACAGCCAGAAAGCAAGGCTGGAAAGGAACTTTCCTACCAGCTGTCTGGTTGGGATTTTACCAGACTATGCAATGAGGTTTAGCTGATATTCTTCAGCTGTAGCTGTAGGAAGTGATCCAGCCAGCTTTAAAACAGCTTTAATAGTCCTTGAAGGAGTTCTTCCCTTCACTGTCCTCTCTCTCACAGAGGCAAACCTGCAATATTCAGGTACTCAACAGGATGAGCAAGCAGGTAAGAACTTCCTATACCCAAGGCCACCTGCATCCTCCCCTCACAAAGCAAGCTGCAGCTTCCTGCATCAGGGTAGAAGGTTTCCCTGGTCTGTGCTACATCCCTGCCCCAGTTCCCTCAGCTGAAAAAGTCTCCCAGTTGCCTTGGGGACCAGGTGAGAGTGCTGTGGGCTGGTTACATAAACACATTCCAGAAAAGTTCCTGTGACTGAAAGGGACAGAGATGTTAATTCCTCCTCCACCTGAAGCAAGCGAGTCAGAGGAATTTAGGCCCTATTTAGGGGTGTACCTGGCCCCAATGCGGTATAACTGTGACCTCTAGTAGCCCTCACCCGAAACTCAGAAATTTACAAACTTAGGGACTTTACTTAGAAATTTACAAACTTTAAGGACTTTAAAGGCAAGAAAGTCCCCTGCCATTTCATGAGCAAGCACTCCCATCAACCTCTTGTCCCCTTGGGAAAGACCTCAGGGACTTTTCTCATCCCCAGACACTTACAAGTGGCCAGGCCCTTGAAGTTCAACAACCCGACCAAAGCTGAGGCTGTGTTTCACCCAGAAATCTCACTTCTGTGACTTAAAAGACATAGAAATTCCCAGCCTAGGGAGAGGTGCACATGGCTAGGGGTGGATTTCTTTACCTTCTTCCTACTCCTCTGTCTCCCTCCTCCCCTGGAAAAGACAGTCTGACACCTCCACCCAATCCCTCCTGCTGCAGGTACATCATCACAAGCTGTACAGGTGCTGTGGGATGGAAAAACAGGGCTCAGTGCTCACACCTGGGGCTGGAGCTGCCCATGTGCCCCTGGGTTTGGCCGTATTAAGTAACCGTGACTGACGGTGGGGTGCAGAAACGCCACTCGCTTTTGCAGAAGTCAGATATAAATGACAGGGTCTGTTGCCACATTTGCAACTTGACAGGGACTGCAAGCTCCGTTCAGCACGATTGCGCCTGCTGTTACCCCGCCAGCTCCTGCAGCGCTGCCATGGGAGGAGAATCGGCTCCGCTCTCCCACAGCGACCGTGAAGAGGAGGCTATGGAGGGACAATGGCTCTCTATGCCTGCGCTAGCAATTCCCAGGCCCCGAGAGCTGACTCAGTGCAGCAGGCCCTGCCCTCTCTGCCGAGGCTGGGAAGGAACAGGGACGCCAGTGTTACAGGTAGAAAGCGGGGGGGCTGAGCAGGCAACATGCTGAGGCATGAAAGGAGCCTTATTCTGCCGAGCAGCCCAGGAGCCGAGACAACAGAGCCGGCTGCTCCCCTGGGCCCTGCGAGGGCAGCACCGCTTCAGAGCCGGGCCGGCACCCAGCCCTCTGCCCGGCATGGACAATTTGGGTCCCGGCTCTTAAAAAGATCCCTGCCTACAGCCCTGATACTCTTCAGCGCGCCTCCTGCGCCTGCAAGGGCTGAGGTCAAATGCAAGCCTGGAGCTGACAAGTCCATACCAACATCTCGGCATCTCGTGTCTGCTCCCTGTCCCTGTCCCTGCACGCAGCCGGGTCGCAGGGGGTGCCAGCCACTGTCCCCCCCGGGCCGACCGCCGCCTCTGCCCAGAGGCACGGGCTCCCCGCCGGCCGTGGGGCCCCCTCCGCCCCGGGCACGGCGCGGGACTCTCGGGAGGGGAGAGCCCTACGCTCGCCGCTCCGGGGCTGCTCTGCCCGAGGCTCCGGTGGCCCCGCGGGAGAAGCAGCGAGCGGCCGGGTGCAGGATGAGCGTGGCCCCGGCGCCGCCTCCCTGCCC
>VZRH01008423.1:153361-168008 GCA_013397555.1 Urocynchramus pylzowi | reverse complement strand
CGCTCCGCGGCCCACAGCGCCCCTGCCGCTGCGGAGGGAGCGCGGCGGGCGGGCCGCGGTGGCAGGAGCACAGGATCAATGCGGCTGGGAGACACCTGAGAGCGCCGAGCCCAAGCTGGGACCGAACACCACCATCACAGCTAGACCGTAGCACTGAGGGCCACAACCAGCCCTCCCTTAAACACCTCCAGCGAAGGTGACTCCACCACTTTCCTTGGCCTGTCTATTCCAACGTCTCATCGCCTTTTCTGTAGAGAAATTCCTGCTACCATCCAACCTAAATCTCTCCTGGCACAGCTTGAGGTTATGTTCTCTTGTCCTGGCACTAGTTGCCTGGGAAAAAAGGCCGATCCCCACCTGGCTACACCCACCTTCCAGGGAGGTGTAGAGAGTGACAAGGTCTCTCCTGAGCCTCCTTTTCTCCAGGATAAACACCCCCAGCTCCCTCAGCAGCTGACCATAGGGCTTTTGCTCCAAACCCTTCACCATCTCTGTTGCCCTTCTCTAGACATGCTCCAGCACCCTCTTGAAGTGAGGGGCCCAGAACTGGACACAGGACACGATGGGAGGCCTCACAAATGCAGAGGGATGATGACTTCCCTAGTCCTGATGGTCACACTATTCTTGATTCAAGCTAAAAGCCTTCAAAGCTGATCCCCAGCCCTATCCCTGCCCCCTATCTCAGGCCAGTCCCCTCCAAGCTGCCAGCCCTGCACTGGGCACAGCCACAAGCTGGTCCCTGGGGCAGGTCCTGCCCAAGGGCTGCAGTCAGTATGGCACCTACTGCAGCCCCAGTCACAAATTCCCTATCCCAGCCCCAGGCATGGCTGCAGGGCCAGCTGGAGCCAGCACGTGGCCACCCAGTGATGTTTTACAAGACATCTTTTTAAAACAAGTTTTATTTTAAAATAACAAAACAAACAAAAAAGTGCAGATCACTTGTTTCTGCCTTTTCCCTTTGCTCCCAGCTACAGCCTGGGCCCCACCATCCCACACTGCCCTGCAGCATCTGTCTTTGCTTCCTTGGGCAGCCCAGAAGAGCCTCATATCCCTTGTGAAAGATGTCCTTGAAACAGCCCCGTGGGTTTGCAGCAGGATTGAGGCCCTGCCAGAAGGTGAGAGACAAAGATTCAAAAGAAACAGAGCAATCCAGCCCAGGACTGCTGAGGAAACCAGGCAAAGTCCAGAGATCTGGGGGGTCCTTGTGCTGCTTTCCTGGCAGCATTCCCTTACAAGAAGGGAGGAAGAAGACAAGAGTTCGCTCCAGAGCATCCAGGTCGATTGCACCATCCAGAATTTGTCCCAAACAATAGCAGCCTCTCCCAGGCAACAAGTGAGGAATTTTCCTGGCTGAGATGGGGTAAGTCATCTGTGCCTCCATTCCCACAGCACCTTTGGCTGATTTCCTAATGCACTGCATGTGCTCCTCTGGCTGGAGAAGTAAGTGGCAGGGAAGGGTGGTGAGCTGAACAGAATGGATGAGAAGATCATGCTGCCACCTCTTCCACTTTCAGCCTGGGAGGATCTAAAACCCAGGGAAGACCCATACCCTAAGATTTTTAACCTTCCAAGGCAGGAGAGGGGGCAGGATCTTCCTGCCCTCTGTGAAAGAGGAAAGCACGGCACAGTAAAGCAGCAAGGTGTCAGGCACAGTGGCAGAAGCAGGGATCCACAACCTGGTCTTCAGCAACTCCTATGCCCTTTCTCCAGCCCTGCAGCCAGATGTTCGGCAAGACAGCATGGGAATAGAGCACCTTGCTGGGATCCCCAGCCTCAGCACTAGAAAGGCTCTGCAAGTGGGGAAGGCCCTGTGCTCCCACTCACCTTCTGCAGTGTGAAGGAGCCAAGGGAGCAGGCAGACTGGGGAAACCCCTGTTGCCCTCATGTCCCCAAGCCCCCACAGTGATGCCCCGCAGCCTCCTGACGCTGTGGGGTGAGGGGTGGGTTAGATCACACAGACCTCTGGGGCCCACAGCAACAACAAACGTTTATTAGAGTGAGTGGTGACTCTCCTCACCCCACACTAATTCTGATGGGGTGTCAGATGATGCTCTGTCCGGCCTACAGTGTGAAAATGAGTCCTCTCCTGCTCCTTCCCTGTGTATGCTGGAGATCCCCATAAGTCAGACCCACGGCAGGGAGGGGAAATTCAGTCCTGCTGCGGTGCACAGATTCTAAAAGAAAAGCCTCCCCTGTGTAGTGCTCATAATGCCACCTTCTTCCATCTGGGAAGGCAGCCTGAGGCAAACAAAACTTTTCCAAAGAGGGGAGGGGCAGTGGGATAAGTCTCCCAAAGTGTCTCTGCTCCCACTGAACTGCAGACAGGCAAGATCCTAGTGGGGAGCAGTGCAGCAGCACAGAGGAAGGAGGCAGCCCAACGGGCCAAAGGAGTCCATCCGCTCATTCAGAGCACACAACAGGCTTCCCTGAGATCTTCAGGTCATCGAAGGGCAGCAAGGCAAGGAGCTGCAAAGAAGACCAAGGGTATGGACATGTAAGCATCCAGGGTTGCATCTTTGCCAAGTGAGGGTAGGGGCCCAAATCTTCCCCCCACCCAGTCCTCCAGCCTCCCACATCCCCAGGGAAGTGCTAAGAAAGCCACAGGCTTCCCCCCAGAGAGACTCACATCATCGTTGCCATCAGCCAGGTCCTGAGCTGTCTCGTTCTCCATGTTCCTCAGCAGGGTGTCAGCCCCAGAGTGTGAGAGGATGGCGGCGATGGCAGCATCCCTGCGGCCCACGGCCAGGTGGAGCGGAGTGCACCCGTTGTACATCTGGGCATCCACGTAGGCCCCATTGCGCAGCAGGAACTGCACTGCCCTGCGGTTGTGGCACTCCACAGCCAGGTGCAACGGGGTCTTCCCGCTCGTGCCCTCCTGCAACCCACAGATCACAAGGGTGTGGGTGGGGGGTCACGTCAGCCGGGCCCTGCAGCACCCACCCACACCCCTTTGACTGGGTGCGGAGGGTAGTCCCCACCCTGATTTCTGTCACAGCACCCAACAACCTCTCAAGGACCTTTACTCTCTGCTCCCTCAAAATTCAGTGTTCCCAAGCCTCACAGCAGTGCCTGCCCCAGGGCTGAAGGGAGTGCCCAAAGGAGAGACCCACCGTCCAGCCTTTACAAAACATCACACCATGCCCAAGTCTTACCCGAACATCAATGTTGGCGCCGCTCTCCAGCAGCAGAGACATCATTGGGATGTTCCCTTTCAAGGTACTGATGTGTAGACAGGCCAAGCCTGTGATGGGGAGGCAGAAGAGAGAGCCACAGTCAGCCCAGACCACCCCGGGACACACCAACCCCAGCCACATCCCCATTCTGCTGTGCTCCTGGATCCCTGCATACACATCTCATGGTCTCTGCCCTAATCTGGCCACCAGCTCTGCCACTGCGCTGCCCCCAGGTCTCACCTTGCCAGTTCTGGAGCTGCAGGTCCTGGTGGTGCCCACGGGGCTGAGCTGTGCCACCCGGTGTGGCTGGGCCCTCCAGCAGCTGCTGGGCGCACTGCAGGTGCTGCTGCTCGCAGGCCAGGTGCAGCGGGGTGTTGCCATTACGGTCCTGCAGCCCAGGGTTCACTCCCTTGTGGATCAGTGCCTGGATCACGCTGGGCTGCTCCAGGTACACAGCGAGGTGGAGCGGGGTCTGGAGAGAAATTAGGAGAGGGGAGGATGCCCTGTAGGACACCGAGTGTGATGAGCCCCAGCAGTCTCCAGGAGCTAGCCTGGCAGCAAGTGATGACTGCCAGGCACCCTGTGTGCCCTGTGGTGTGACAACCCTGTGGTGACGGTATGTGTGGCTGACACTGGTGGGGTCACAGATCTTGCTGTTCCCCGGCACCTCAGCTCACGGATCACCCATGGAAACATCTCATTGTCCCAAGTTATCTACCCTGCCACATTCAAGAAGTGAGTCTTCCATGACTGTCTGCAATGTCCTGGGGCCCTGCAAAGAAACTCTTCACCCCACAGTGCTGGGAGCTGTCACATTTCTCTCTCAGGGTATCTCCACCTCCCTTCTTCCCCTCCCTGCAAAGAGGCTGCACACACAGGACCTTCACCATGCTCTGAGGGAAGCAGGTGTGGGGTCCTGAGGAAGGGGCAGATGGATTGAGCAGCTATCCAGGGAACAGCCTGTGGCATTTCTCTTCCTCCCATCTTCTGCCTATCACAACAGCATACCTGGAAAAGATCATTCTGGATCTCCAGCACCTCCCTGGGTAGCTGAGCGATGCAGCAGAGTGCTACAGCTGGGACACAGTGGATAATGGCCAGATGAACCAACCTACAGGGGGTTAATGGTGACAGGAGAGAAAAAAAAGAAAAATAAGTCCAAGTGCCATGCTCAGGAGCAGAGATCCTTCCCTGCTGCATGAACGAATAAACTCCCTGCTTCCTCCAGTCTCCTTCCCTCCAGCGTGGAGGTCCTCCATCTTGCCCTCTCCCTGGGGAAGCTCAGCAGAAGGCCAAGGCAGGAACATGGTATGAGGCTCCACAGGGCAGTCCTTCACTCTGAACCCCACAGGGATCAATGTGGCACTGCCCAAAGTTAGGCCTCCAACTGGTGTAGGTCCAAAGAGCTGGGATGCCTTTCCCAGAGTCCAGGAGCTGGGTTTGGTGGCTGTGGAAAGAGGTCTGGGCTCTGGCAGCTACCCGGGGAATTCCAGTTCCCTACTGCCAGCTGCACACTGTACTTCTGCTTTCCCCTCCATGAAGGCAATCAGCCAAAGCTGGGCAGGAGCCCAGGGCTGCTCCAAGATCACCTGCATGGCACAGTCCCTGTGCCAGCCAATCTGCTGGTCCCACACCGATTTCCTCTTCTCTCCCCCACATCCTTCCCTTTTAGCACTGTCATGGCAGGGCTGGCACGCAGCCCACCAGCACAGAGGGACACCAGAGATGCAGCTGTCACAGCTTGATGGCAAGCAGGGAGCTCTGGTCCTCAGGACTGTGGTCCCCACAGCCATGGGGTGGCCAGGCACCCGAGTCCCCCAGCCCAAGGACAGGTCTAATTTCCAGACAGCCTCTGCACAGTCAGAAGAGAAGCGAGAGCACAACAGAGGCAGAGCTGAGAGGGAATTTCCAGTCCCCCCTGCCAACCTCCTGTTTCCCAGGCCCCCTGCACTGAAGGGCCGAGCCTCCCACCCCCCAACCCCCATAGGCCAAACCTGGCCACCGTGATCAGGAGGCAGCATCTCCCACTCTGCACAGCAGGGCAGGCATGAGTTCAGCCTCCTGATCCCTCACCACAGCACCAGAGGCCCTGGGTGGCCTCTGTCTCTGGAAGGAACCAGCTCCAAACTGAAGGCTGGGCTCTGCCATTCATGCTGCTTTGATGGAGACTGACAGGGCCAAGAGATGGAGGGTGAGAGCTGTGCCAGCCCTGGCAAGACACCCCACTCTCCAGACAGCCCAGCTATGGGATGCCACCTGCAATGTGGGGCATAGAGAGCATCCCTCCATGGGCAGGAGAACACCACCTGGCCCTAAAGCATTGCAGACAAGAAGCTGGGCTGGGGCTGTCTTTTTGCCAGTTGCACTGGGACATAAATGTGCTGAGAAGCTCAGACGCCAGTCCCCAAGAATGACTTTTATTGACCTCCTCCCAAATGCTGCTTGAAGATCAAGCCAAGATCGGGGACCCCAGGCATCTTCAGTTGAAACCTCATTTTGAAGGCAAAACAAGGCCAGTTCCTTTCCACGCCACTGCCAGGGACAGGCTGTGCCCAACAGGAGAGGCTTTGTCCCTGGGGAAGCCCCGGGTTATGTTGCAGCAGGGAATTCCCCACTGAAGGAAGGGGGAGGCCACCCACACTTGCTTGCCTCTGCACAGCCATGGGGTGCCCCCTCAGTGCCAGCACTCCCAGGGCAGGGGAGGGGGCTGCAAGCAGGGGCCATGCAGCCCCCTGGGCAGGGTCTGGCCACCCTCCATGGACCATGAGGCAGAGGCACAGCCAAGGGGCCCAGTCCAGGAGCAAGGCAACCAGCTGTAAGGACAGCCCTCCCCTCATCAGGCTTTTACTAACCCTAGCTTGGGCACGATCTGAGCAGGGAGGCTCCCTGCTGGGTTTTGCATCAGTGGTAGCACCTCAGCTGAGGTGTCCTTTGCGCACTTGCAGGGACAGCCCCTGTTTCTCCAAACCTGCTCCCAGGCACCACGTGCGGGAAGAGGCTGCAGGATCTGCCTTTTTCAGGTACAGCTGAGTTAAGACTGCTCAAATAAGGGACTTTCCACGGCAATTCAGCTTGAACTTTAAACCGCTGGTGCTTTCGCTTTCCAGAGCCACGCTGGGCTCCCAGGGGAGAGAGCAGTGCTCATGGTTGTGTCCCACGGCAGACAGCCCTCGTGGCCCAGGAATCCCCCGGGCCCCTCTGTCACTACCCACACCACACTGCGCTGTCATGTGGGGATGAGTGGGGCAGCCACCCGGGGGAGATGGAAACCCCCGAGCAGCCCTCTGCCACTGCCAGCACCTCGCTGTTCCTGGCTTGGCTGCCTCTGCAGCTCAACAAAGCAGTGGAGCTGCTCGGGCCTGGGCTGACACTGAGCTAGTTTGGGCATCCATGCCGCAGAAGCAACGGGGGTGGCCATTCCCCCGGCCAGAGCTCCGGCTTTCACCTCTCAGCTGGGATGTGCCCGCTTTGAAGGATTGCTTTCCCCCCTCCCCCTTCCTTCTCCACCCGGATGCAGCCTCCTCCTGGGCTTTCATTTCTGCATTCGTTCCCGCCTTTCCTCATTATCAGCCCTCAACTTCCTGAAATGGCTGCAAGAACCTGAGCTACTTGGGGGAATCATCACAAGGCCAGTGGGCCGGGAGGAGCCCACCACGAGCACATGTGCACTGAGGCATTCTGTGCCACCGGCAGTGCTGCCAGCCAGCAACTGGGATTGTCTCCGAACTCAGGAAACCTCTTACACCCAGGAGACCTGAGGTGCAGGCATTGTGCCAATCTCCACTTTTTTCCACCGAGGCTACAGGCACACCTCTCTCTGTGTCGCAGCAGCCGCGTGGTCCAGCTGCTGATGGGCTGCTGCGTGCTGGCACATCCCAGCACATCGTGTGCCAGAGCCAGGGCATGGCGATGGAGACACCCACTCGCTGCCAGAACCTCTCCCTGCCCAGCCACAGCAGTGTGCCCTTGCCAGAACAAGCCCTCCGCCCTGCCACACTCAGATCTTTGCCCATCCCAGGCTGCCTGCACATCTCTCCTCTGCTTTCCTCCACTTGCCTGCTCCCTCCCTCCCCATGCTCTTGCCTGCAGTGCTCCTGGCTGCAGCCACAGGCTGTCCAGCAGGAGCTGTCAGAAAGGGCAAAAGGGAGTTCTGAAAAGGGCACGGGATGGAGGAGCTGACAGCAAGGGAAACGCAGCAGGAGTACAGACTGCTGGGTTCATTCTCAGCTTTTCCACTTGCTCACCAGCTCTGTCCTGGCATAAGGGGAATCAACACTGAATCACAAAGGCATAGGACATCCCTGGCACAAAGTGATCTACCCATCATCAGAGAGATAACAGCCCTGCAGCAGAGAGGTTGGGGCTATCCCTGGGGATATCCCAGGGAATGAACATGCCATGCCCAAAGTGGTTAGGCACAGGAAAGCATGCATTTCCACAGTGCTGCCCATCTCCAACTTCTGAGTGACCTTAAGTGTCCAGTAGGAAAAGTTCCCACACATGAGGACTGGAGGCAGGAGACCAGGGTAAGGGGGGACACCCAGCTCTGACACACAAGCAGAACTGATGAAGTCTCACCAGTTCTCTGGCTATCCTTTTCCATCTCTCTAGAAAAGGAGCTGACCATGCAGATCCCCCCATCTGTAGAGCAAGACACTTGTTCAGAAAGCAGCCTCTCCCTTTACCATATCACCCCAGAAGCACCTTAATCAGGGTATCCAGCATTCAACTGAATTTGCTTTGACAAGTTTTTTTCCTCTCTAGATAAGGTTCCTGCCTGCAGCAGGAACAGCTAATTCACAGCTCTTTGTTTTGGCTGAGTGGAGCAGTAGGAGATCACAAAAACAATTCACATGAGAAACTTGTTCAGGGGAGGAAATGGTCCAGCAGCAATAGAAAAGAGAGCAAGGGAGGAGGAAAACAGCAGAGGAATTCCAGGCTTACCCTGCTCTCCTGTTCCAGCCCTGTAACCTGCACTGCTAACCGCTTCCTCAGCCACCAGCATGAACCTCTGCCAGCAGGCTGAGCAAGCACAGCTCATCCTGCCCTGCAGCCCTGAACCAGCCCAGCCTGGCTCCCTTCCTTCCTCCCCACATACCAAGGCAATGCTGCCCTGCTCCATAAAGCTGTTCCAGCTGCCCTCTGGCAGCTCCAAGGGAGCAGTGGATCTCAGCTACCTTACCCCATGTTCTGTGTTTCTGCCCTGCAGGATTCATCAGCCCTTCCCTGGGAAGGGCACAGCTTGAATTTGAGTGGAGAGGGGGGTTGGGATGGGACTGGAGGGAGGTCATGGCTAGAGGGAAGCAAAGCCCTTTCAGCCACGTTGGGTTCAGCATTCCTGATCTCCAGTCTGGGCAGCAGCTGCTTCCCAGCCTGCTCCTCCTGGGGCCAGAGTGAGGGGTGGGAACCGACAGGTGAGCAGAGGAGACAGTCTCACCTTTCCTGAGGTGTCCTGCAGAGGGTCTGGTCTGAGTGCTTGAGGATGAGGGCAGCTGGAGGCTGACTGGCAGGAGAGGCAGAAGGGCTGTGGGCAGCTCATTTTTCAGTGAGGTGGGGACGAGGAGGTACCCTGACCTCACAGCCTCTAGATCCTGCACCCGCACATTTGAGAATTTTGCTCCATTTCTGAGCAGATGGTGGCTCTGGGATTGCAGAAGCACTAAACATCAAATGCATGTGGGCTGTTCCCTGCAAAACAAGGGGCCTGTCCCATACTACTATCTAGGCACAGATGGGCCAAGCCAGAAAACAGGTCAGCCCACCCAAGCAGGGGCCAGTCACCATCAGAGAAGCACAATGAACAATTTCAATAAAAGCAGCAAACATCCCAAAAAGTCCATTGACTGTGGACAGTCCATTTCAAACAAAACTAACTCACACCTGATGCCTTGGGAGGCAAATACATTCTACAGTTTCTGTACACAAAGAGCTATCTTGAGGTCAGAAGAGCCTCTTACAAGAGGAAAGCGCCTGGACTTTGCCAGAGCCTGTACAACACACCCTAGCAATCATTTACAACCCCACAGATATCCTCACTGTCTCAGCATTTTCTTTTAATGAGGCACAAGCCGTGGGTCTAAGATACCTCGGGGCCCCCCTTCAGCTCTGGATCTGCCCCAGTCAGAGGGGCTTCCCAACTCTGTGACACAGAGAGCATCCCACGCAGCTCACTGATAGGCATGCAGTATCCACTCTCACAGCTCAGAGCCCACAACCTCTTCCCACACAGTCATGTCTGACTCCTCATTTTTTCACATTATACTAAAAAAACCCAAACCCAAGCCAATAAAAAATAACAATTTTTGTGTTTAATTAGCTGAGCTCAACCCTGTCTCAGCAGCAGTCAAGCCTGACTGCAGAGTGCAAGGACCTGAAACCCTCTGCACCTTGGCTGATCTGTTACAGCCAGGCTTCTGCATCCCAGAACACGGAAATTTCCAGCCATTCTTTCCCTTCCTCTGTGCTGAACTTCCCTGTGTTTATCCCCAGCTCCGAGGCAAACCTAGGCAGGTGGAAAGTTTGAAGAAACTTCCTCCAGGTCAGGCTGAAGTCATCCAAACAGGGAAAAAAACCTCTTGCATGCATGATCTCAGAAGGCTGCCAGGACTTACCCACTTTACCCCAAGGCTGTATGTGTGTGACCCCTGCAGCAGCCAGCAACTTCTGGGGCATTCCAAAGCAACTTGTGCAGAGCTGCCTGGCCTTGCTTAGAGGGACACCAAGCTCTCTTGTTTACCAAACTCCTGAGCACACACAGAGGAAGAGCTGAGAGTTCAGGGACGGGGAGCCGGACACAGGAAAAGCTCCCTCCTGGCAGACCCAGGCTAGGACTCACTTTCTCTAATGCCCGACAATTGGCAGCATGCTAGGTGATACCTTGGGATGGACTTGAATCCTGGCAATCAAGCAAGGACCCTCTGGTAAAACCAAGAGCATCCCCACTTCCCATTAATTATGGCCATCCCACTGTTGGGCAGCTGGCAACAGCACAGCAAAACAGGGGGACTCCCAGCCTGACCAGCAACAAGGTGTGCTCTCTGCATCTGACTTCTTTAATCCTTCTCCTAAAACTGAGTCTCTCCAGTCCTCTGTTTCTTTTTCCTTCCTTCCCTTTCTTTTATCTTTGCTGTCACACTCTGAGCACTCCCCCAGGTGCACAGGGGTTTGGCAACACCCTTGTGCAGCAGGGCAAGCAGTGAGAAAGCAGCCAAACTGGAGCAGACAACCTGAATGGGGACAACCTCTATTCCCCTGCTCAGGGAAGATCTCCAGCCCGAGACCACACCACTGGAGAGGGTTATGATTGGCACATGCCAATGAATGGTTAGAAGTGGCTCTTGGCCCCTTGAAGATGAGCCTCATGCTCAGTGACAACCTGTGCAGGCAAGGGAGGCCCCCTCACTACCATCATGTGAAGAGTTCAGAGCATCAGTTCCCATGGGGCCCTGATTTTACTCGATTAACTGTCCCCAAGCCCTTGTTAAGGCATTTCAGCCCACGAGTCACAGGCACGTGATTTCTTATCAGCAGATGGGGCACCACATGTCTCTGGTGGAAGGAGGAAGTCAGGCTTCCTCTGCTCCCCTCCCTCCCTGAAACACACACCCAACCAAAACCACGCAGTCCCATTTTCCGTCTGAAGGAGGCCTAGGTCTTCCTTCTGTGATTGAGCTGGGGTCCCTCCACCTTCACCCTGCAGAGGTGCTGCACTGCTTTGCATACAGAGCCCCATGCAGAAGACAGTCACTCTCCCACAGAGGCACAGCCCCCAGCCTCTCCATCACCACAATATCAGGTACAATGGCAGAAGGTGGTGTGTGGCCCAAGGACCAGCACGGGCAGGAAGGAAAATGTTTTTAAGTTTAAGATAGACTGTACAAGTCCTAGAGAGAGGAAACTCTGCTTAACTTCACAAACTCATGAATCAACTCTGCCTCTCCAGAGCTGGCAGAGGCTGACATCAGCCCAAGGAAATGGGGAGGTTTTCTCTTATGCTGGAACTAAAACAGATGATTCCTTCACACCTCATTTCACCTCCAAGGAGCTGGTCCCACACTCATCCTTTTCCCAGAATGGTGGAATTATGCATTTGCCAGGTGAGGTTGGGAAGGATGGGCTTTCCTCTGTGAATACTCACAAAGGCTGAGGCACAACAATAAATCTGCCTGCAGTCGGCTCAGAGGCAGCCAGGCCCACAGCTGGAAAGCCCTTCTCTTCACTTCCATACAGAGCAGTCCCACCAGGACCCAAGTCAGCAGAAAAGGAGTTTGTTTACATGGAAGAGACAGATATTTGGAGTTTTAGGTCACAAGGAAAAGATGGATGCTTGGAGGAGACCATTTCAGCTTGAGTGCACAGGGTTTGTTCTCTACCTGCCCACACAATAAGCAAGATACAGATCACTGCCCAAAGTGCACCCACCATCTTCCCCTTGCCACCCCACTCCTCATGCTTGATTTCTCCTGCCCTCACAGCTGAGCCACACTCTCTTGGGGACTAATGTGCCTTATTACTGTGGCACTGACTTCCCTGAGGCAGAGGGGCTGCCAGTGGCACTAGGGAGCCATGGAGAGGACGACATTTGGGCAAATAATTCTTGGAAGACAGCAGCCACGCATTTCACTGGCCATTATACCCCCAACCTTCCTGTTAGCCAATTTCCTTCCTGCCAAAGTGAGACTCCTTCTAACTTTGGGCACAGGGAGAGACAGTTTTAGCCCCATTGCTTCATCCTGCCTGCTCTGACACTCCTCTCCTGCGGAGGCAGGCAGGGAGGTATCCAAGGAGGATCCTGCTGACACTCCAACCGCCCAAGCATGTGCTCTTCATCCCTGCCTCCACCTCCTGTTTTTACCCTACAAGTGCCAGGCTGACAAACACAGGCACACCTTCAGATGGCACAGGTGGGTGAGCCTGAGTGAGCTATGGACAGTGAAGATTTTTGTCAGATGTAGAGTCAAGACTTTTGCCAGCTCCCTTTGTGCAAGCCCAGTGCTCCTCTCAGCTCAGTACTAGCCAGGGTATCTGGGGAAACAGGAACTACTTAGGCAAAACTCCTGAACTTTTTGTATTTTGAAAATTACAATTACAGGAAAGTGTAGTTGCCCAAGTCTTCTGAAATATAATGA
Organism: Urocynchramus pylzowi; assembly: GCA_013397555.1. Taxonomy (NCBI): domain Eukaryota; kingdom Metazoa; phylum Chordata; class Aves; order Passeriformes; family Fringillidae; genus Urocynchramus; species Urocynchramus pylzowi. Next base: position 155,707 of record VZRH01008423.1, on the reverse strand, counting down.
TAGTATGATTTTAATTCTCTGCCTGGAGCTGTTTGGTGGCAGACATTTAAAAAAGGCACACAAGGAAATACGCTGCTGACAGAGATGAAAAGAAGAAATGAAGATAGGTTTGTCTGGCCAGATGAAAGGGATGTAGCCCGTGGCCATCTGATCCCTTCTCTCTGGGGACCTTCTGTCACTGGATGAGCAATTGCACCAACGACTTTAGCATTACTATCAGCCCTGACATGTTTCACATACAAAACTGGTGGCAGTTCAATGAGTTCCTGGGTGCTCACAGTCCCCATTTGCATCGACCTGAGTGGTGGATGTTCAGCACTTCTAAATATAAATGCCACCTACCTCTGCCGCAGGGTCAGGAAGAGAGACGAGAATAGCGGAGGCACAGATCCACAGCCTCACCACTCTAACCACAAGAATAGTTTTTTTTCCCAGCAGTGGGAGTAGATCCCAGGAAAGCCTGTCTCCTGTGTGGACATGGTGAGCCCAGAGCTGTACAACCAGCAGGCCTACAGCTCCCTCCCTCCGTCATAACAGATTTCCTGTTCTGAAATGCACTGTGAGTGAGAGAAAACAGAAGAGCAAAGGCAACCTCTGAGAGCCTCTCCTGCCTACAGTAACCAAGGCACCACTGATTAATGTTTTCCTAGTTAATAAGATGTTTGCATTAAGTCTCTCCAAGCAAGTCTGACAGGCAAACGGCTTCAAGCACCAAACAAGACAGCCTTGAGCACTAAAAGCATCTCCAAACAGCTGCATCTATGGGGCTCACTAATAAAACAGTAAGCCAGGAGCCCTGGGCACTCCATGACAGACAAACCTGGGGGGAAGCATTGCTTCTACACCTCTGATTAAAAGACGCCTGGCTCTCTCCATGGGCACCTTGGCTCCAGCGTTACAGCTGGGAAAACTGGCAAAGCTCCTCCATTCTGAGGAGCCACAGAATCAGCCTGTAGATAGGACAGGACTAGAAAGCCTGTCTGGGGAGTGTGGGAGGCTGGGTTTAGTGCAACTTTGCTTGCCATGAGACTTCCAGCCAATCCTCAGAACAGATCCCAGAGTCAGCATTAATGAACTAATTAGCAGATGCACAGATTCCTTCCTAACAGGGAAGTAAACACAGGCTGTCTCCCAGCTCATCTTCAGCTTCAGTCCAGATGTGCTCTGCCAGGCAAGGACAGAGCTTTCTTGCTGCTCTCACTACTAAAGACATTTGCTTGATCATGTCAGTGCCTCTAAGTTTCTCTTCCTCTTGCACCATTACTCAGTATTAAACTCTAGCCTGGTTTTGGGGCAAAGCTTCACCCTCAGCTGTGAGAACACTTCGCTCACGCTCTGTGTGTACACTCATGATGAAAACCTTCCATCGAGGGAATGTACAACAGGAAAAAATGCTGTGATTAGCTGAAGGTAATTACCAGAAGCCAAACCAAATAACTCTGGCGTGATGCCTCTGCCCTTGAGAGGGCATCACGGATGCGGGAAGCCCCCCTCGTTAAGAGAAACACTGTCACAGAAGCACAGGAGGGCAGCCCCACATCGGGGCGTGCGTCACAGCTCTGCCAAAAGCCGCGGCTCTGCGGGCGAGCTGGCAAAGCAAGGCGATTCCCACCTGAGAACAAACAGTTCTTGGGTTGCTCGGTTGAGCAGCGTCTAACACAGCCATCTCAAGGCCTTGCCCTGCACAGCTAATCTCGTTTCAGGACTTGCTTACGTGCCATCTCACGCAGCCAAGCTTTCCCCATTGTGGAGGAAACGTTGCATTCTCTGGGGGAAAGACGGGGGGGAGGCTTGATTTGCTCTCCCCTTTCTTCTAGTTGCTAGCAGCCCCATGGCAAGCAGAAGCAGGCTTCCTATGGTGGGTGCATTCTGTGCCATGTAGCTTGGGGTGCCTCGCTTCCTGCTCACTCCGCTGGACCTGGCTCAGATACCTCAGGCGGGTGAGAGGGGTCGTCCACCCAAACCTGGATGCCAAGCATCCACGCACACCAAGGCAAGGCGGAAGGCTCTTAGGACAGGGGCCTGGGGAGACCTTAACAACACGGCTGAGCGGATGCTCCTCGGGAGAGGGCTGGAGACCACGGCAAACACAGCCTGGCTTATCTGTAGGCACCGGCTCCCCGGCGCTGCAAGGGGAGCAGCCCGGGGCTGGGGGGGTAATCGCTCGCCGCTCCCCGGGGGTCACTCACGTGTCTCCGTCCTCCGAAAGGTAGCTGAGGGCCTCCAGCTGCTGCCGGCTGAGCCCCTCGGGCCGGGGCGGCGGCTCCTCGGGGCGGCCCCCCGGAGCCCCCGGCAGCCCGGGCAGAGCCTCGGGCAGGGCGCCGGAGCCGTAGCTGGAATCCAGCC
>VZRH01008423.1:112781-143502 GCA_013397555.1 Urocynchramus pylzowi | reverse complement strand
GGCGGGGCCAGGGGGGTTGGGGGGCGAGGATAGCCAGCCGCCGGTCCGCGCCGCCGATGGGCTGCCCCAGCGCCTCTTCTCCATCGCTCGCCAGTCACCTGGGGATCGCTGCGGAGCCTCCGGGGCTGGAAGGGAAGCAGCAGCCAGCGCCGTCCGGAGCGGGGCCCGGACCTGGAGTGGCCGGGATGGAGGAGGAAGGGAAAAATCAGAAACGAGAAACGCGGGGCGCCGTTTGGGCTTACAGCCGCGGGCAGAGCTTGTTATGCCTGGGAGAAGTGGACGTGGAGACCCTCTCCTTGCTGTGCGCTGGCTTCTGGGGGCATCCAGGAGGTGGCACAGCTGCCTGGGTCACTGTGAGGCGAGACGCGGTGGGCAGCAGGGTAGAGGGCTTGGGGACTTGGCAAAGCCGGGGGGTGTTGCTGGTGCCTGCTCCCAGCTGGAGAAGTGGAAGGTGCAGACTGGGGCAGGCCAGGTACCAGCACAGCCTTGCCTCCAGGTGTGCTGCAGTCTCCCTCAGCAGATGACTTTTCTGGAGTCCAGGCAGCAGATCCCAGAGAGGGTCAAAAGCAGGGTGCCCTGTGCCTTGGGAGCACCACCGGGAGGCAGGAGTGCCAGCCCTTTCGTCTGCCTCTACAGATCCTGCTTGCAGCTTGGGCTTCCCAAGAAGAGAGAAGGCAACTGCACTGACTGGTGAGACTCACTTTATGCCATGGGGGTGCTGACCCATGGAGGGCAACTATATAATGTGAGAAGGGCAGAGTTCTCCTGCTGTGGTGGGCTGCCCTGTCTGGCGAGACCACAGCTCAAAGGGCAACTTGGGGGGTACTCAGAAGCTGGTGCATCACTTCCCCTTCTGCTGATAAGGAGCTGCAGTTTGTGAGTGCTGCATAATCCTGGTATTCTCTGCCTCCTTGGCTTGGGCAGAACATGCATGCCCATGCACGGTTATTCTATATATACAGACTTATATTTAGATAGAAATAATTGCAGGAGAGGAATGCTGAAGTTCAAGGACTGGGAAGCTGTACAAATACTGTATACTCTCTGTCTGTTCCTCTCTTCCTGCCTGCATTCCACAGCTCCTGATGATCTGAGCCCAGGTCTTCCAGCAGACCGTGACGAGGGTAGCCAAGCTGTGAGGCGCTTTTCTCGCGTGGGGACAGCGAGCACTGCTTGTGCCCTGCTGCGGTGGGATCTCTTACTGCCCCTGCTCTGGCAGTGCTGCTTCTACTTTCAAGATGGCACAGACTTTTCAGAGGTGCCAGAGCAAGAGCCAGTTTGGGTGAAAGAAGTGTAGCAGGGGCAGTGCCCAGACGAGTTTCCCTCACCCAGAGTGCCCCCTGGCTCGCAGGGATTATGAGATTGTCCGGGCTTCAGTCACTCTGTGGTGGCTGCCAACGAGGGTGTCAGTGTAATACTCCATGGGAGCAGGCAGAAAGGCTGTAGTCCATGACCTGTGTGTGTGTGTAGGCTGAGGGCATCCTTCTTGTGGCCAGGAGCTACCCCAGACTTGCACGGAGCAGCTGGTGGAGGAGAGGGAAGCTGCAGCCTCCCGTGATGGTGCCATGCTTGCTGGTGCCTCATCTGATGCAATGAGGAGACTTCAGTGGCGAGCTTGGATTCATGGGCTGAGCTAGGGCAGTCCTCTTGTCTTCAGAAGTGTCAGGAGGGGAGAATGTTCCTCCTCCCCTCTAGTGCCCGTGTAACGCCATACGGGCTGTGCAGTGTCCTCAGTTCCATCAGAACCGACTGCTGGTGCCAGCATTGCCGAGTGTCCCCGCAGCGTGGCTCAATCCCACATGTCAGGGTCCATTGGCCAGGGACAGTGGGAAGCCAGAGGAGAAGTCTGGAAAATGGGAAACTTGCCCTGTCCTATTTGAAGGTGCCTCATCTTGATCTCTCAGGTTGCTGTGTCTAGGAGCCTGGCAGGGCTTCAGGTGCTTCTCATCTTGTCCCAGCAGGGCAAGTAGCAAGAGGTACTAGCCAGAGCTGACTGAGCCCTTGTTCCATTTTGGCATCACATGCCTACACCCACACTTAGTGGTGGTGAACTGAATTTCACTCATCAGTGCATACTTGGAGGGTAGGAGACGCCAAGGGACAAGCTCTTCAGCCTGGGAGCAAGCAAAAACACATCCTTGTCGTGCTGCTCAGGTGGGACCTGATGGAAGGAACCAGTCCTCCTCCAAGCTCCTGTGTAAAATGGAGACCTCGGTACCGCTGCAGGAGCTGACTGCTGGCAGGATTCCCTGGCTTGTCCATGCTCAGCCTTCCTCTGTCCTCTGCAGTTGGCAATGCTGCCAGCCTGGGACTGAGCCACCTCTTTCTTGTAGGCAGGTAGTTCCTGAACCTGGGCTGCAGGCATGGGGTGTGTGATGTGGGTATTTGCCGGGACCATCCTGGCCAGGAGTTGCCAATGTTTGTCCAGAGCCTTCAAAGACTGGTAATTCCTAGAAATGACTGGATCCTCCCTACCTCCCTTTTTCTGGGGATTTGAGGTCAAAGGAATCAGGGCTTATTCATTTCTTGCATGATGTAAGTGAATCCTGGGGAAGAGCCATGGAAACTGATGCTCAGGAGTCCCTCTGGAGTCCCCTGCAAGCTGCTGCCACCACCTGGCACTTGGGAGCTACCTGGGCCTTCAGGCTGCTGCTCTGGGGCTTTTTGTGGATTGTTTTTCCAGCTCTCTAGAGGGCTGTCTCTGGGACACCTAACCCTCTGAACCCCAGGCTGTCTCGAGATATGAAGGTTTAGCGTTCTGGAGGTGAATCATAGATTTCACAGAGGTCTCTGCCGGGAGAGGCGGGTGGGAGGCATGGGAGGTAATGACATGGAAACACTTGTTAGAAAGGGGGACAGCAGATGGGGCCAGGGCCAGGCTGTTACTGGGAGTAGCTTGAAGAACTTGAAGGGTTTTAGTATTCAAAGTTTCAGGGTCAAGGTTGCAGGTGTGATTAAGGGATTTTGACCCATGTGCTTGGCCACTGAGGTGCTGGGCACGTTTGTCCCCTTGAGGCTGTTTTTTTTAAAAGAGGATCCCCCAGACCTCAGAGGAGTTTAGTGCAAGCAGTGATGGGGGTCTCCTCTTCTACTGCCTCTGCCCTGTGCAATGTGTGTGTCTCCTTTTGCTTCACGGCTGGTTGTGAGTCATCCCCTCCATCCCTCCCCACGCATCCCGAGCAGCACTGCAAGTGTGGGCCTCCATCTCTGTTCACCTCAGGGGCAGTGTCAGAGGCCAGGAGGGAGGGGAGGCCCAAGCAGCAGCCTACCCTTGCCTTTCCCCTACCCTTGCCTTTCCCCAGGTGTGTCTCAGTTAGTGCTAAGGGTTGCCCCATGTGTTCCACGAGGTGAACTGAAGCACAGAGAAGGGAGCTGCTTGGGATCCCACGACAGGTTCGGCCGAGCTGTGGCCAGCCTTGCCCCCTAGCACTGCAGAGATGTTCCAGTGCACCTGCCATAGCAGATTTGCTTACCACTCTCCAGTGCTGGAGCCTGAGCAGTGAGGGAGGCTCCCGGTGGTGGAGGGAAGCCCTGTTTGCAGTGAAGTAGGGCAAGTCTTTTGCCTCATTCCATCAGACTGCAGCGGGCAGATGACGATGGCATTTATATCAGTGCCTGCTCTCCCCCTAGTGACACTGTTCTGAGACAGATTTCTCTTTCCCCAGCTTTTTCATCTGCTTGTTTGCTATGCTGGACTTTTCCAAGGCTGGTTAAGGGCTCAAGGAGGCGATCTTATTCAGCTGCTTCTGCGGAGGAATCTGTGGAGCTGATTGTTTGCTCCTGTGAGCCCTTTGCAGCCTGGGAGAGGAGCAGGGATGCTGCAGTTCCTACTGGGATTAGACTCAGCATCTGGCTCCTCCTCTGTCTCTGCTGTGGTTGTATCCCGTCATTGGCACTTGATCAGCTTTCGGGAGCCCAGCAGTGCAGCCGAGGTGTGTGTGTTTTACCTCAAAAGCCTAGGGCAGAGCTGCCTTGTGAACAGTTTACAGCAGGGGTTAGTGTGACCCCGTGAAAGCGCCGCAGTATCTAAATACTGCGTAGTCCTAGGAGGGGCCTGATGCATGGACTAGAGCCCTGCTAACACAGTTCCTGGAACCCAGCCTGGGCTGCATCGTGCTCCCTGCCCTGGGTGGGTCACCGCAGCGGGGCTTGCCTGCATCTCTGCAGGGGGACAGCCAGCACCTCCCTTCTCCTGCCACACAGGCAGTGCCGAACGTCAGGGGCTGGGCACCGACTGTGAGGTGGAATTTGCTTTTCTGAGACAGACGTGTCCAAAGACCTTTCATTCTGATGCCCCTTCCCCAGCTGGCAAATGAATGAGCTGGATGCTTTGCTTTATTCCTTGTGCTCTGTTTGCATATCTGCCTCCTGAACAAGGTGCTGTTTCTCAGCATTCACAGCCCACAGACACCCCAGGTTTGGCATGTACCACTCCAAGGGCCCTGTCCAGACCCTCCCCGTGCTCCTCCTTCGGCTGAGCAGCTCCTTTAGATCCTCACAGTCAGAGCTGCTGCTGCCAGGGAAAGCCTGCAACGCAGAAGGCAGCAGTGGGAGAGGAAGCTTTAGCTGCCTGGGTAGTGGTACAGCATTTGCAACCGAGCAAAGACAGAGGGGTCCGAGCAGGCTCTTGTAACTGCAGCATTGACCTCAGGAGGGAGAGCACAGCTCAGGTGGCTCTGCCTCCTGAAAGGCCCCCCCTTCTTCTCCTCACTCCCTTTTCTCTTACCTGGGCTTGCCTCCTTGCCCCATGACTGTGAGGCTGCTGCAGTGGTGAGTGGCACTGGGAAGGCTGGGCTGCACGTGTGTCCGTGCCAGCACTGCCAGCAGTGCCACCCTGCTCCTCTGTGAGTTGCCTGCAGGCTGGCACCACCCTGCCTGCCAGCAGCCCTGGGCTCTGTCTGTCTCCAGGTCCTGCTCTCAGCTAGTGGCTTCAAAGAGAGGAGCTCAGCATTACTGATAGCTGGGAGTGCCAGTGGGATGTACCACCATTGCCCCTGCCAGCAGTGGTTTCTCTGGATGTGCCACCTCTCTGATGTGCTCTGCTCATCATGGGCTGGCTGTTGGGGTGGGCAGGCAGGGGAGCTGCATGCCTCTAGGAGAGAAACTTCTGTTGGAGAATTGGGCAGGATCCAGCCAGGATCCACTGAGTGCAGTGACAGAAGTCCCACTGGCAGGCTTTGACAAGGGTGGAGAGGAAAGATTGGCATGTGGGACTCTAGAGCACCAGGAATGAGGGGCTCTTCAGAAGAGCAAGATGCATTTCTTGAAGGAAAGAAGATGCCCAGGTCTGTCCCTAGACTTGCCAGTGGCCTTGTGATTTCTGGTTCTTGCTCTAATTTTCCTTTTCATGCCAGAGTGAAAGTGCCCCTCCTGCTTTATAGCAGTGTGAGCCCATTCAGTTGTTTGGGATTCTTGGATGAGAGACCTCTCCAGCCCAGCATGCTCAGGAGTGGAGAATAATGGAGCCAGGCTTGGACTGCAGTGCCCTGAGCAGTGTCAGTACAGCTGGTGTTGGCCCCTGCCACGGTGGAGGTGAGCTCGGGAGCTGCTGCTGCCTGCAGGTGCAGAGGGAGAGCAAAGCTTGAAGCCTCTGAGTGAATTTGGTAGCATCTCCACAAGGTTGGGGTTCTTGACTCTCTAACTCAGGTTGCACCTTTGGAGATTGCTGGATGAAATCTTCTGTATAAGAAAACAATAGTTACTTTGTCTGTTCTTTCTTTGGGTAGGATGATGTCAGATCTCACAGATAATGGATCAATACTTGAGACTTCAGAGTGTTCCAGAGTAACAGAGGTTTCCTTAACCAAGTTTGTTTCAGGGGTTTGTGTGAAACCCTGCACTGTATTGTGGTAAAGGCACCAGTGCAATCCCTTTAAAAAGTCGTGTTGCTGAAGTTCTGCCTTTTCCTCACCATGAAAGACCTAAGAGCAGTTTTTTCAGAAGTGTCTGGACTGTCACAGCTGAATCCCAGTGCAAGCAGGCACATTTGCCAGCAGCTGTGAGTGGCCTCTTGCCCTCCTTGCTGCTGCAGATTGGTAGGATGCTCCTCCCTTCCAGCCTGAACACTTTTTAGGATGTTACTCCATATTTGCTTTCTCTCCTACCAGAGGTGGCTCCATTTCAATAGTGGAAAAGTACTTTCTCATTGGTATGGTTTATAAAGCACTTGAGAGGCACTTCAGAGCTCCTTAGGCTGCCAAGTGTTGTAGTGGGAATTGTCATTACCAAACACAGACCTTCCCAGCTGCAGAAGGTCTGCTTCTCCATCTCACAGGCACACCAGGCAGCTTGTGCCGCCCTGGTGGAGGAATTGGGATGTTGCTGTTGGTCATTACTGGGAAGCGGGGGAGAGACTCTTGTGCAGAGGGCTGAGCTGTGATGAGGGGTTCAGGTGGCATGACATCAGTTAGAGCTGCCTGTGCTGGTGGGGTGGTGCAAAAGCTGAGTAGTGTGCAGGAGATCACCCAGACTCTTAGCTGGTGCTCCAGTAGCTCTCCCTGGGAAGTGGCAGTGGTAGGGGTTACTCCCTGTAGGAGGAGGGAGGCGCTCAGGGTGCGGCTGACAGTTGTCCTGTGCCACTCTCCGCCGTGTCCAGCTGGGCTCTGTCTGTCTCCCAGGGAGGGGCAGAGCACCGAAAGGGAGGTGGGGGTGGCAGTTGCCTGCACTTCACGACTGCCATCCTGTGAGAGATCCCAGCCTCTGCCCTGCCCGCTGAGGCCAGGAGCCCCGTGGCATCTGCTGCCTGGTCTCTGTTTGCAGAGCTGTAGGTGCTGCCACACACCCTGCTGCTGCTCCCCTTCCCCTGCAGCCTACTGACCCCTCTCTTGTTTTCTCTCTCCTTCTCCCCGGTGCCCCGGAGCAGCAGCGGCCAGTGAAGCAGTCTCTCAGCAAGTCCCTGTGCCGAGAGTCCCACTGGAAATGCCTGCTGCTGTCCCTCCTCATGTACGGCTGCATGGGAGCCATGACCTGGTGCCACGTCACCAAGGTGACCCGGCTGACCTTTGACAGCGCCTACAAGGGCAAGTCCATGATGTACCATGACAGCCCCTGTTCCAACGGCTACGTCTACATCCCCCTGGCTTTCCTGGTGATGCTCTACGTGGTGTACCTGGTGGAGTGCTGGCACTGCTACACGCGCAACGAGCTGCAGTACAAAGTGGACGTGGAGAGCGTGCACGAGCGCGTGCAGCGGATGCAGCAGGCCACCCCCTGCATCTGGTGGAAGGCCATCAGCTACCACTACGTCCGCAGGACCCGGCAGGTCACCCGCTACCGCAACGGGGACGCCTACACCACCACCCAAGTGTACCACGAGCGGGTCAACACCCACGTGGCGGAGGCCGAGTTCGATTATTCCAACTGTGGAGTTAAGGACATCTCCAAGGACCTCATTGACCTGGAGAGCTACCCAGCCACGCGGCTCCGCTTCACCAAGTGTTTCAGCTTTGCCAACGTGGAGTCCGAGAACTCCTATCTGACCCAGCGGGCCCGCTTCTTCACGGAGAACGAGGGCCTAGACGATTACATGGAGGCCAGGGAGGGGATGCACCTCAAAAACGTGGACTTCAAGGAATACATGGTGGCCTTTTCTGACCCAGACAACCTGCCTTGGTACGTATCTCACTATGTCTTCTGGGTGGCAGCTCTGCTGACCCTGTCCTGGCCCCTGCGGGTGCTCAATGAGTACCGCACCTCCTACGTCCATTACCACGTGGAGAAACTCTTTGGGTTCGATTACGTGGCGGTGACGCCGGCCGAGGAGCGCTCCTTCTGCCGGAGGATGCCCCGTGTCAACACGGTGGACAGCACGGAGCTGGAGTGGCACATCCGATCCAACCAGCAGCTGGTGCCCAGCTACTCGGAAGCAGTCCTGATGGACCTGGTGGGGCTCTCCGGCTGCACCAGCTACTCCGCGTGCCGCTACGGGGGCTACCGGCAGAACTGCGAGCGGTGCCACAGGACTATAAGCAGCTCCTCCATCTTCTCCCGCAGTGCTCTGAGCATCTGCAACGGCAGCCCCAGGATTCCCTTCAGCAGCAGCCGCTTCTCCCTGGGCCGCTTGTACGGCTCGCGCCGCAGCTGCCTCTGGCAGAGCCGGAGCGGCAGCCTGAACGAGCAGAGCTGCCCCACCGAGCAGACGCGCCTCTCCAGCCAGGTGACTGTGGAGGAGGAAGACCCCCCTCCTTATCAGGATGCCCTCTACTTCCCCGTCCTCATCGTACACCGCAACGAAGGCTGCCTGAACCACGACCACCGTCACCTCCATCGCAACGGGTCCTGCGTGGAGACCTCACTGTGAAAGCAGAAGGCGGTGAGATCTCGTTGTCCGTTGCCTGGCACGAGCCAGCGCAGGATGTGGGGAGAGAAGCACAAGGGGGAGAGCCTAGGAGGACATCAGGATGGGGTGGACGTGGCATGACTGCTCCGGCAGCCAGCAAAAGCTTCCCCCGCTGTGGCTCTGACCTCCCAGAGGGGTGGATGCTGATGCTCCCCCTGACGTGGCACAGAACTCTAGACCGATCACCACATGCAAAAAAAAAAAAAAAAGAATTCAACCAAACCAACTGCAAAACCGTAATTCATAGTATCAAAACCCAAAGGGGGGGAATAAAACGACAGGCCTGATGCAGGGAGGGGGTGGCTTTGGCTCCCAGCCCTGGCTCCAGGCTGGCTCGTGCTCCAAGGAACCAGCAGCCACCAAAAAGCACCCTGCTGCACCTCTGCCCACCCTGCTTCCCACACTGGAGCGAGACCCCTCGCAGGGTGGAGGAGAACAGGCCCCTTGGAGCAGGGTGTCGCTGCCTGTGACAGCAGGTCATGGGTATCCAGGCACGTGGAGCTAAATGGCAGGTTAGAGCAAAGGCTGAAAGCCACGAATCCGCCTCTTCCCCTTCCCCCCCGACCACTCCCCACCCTCCCCCCTTTTCTTTTAGACCGTGCTCTGACTGTTACTTTTTTCTCACTGCTGGGAATGGCATTGCCTCCAGAGGATCCCAGGCTCAGCTCCTAAGGAAGTTTCGGTGTGCCAGCTGTGAGTCAGCATCCCCTTGGTAAAGGGTTTTCTGTTTGGGCATGCAGCACCGGGGAAGGGATGAACGTGCAAATCCAGATGGAGCAGAGATCTGCAGCACTACTGATGTGTTTGCTGGAGGAGGGCTCAGCTGGAAAGAGAAAACGGGAGGCCCCTGGTGAGCTGGGGAAGGGGAAGAGGATGGCACTGGAACAGACCTCGTGGCATCAGGTGGCACATCAAGTGGCTGGGGACCCTTCCTGGCTTTGAAGTGAGTCCTAATTGGTTCAGCCAAGCATCAAGGAAGTCTCTGGTAGGTTCAGCTGCAGTTCACCTATTGATAATGGAGCAGCAGGTTGGTGCATGTATGCACAAGTGAATTTTGCATGAGATCCAGCTGGGCTCTGGCTGTGGACTCTGAGCCGCAGGCTCCTGGAAGCCTCGTTTTGGCAGCGAGCTCTGAGGGGATAGGAGGGACGAATGCAAAAGCATGCTGGAGCATTGGGAACTTTGGCTGGGGAAAGGAGGGTCAGAAGGATTCTGTTTCTGTGGGACCCCACTGTTGGTGCAGGACCCGTGCAGCAGGCACAGCCAAGAGGGATGCTCTGCAGAGCAGGGCTGGGGATGTGTTAGAGGAAAACCTGACTAAAACTGAACGTTTCGCACGACAGAGGTTTCTGCAGGAAGGTGTCAGTCTATCAGAAGTGAGGTGACTTCTGTGTAGCTCATTAGCTACTGGGTTCTTCTGCCTTGCTCTTGTCAGGACAGGTTGCTCTGAGCTTTGTGCTGCCACTTCTACCCCGCTGAAGAGGATCTCAGTGACATTGGACAAAGAGCCTTTGTGTCACTGAAGCTGCAACAGTGTTTGCAGCATGCAGGCATCCAGCTTTTCCTCCTCCAGCAGCACATCCCCAGATCTCTTGTGTCCTTGTTCTCAGAAAAGCTGTCTCCTTTTCAGCCAGCTCTTTGGGGAGTGCATGCCAAATCAGCCAGCTATTTCTCCAGACAGCACTACTCCTCATCTTCACCCCACTTCCCTCATCAGCTGTGGCAAACAAAAGCTAAGAGCAGGACATCTTGGGTGACAAGGGCAAGTCCAGAGGCACTTGGGCATTGGTGCTTGGTGTCCGCCTCCCCACCTGGCACAGAAGGGCAAACAGTGAGGCACTCCATTTATTCCAGCCATCTTCCTCCTGCCAGCTCTTAATGAGGGGTCTGTCTCTCTCTCTTCGTGCTGCTGTACTGTTTTGCCTCCCAGGTCTCGAGGAGGCTGCAAATGCACCCATGTACCACACTGGTCCTATTTTGAAAGTCATCTCCTGCTGGTGAGCCTGGAGTGGTCAGCACCTGTGGGTGTTGTAGGACTCCACTTTTCATTTCCCCAGAGCAGTCTGTTCTGCTCTTTATGCCCTGCATATCCTGGTTAGTGTCTCTTGCCCTTCGAGTCAGCTTGTCCTCCTGGATAAACTACAAACAACAGTGGTTTGAACAGGAAGTCTCTTAAAATCTCACTCTGTTTATGATTCTGTCTTAGCATCTGCCCTTACTTTCACTACCAGAGCTAGATGTTGGCTTAAAGAAGAGGGTCCCTTGGAGGACAGAGAAGCAAAAGGTCTCTGGTGTAGGCACATCCCTCTCTGCATTTTGTTCTCATTATTTTTGGCATAGATTCATACTGGGCGAAAGCAGCCCTGGGATTTCCTTGCTTAGTAATGACATTTGGCTTGCTGTGCACTCGTGCTTCTCTCTCCAAGGGCCTAATGTAAGCCAAGGCCAGTGTGGAGTGTTCTTGTGACTCCAGGGAGATAATGGTGTGTGCTTGTATGTCCCAGTGAATTGAGGCAGTGGAGCTGCAGTGGGTCATTAGTGAGGAACGAGGTCCCTGCTTGTCCTTCCTGACATGTTCTCTTTGAAATCTGCACTGTTGCTTAAATTAGGCAGTAATGGCTCATCTTTCTATCTCCAGCCTCCAAGGTGCCTCGGACAGATGGATTTATCTAAGTTTTGGCAGGCCTTTTAGCTCCCTAGGGCAAAGACAGTCTTCGCAACGCGGACAGATTAGCAGGGTCTCTGTGCCCCCCAGATTTTAGCACCTGCAGCAGAGTTTCAGGCACCATGTCCTTGGCTTTTTCTGAGGCTTTCCATGAGAATACCTGGCCTTGTTTCTCTGGTCCCATTTTCACGTGTGAAGTCTTATTCTGGAGGTGATCTATCCAGGTGGACACATGGATCTTTGACTAGGCTGCTCTTCTGACCTACAGGATCCATACAGCCTTCCTGTTGCTGAACATCTTCCCCATGTACATGGTGCCAGCTGCAGCCAGGTCCCAGCTGTAGTCCCAGTGCTACTGTCTGTGGCTGGTCTAGACCCACGGTACCCTGAGCAGTGGGACCTCTCTAGTCAGTGTTCCCCACTGCATGCCAGGATTTCTCAGAGATCCCATCCCTCATATTCTTGGCCCTGCTACCCAAATGCACCTGGTAGAACTGCCCCCCCTCATCCATCCTATTCCATTCTCTCAAGGGTGGAGACATGGCTCAGGTGCACTTGGACATGGTAGGGGAGCAGGACTGGGCAGCAGGGACAGGAGCTGCCTGGTGCTTGACAGAGAAATGCTGGAGCTGAAGAGGAGAAACTGAAACTAGGGCTTGTCCTGGCATGTCTAGTCAGGCAGGCAAGTTCAGAGCAGAAAACTGGGCTCTCCCTTCCATCTCCTGGCATGGGACACGACTCCTGGCATAGGACACTACCAGCAAAGAGGGTTTCCTCCTAAGTGTTGGTGAGAGACCGCAGTGCCCTGGGCCAAGGGCAGCTGCTGTAGTTCTCCTTATGGCTCAGGTTACGAGCACCAAGATGTACCCAGAGATGGCCTGTCCTTGTTCTGGCACACAGACTCTCCATGGTGGAGAGGTCCCATCTCCTGGCACATACACATCACCCACCCCAGCTCTGGGCTGTGCAGCAGTCAGGTGCTTGCTCTTCTTGAGACTTGTGTCTGCTCCCTGCCGTATCCACGTTGGAGATGCAGGTTCCTTTGGCAGCTCATTCGAGAGCCCAGTCTGCTCCTCTCAGGATATCCTCTCCCTTATATCTAACCTGAGTTCTCCCTGCTGTATCTTAATCCCATTACTTCTCCTCCCTTGACTGGTGAGTCTGATTGGCTCTGTTCCTTTTTCTCATGGCCTTCCTGACACAAGTAGGCCTGTTATCTGTAGCCTTCTCTGCACCAAACCCAGAGTCTTGATCTCACTTACCAGACCCTGGCTTGAGTGGTGGTGCAGAAGTTTTCACTGTGTAGTGGGTATGTCACTTCTGCTCTGAGCCTGGCCCAGGCAAGAGGCCAAAGGTGCAAGCAATGCCTTGGTCTGTCAGGGTGGCTGTGTCCTCATTTCTGGTGCAGAAGATCTCTTGGAAGTGAGCGGAGCTCACAGAGCTGCTGGCCGCTTACACGAGGAAAGCAGGACAGCACGCATCACCCTCTGGGAAGGTCAGAGCTGGGTGCTTGTCAGTATGGTGGGGGCAAGAATTAGGAGGATCTCTGCAGTCAGATGACTTTGTTTTTTTCCATACACCGTTCAAACATTGCAGTTTTCCATGGGCTGAGAGTCAGGCTCAGCGTTGCACTTAGCAGCAGACTTTCCTCACATACCAGAAAGAGGAAGGCAGGAATGCTACCAGCTCCTCTTTGTGGCCCTTCATGGTGCTAATGCAATGCAGAAGAGGGCTAGTCCTTACTGCTGCAAGGCTGGAGAATTAGTTTGGGCTATTTGGTGTATCCCATTGTTGTCAGTATACTTGTCAGGTACTTAAAAGCTCTCCAGCTTTTCTAAACTAGAGAGAGAGAGAGAGAAAAGAAGTGTGTGAGAAGCTCTGGATTACCTGATCATCAAGGCACATCAGCACCCATTTATCTATCTTCCAACACAGTGGAAGCTTCCCACCTAGTGCCTAGCACCTTGCTTGTGCAGAACCAATCGATGGCACCAACCAGCCAAGTTGTACTTCTTTGAGCCCTCTGTGTGTCCTGTCTCACTCCACACCAAGGAGGGAGGTTTCAGAGAGGCCTGTCAGGGTGAGCAGCTGTAGGGGCATTCATTAGGATGGGAAGAGGGAATCTGAGCCTATGGCCAAGGCCAGGCCTTCCAGGCAAATATGCAGTATTAAGGCTGGGGAAGCTGCTGTTCATCTATTGTCAAACAAATGCACCCCCCTTCCTTTCTGCTTCCCATAAAATGCACATTAAAAATCCAGCTGGTCCCTGCCTTCTTTGTTGCCTCTTCACTCAAGAGGCTGCAGAGTTGTTTAATAACTGATGGATGCCCATGGGGTAAAAACTGCAGGAAAAGATTTATTAAGGGGAAGTTTAAGAAAGGTAGGTAGCATCAATGCCAGTAAAGCAGCACCTGCTGATTAGCAGGTGGGACAAATAACGCCTTTTAAGCTCTCCTTCCAGCCTTTCCAACCACAGCCTCAGTACTGCTGTCTAATGTCACCAGGGTGCTGCCTTTAGCAGGGTACAGACTTTGCTGCAGTGTGCTCCTACTCTGCTGCCGTTGCTGTAGGGGCTGGGTCTGAAGTGCCACACCACCACCAAGATGTTGTCTTACCAAAGCTCAAGCTGGGATATGTCCTTCTGATCATATTTAATTCATATTCAGTGGTTAGAATAAAGTTTGTAGGAATATGATCTGGATCCAGGTAATGTCAGAAAAGAGACCTAGTTTAAGTGATAGCTGTGTCTGGTGCTGCTGCTTCCTGTGATGCACTTGGGCCTACACTCTCCACTGAGCCAGGTATGTGTGGGGACCAAAGGCTGGTTTGTAGGACCTGGAACCCCAGTGGGGGCCTGGGGCTGAGCCTGCCTAGGGCTGTTTTCCCTGTGGGCATTCTGGGAAAAGTGGAAAGGGGCATAGTCACACTTCAGGTAGAAATTAATGGGCTATGTTCATTCCTAGTGTATTTTTACTGAACCCAGTGCTACTGTACTAATGTGAGGTTGGCTTAGCAGCTCCTCAGAGTGGTCTGTCCCCGAGTCCAGAAAAATGGATCTGTCACAGTGTTGCTTTGATGCATAGATTTTGTGTTGGGACTTGGCCAACATGAATGAATGTTGAATATCTGTAGTTTCTACAAGCAGTGGGTTGAATTGTTCTGCTCTGCTGCCTCACAGCTGCTCCTCCAAGGGGAACATTATGCCCACGGATGTGATCTCGTCAACTCCCTCAAAAGCAAGCTAACAAGCAAATTGACCTCCGCAGCACCTCCACAGCACTGGGAGAGGAGCTTTCTCCCACAGGACCATAGCCTTTCTGCCTCTGAGCTAAAAGAGGTCCCAAGGACAGAACTGAACCTGCAAGACCCATGGCCTCGTGGCCTGCCCTTCCTCCTTCCCTCCTTACCTCATGTCTGTCTTGGGGGAGGGACAGTTTCCCTGTGGAGTTCAACAAGCTCCTCTTCCTGCAGCTCGTGACCAGGCTCTACTAACAGGTATATCATCCACCTATGCAACTCTTCCAGAAGCTGCCAGATTTTCAGGAGCCCATTACAATGTGCAGCATGGCCATCCAGCACTGAGAATAAGCACAGCGGCTGCTGGAAAGCTAAGTGGGTTTTATTCCTCCCCCATTCCCCAGGAAGACTCTTTTTGTTGGGCCATTTTGTTTGTTCGTTCGTTTGTTTGGTTTTTGTAACCTTCATTTGGGGGAAATGAAGCTTGTGAGAAATTGGTGCCCATCCTGAACCCTCCCCAGTCCTTTGAACTCTCTGAATGGATGGATCACCTACTGTGATTATAATTTAGTGGATTTTGTAGAACAAAATAACTTCACACTCAGACACATGAGGTTCTTTCACTCTCCATCAGCACAATCTGCTTCTGCAATCTTAGCTACTCACATTAGTGAAAGAAAAAGCCTAGCTAGAATGTGGTGAGATGATGTAGTACTTTGTGTCAGTCCCATGGTCCCAACGTCCATTAGCAGCGCCGTCAGCTGCCGTGGCATGAATTCAGACTTTGGATGGCAGCCCGTGAACCAGTCAGGGTGAAAATTTGGAAAATCCCAAGCCTGAGTCTATGCACATTTCCAGAAGCAGATGCAGAGGGAGGATCAGCTGAAAGCAGGCGTCACGTCCTGCTCGGCGCAGGCAGAAGCTGGTGGGCTCTGTTTGTGCTGCACCTGCCCCCAGGAAGAGCCTGTCCCCAGGGGCTGAGCAGAGGGCAGCGAGAGCAGCAGTGTGTCTGATGGAGCAGCACTGCTCAGCTGGCTGGGGAAACAGCGGTGACAACTAGACCCCAAAATAACAGGATTTCACTTTGGGAATGCCGATGGCTTTTTCAAACTGAAATGCCACAAGAAGGCCTTAACAGCTGTTAGAAGTGTTTCACATCGCTGTTCCTTGATTAAAAAAAAAAAAAAAAATTTTTGGTGATGATGTGGGTTTATACTCTCCACTCCTTCCATCTCTGTTAGTAATGTGCCGTGCTGGTGGAGAAGGGATGCCCAAGGCAGATCAGGATGGGCCCTGTGGCTTTGCAGTGGGGTAGGTTGATCAGGAAGGGAGGCCAGAGTTTAAAATCTTTCTCTGCCCCTGGAGATGTGACAAGGCTATCCAGGCAGACGTGGCAGGCTGGGGTTCTGTGTGCTTGTGCACAGCTGGGATCTATGGCCCTGCAGAGGTTGATATGTTTGTGGCTTTGGTGGGGTGACATCCACTCTTGCAGCAAGGGCTTTTCAGGGTGACAGAGCATTGCTTGTTCTTTATGAGAGGAAACTCCTGACCTGGTTTCTGTGAGGAGATGGTGTGAAGTGCCACATTTGCTGCAGAGAGTGGCAGGGAGCAGGGATGAAAGCATGGAGCAAGCTGTGTTTGAGAACAAGCTAATCCATTGCTGGCCGTCTGAAACTGGACAGCTGCCGGATCTGCTCCCTGGACAATGCTTCCAGCTCTTCTCGCTCTCCCCAAACCTGATGTGCAAACTGTCATTCCTCTGAGCCAGCCAAAGCACTCCCCTCCCCTGAACTCCTCGGAGGCCGTGCATTCCCATCGTTTCTGTCCCCTCCCTGCTGGCTGCCATGAAATGCCAGCAGATGCATGATGACCACAGGCATGCTGGTGGCCAGACCTCACCATACCCTGCCTGTGCACAGCCTTGCAGCAGTGCTCCCTGCCCCGGTGTGCCCACTGCTTGCTTGCTGCAGAGCACCCGCAGCACATCCTGGCATCACTTCGGCATCACCTTGTGCTTTCCCAGAGAACTTCACAGCACTTGTCCTAAGTTAGAAAACAGAAGGCCTTGATGTTTTGGTGGTCCTGGACTCCAGACCAGGGAGGAGAGGAGAGGCAGGTCAGCTGTTGTGGCAGTGAGAGAGCAGGGGACAGCATCATGGTGAAAGCAGCATATCTGCTGGAGAACTCTGCAAACATGGGCTCTGTGCTTCTCTGCTGGGGCTGAGGGCAGCTGACAGAGGGCAGAACAGGATGTGAATGCTCAGCAGGACATGGGAGGATGAGAGCTGGTTGAGAACATCTGTGAAAGGCTTTGCAAAGGTGGTGGTTTTTACAGGAGACAGAAGGCGAAATGGGGCAGGAGCATGCGGTGCTGGAGCAACGGTGCTGCAAGGCAGGGAGGGTGGAGGGAAATGGGGCAGGGCATTTGACAGAGAAGCTCGGGAACAGAGTGGCTTTCAAAGCAATCTGTGCTTGCTGTGGCTGAGGAGAAAGGCAGGAGGTATTCCTGAGCTGAGGTGCCCAGGCCATGTCTGGCTGTGTTGTTGGAGCAGCAATGTCGCCTCCAAGCCCAGCAGTGACAGCTTGAGCACGTGTCATCAACCGCAATGGCTAATGCAGCCACAAGGTGTAAATGTCACTAATGAATAAATTGCCTTGTGCCTTGGAGAGGCTAATCCATCACGGCCAGAGACAGGGATCTGACAAGCCTGGCTATTTCAGGCATACCCTGTAGGGAGGAAGAAGGCTTCATTTCTGAGCCGTCCCCTCCACCTAGGGAAGGCGATGCAGGGCTTGGCTCTGTGCCACTTCCCATCTTCCCAGCCACATGAGCTCAGGCTCATCCCTCTTCACTGCAACTGAAGAAGCACGAAAGGATCTAGATTAGCCAAAAGTGCCCTGTTGGCACGGTGGTACATGGGGCTAGCCGGTGATTGAGGTTGGAAGGAAGCTGCTGGACACAGGGCACACGTGCTGTTGGGGTGGTGGAATACAGCGGTCTGTTCCCAGTGATTAGGAGAGCTTGTGTTAGTTGTCTGGCTGTGTTTTGGGGCAGGAGTGCTTGGCACTGTGTTTTAGAAGCGTGCTGTTTCCTTCTCACCCCCCTGTGCTGTCCCAGAGGCAGTGCACAGTACCCCCATTTCCAGGACCCCCTGTGTGTGAGCCCCAGCTACCAGCACCCTGGCTGACTGTGCAGAGGGCCAGCAGGCCAGAGGGACAGCTCAGCCTCGGCAAATCCAGCTCCGTGGGAGCGAAGGGAGGCTGAACACAGCAACCATTTCTGTGCATAGCCTCTGCTCATCCTTGTGGCAGCCTGCTCCTCCTCCCCAAGTCGGTGCTCAAAATCAACCTGCCATCCTGTTGGTGACATATGCCAGTGTGACACCTTGCAAATCGATGCCTGGGTCTCTGTGAGCAGAAACCGCCAGGCTTGGGAAGCTGGCCACTGTCTCCTGCTGCCGTGCGCGCTCTGCTCCGAGCAGCGGAAGCCGGGCTCGCCATCTGCTGTGGGAGGGAGCCAGCCGGCTGCCCCTGCTCCGCCTGATGGGACACACCCCCGCAGCCCGAGGGCCAGCCCTCCTGCCATCCCCCCTTCTTTGCCTTCCGGCCACCCCTGTCTCTCACCATCTCTCTGGCACAGACCCGTGGGTGCGGGGATGCTCCCAGCTTGACTCTGCTGAGTGCTGCTGATGCTGTGTTGGTGGGTGGTGGCAGTGCCCAAGCTCGTTCCCTCCTCCAGACGGAGGCCCACAAATGAACCCCCTCCTCAGAGCCTGCCAGTACTCCTTGGAGATAGATCCCATGGGAGAGCTGAGGTATTTGTTCTGGCCCTGCACTCAGCACAGTGACCAGCTAGTTACCTGCCCTGTGGTGGCTGGACCTGGAGCTGACAAGTGACCCACCAATGCAGGAATGTTCACACTCCTACAATCTGCTGTTGCTGTCTGGCCAGAGTGTGTGGCATTTGAAATGGTTTCAATCCTTGCAGACTGGCAGATAGTTGACTGTTGGTCTTGGGTGTGGACAAGTGCTGCAGGCTGCTTGGTTTGGACTTTGCTTTTTGGCCAAGAGATTGATGGGAGAAAGGGCAAAGAACTCTCCAGGCAACAGCTACCTGTCCAGGCATTCCTGCACGTGCCAGCCCAGGAGTGGGTTTGAAGGGTGATTAAGTGGTGTTAACACTCTCAAGCTGTTAGCAGGAAAATGAGCAGTGAATATCCCGGAAAGCAAGTCAGAAGTTGTTCTGGTGATGACATGTTTTCCCAAGCCCTTTTCTTCCCATCCCTTGTCCTCACTGGCTCTGGTGGCCAGTTCCTCCTCATGTGTCTGCCTAGCATGTCTGCAGGATCTCATTGCTGCCCTCCAAGCATGAGCTTTCATTGCACAACTGGCTGACCAGCTGCAGCCCTGTCCTTGGAGCTACAGGCAGGACCAGGCCACCCCCATTAAACCCCCACCCTCGCTGCTGGAGCTGTTGCTTCATCAGCCTGATGCCGATCTGGGTCTTTTCTGCTGTTTCTGAACATGAGTTCTCATCTCATTGAGGTGTGTCATCCAGTGAAAATATTTTGTAAATGCAAATAAAAATAAATAAGTATATTCAATACCTCGGTCTCGAGGATGGGAAACAAGTAGTGGGAGTCGCCCAGGTAGGGAGGTTTCACAGCTGCTACTGCTGGGTAGGAATTCTTCTGGACGTAGCCCCTGGAGCATCCTTCAGTAGTTGGGAAGGGAGCTACACAAACCTGTGAGGGCTTGGGGCTGAGCCCTGTCAGCACCCTGCTGTCAGGGCAGCCTCGCACTCCATCCTCTCTGATCTGTATGGGCGTGACACGGGGCAGGTAAAGGTCCTGTCAGCCAGGGGCCAGTGGCACCGTCGGTGTCTGTATCCATCAGGCAGGGCAAGGCAGAAGCGGGTACGTGGTGAATAAATTCTTTTGTGAACACTGGGAAACGGTTTTTACTTTTCAACTCTGTCAATATGATCTAGCTCTGTCTGTCTCTCTATATATGTACAAACAGTATATCACAATGTTGCCTTTTTTGTTGGAAATATCAAAGTACAAAGATTGTAAACCAAATCGGTGTAATAAAAGTTTCAGATGATTCACTGAGGTGGTTGCCAGCAGTGGGTCTGTGAGCACTGGTGTTGGGCAGGGCTGGAAGGCATGGGAAGCTCCTGTGTTCTTCAGAGGGTGGGAGGGGATGAAGTTAACCCACTTGCTTAATTCCCTGATATCTCCTGAGCAGGGTGGTCAATGGACCAACTCACTCAAGTATGTGCCTTGTCCCGTCCTCAGGTGAAGCAGCCGGTAGAGCAAAAAGAAGCTGCTCCATTTTGCTCCAAGCCCAAGGAAGCTGCACTGTTTTCAAACTTGTGAGCTATGTGGGCCAGCAGTCCTGAAGGGACCCCTCTAGCTTGAAGTTATGCAAAACACAGATTGTTTTAGACAGGGTTGCACAGAAGAGCACTACTAGGTAAGGTAAGCATCTGGTTGTAGAGAATTCACCAGTTGCAAAGCAGGCTAGCACTGATTAAAAGCAGAGCCACCCAAAGCAGAAAGCCACGGTGGTGAGACCTCTTGAGTTATTGAATTTATTTCTATTTATTTTTCACCACCCATATCAGACTCCAGACAGATTTACTATAAATTCAAATAGATTATTGAGCAGAGCAATAGCCAGAAAAAGCTGCTGAGGAACTAGAAGCAACATTCCCTCAATCCTATAGGCCTCTTACATCCTCCTCAGCAAAACCTTACAGTGAGGTCTGGACTAGACCATTTAGGTGGCAGAGACTTCATCTTTGCTGCTTTACAGGTGAAACAATATTCAGTTGCCTGAACTAAGCTTGCTGCTGGAGCATATAAAAGCATCACAGGAGGTGAGATTTAGGGTGCAGTGAGAGAGAGGGTTTAAGAGGCAGATTGCTCTGTGGTGCCACTACAGTGCCTTGAGATCAAATGTCTGTCTCCAGTGAAGTCACAGGTTGGATGATGGGGGTCTGGGAAAGGCTGCGGTGGCAGCCACAAGTGTTTCTCAGAAAAGCAAATAACACCAAGACCCTGAAGTAAAGTGCTTCCAAGACAACACACCCAAAGCTCATTGCTCCCTGGAGCACTTTATTCAGAGGGGTTCATTGGGGGGTGCTGCAGAGATCCCAGCCTCACCGCTTCCCGATTGGCCCACACAATTTCGTGAATGAGGAAATCTGTCTCCTGTTCCACCTCTGCGTGGCGGAGATCAAGCTCGGTCAAAGTCTTGTTGTTTGCCAGCCCTTCAAGCAGCTGCTTCCCACCATCCTGCAAAAGGATGAGAGGGAATGGTTAAAGGAGGACATCCAAAACAGAAGTGTATTCCCTCCTCCCCAGGGCAACTTCTGCTGCTGCCAGTGGGAGGTCCATGAGATGGTGCCAAAAGGGATAAAGGCCTCCACCCAGATCCGAAATGATGCTCACAGGAGAAGTGCAGAGGAGGAGTGTAACCTTACTCACCTCTCTGTGACATGACACATGCTAATGACTCCCTCTGGGTACCATGTCAGGAGTTCTCAAGCTCATGCTGGTTAATAACACATCTGGCAATGAAAACCTGAGAGGAGTCTGCTCGCCCCTGTCCCCCCATTCCCAGCTTACTGCTGGCTGGGGACAAATGGATTAGAGTGCTGTTCCTCATCTTGGCAGTTGTGAGAGCCCCAGAACTGGCAGTTTTCTGTCTGGATGCCATTTCCCAGGCTGGGTTGGCTTTACTGAGAGGAATCTCATGTAACTGAAGACCAGCCTTCATGAGACAGAAAATGTGATGTAGCCTTTGGGAGGCAACTCACTCTGAGGCATTTCCCCCCCATACATGAAGCACTGTATTTAGGGATGTGACAATTTGAACTTTTTTTCTGCTGTAGCTTTTCTCTTCCAGGTACCAAATACACCTCCTGTCCCTTCTCCTCCATCCAGCTGGTCCCCTGATCCCAACACCCTGCCTCTTAGCCCTTTTGCCAAAAAGGGCAGAGCAAAAAGGACTAAAAGATAATGCTACCAGCCACCTTTTGGGCTGCCATGGAACTTCACAAATGGGTAACAGGAGAGCTCATCAGAAGGAAGATACTAAGCATAGAGATTATTATTTACTAAACAAAAATCCTTCTATCCTTTCCAACCTTCGCCCCCTTGTATCATTAAACTCAAATGGTTTTCCACATTCAGGACTATAAAACTCGGAACTCACAAAAGGGTTTCTGCCATCAAATCCTTTAAAAACCCTTGTCAAACACATTGATGCCAATATTCCTGCCAGCAGGGACAGCTGGTCTTGCTGTCTCTTTATTTGACAGTGAGAATAATCGAGGCAGCACAGAAAGTTTAAAAGCCAGCATGATTGCTTTTGGCTGTCTAGTTTCAGATTTCTAAAGCTCTTTTTAATCAGCAGAAGAGAAGCGGTCTGGTTTGTGGGCATGTTGCATACTGCAGCTCTTAGGGATGTAGTAAGATCTGTGGATGCTCTTCTGTCTAGAAAATGTAAGCCTGTGTTTTAGGGGCCACTTACAAGCACACAGACATGACACTCCTGACCCAGCGCACCGCTCCTGGGCCGCAGGGTGAGTTACAGAAGCTCAACAACCCAGCCAGTTTTCTAACAGTCTCCTCTGAGCGTGTGATGGACAGGAGAAATTCTGGGAAGGGTGACACTGCCTGTGTGCTGCTGAGTGACAGATGGCACAGCAGATCCAAAGCACAGAGGATATGCATGAGACCCTCATCTCGTGCTGCCTATCATTAACTACGCTCACGTGTGCGAAGCGTCTGTGATTTTTCCCAGACATGCTTCCTGGTTTTCAGTTTCCTGGGGGGAAAATCCCTCTCTGCCCAAAAGCCCAAAGCCTCAAAGACAGATTCAGCCCTATGAACAGAGCTAGATGTAACAAGTGAGGTAAATGCACGTTCATGCAGAGAAGCTGTCTTTCTCTTTCCTGACATAGGGTACAGTCTCTTCCCTGCTCACAACTGATTATTGTCATAGCAAGAATGCAAAATGAGGGATGCATTTTCCTCTGTGGCTTTGAGACAGGCTCAGGATCTGCTTTGCAAGGCCACCACACAGGGTCACAGACTGCAGGCAGAAAAGGCTTCTCTTACCAGCCCCAGGTGGTTGCATGAGAAGTTGATGCTTGTCAGAGTGGCGTTCTGAGCCAGGACCTGGGAGAACACTGCCGCCGTTGGCTCGGACAGGTTATTACTTCCCAGATGGAGGGACTTCAGGCTGCTGTTGGTCAGCAGGGCACGGCCAATCGCCTCCCCACCTTTGTCCTCCACGAAGTTGAGGCGCAGATTCAGGGAGGTCAGGGTGGAGCTCTCAGCCAGGCCTTGAGCAAGAGCCTGAGCCCCCAGGTGACAGATCTGGTTGTTGCACAGATTGAGGGTTTCTAATCTGCTGTGGCTGATCAGCTTGCCAAGAGCTTGTCCCCCGTGGTCCCCAATGAGATTGTGGGACAAGTCCAGCTCCAACAAGCAAGGGTGATGCTGCAAGTTACGGGCCAGGAGCTTGATCTTGTCATCATCCACTTTGCTTTGTGTCAGCTTGAAAACCTGTGGGCATAAAAACCAGGGTCACTACAACAGCCAATGCTTTGGACTGAGTTTTGTACAAGATCACCATGGAGTTAAACCTGTGGTCCACCAGACAGGATTCATCTCCCTTCCCTTCAGACACCTTTAGCTAGCAGGCTCAAGTATTTGCTTTCCTAGTGGGCTGATACTTCCAGCAAGGAGGGCATGCCACTGGTCTCCCATGCCTATTCTAGGGAAAGAGGCTTTGCCTCCTGGAAATGCCTGTTCCTCTCCTCTGACTGCACAAGATCTCTAACTGGGGGCTAAATTAAAGCAAGATAAAGCTGTCCAAACATCTGCAGCAACTAGCAGCAGAACCCAGACCAGATCACAGTCAAACCTGTCTGAATGAACATGTGAACCAGTGATAACCACAGCAGAATGTCCTGTGTGCCTGGGGTATCTTAATAGCCACAAGAGAGATAATTTCTCTTCTGGAAGCCATATTTCCCAAAGCATGCCAGTCTGCGGGGAGTTCATCCAGCTCACTCTGGCTCCACTCTGGATAGCAAAGCCCACTGATGTTTTGGAGGGGCTGAGTATCTGCACTGCATTTGCCACAGAGCTGAAGATGCTGTTAGTTCTTAGAAGGAAAATCCCTCATTGCTCTAAGGCAAGTGTGAGTGTTTCCCCATGCTGTTCTTGGGGGTCTTTGCTCCTTTGGGCGAGGCTGATATGCATTTACTGAGCAAAACCACCAAAAACTCCTTATGAAAAGCTCCCTCTGGACTTTTCCTCTCCTCCCTCCCAGAACTATTTGATAAGTTAAAACAGTGGAGTGCTGCTGCCTCTTACACTATAGGCAACAAGTTTTGTGGGAGCAAATATTTTTCTCACTGATCTCCTGACAACCCATTCTAACAAGGACACGGCAGAACAAGATATTCAGCACTAGGCCAGCAGGTTAACATCTCTGCACTCTGTCAGAGTCTGCAACTTGCAAAAGGAAGGGTGGTGCCAGCAAGCAAAACTTGGTCCCTGTATTTCTATCCACAGGAAATTTGAAGATCTAGCTGAGGCAGTAAGGTTCAGTTTGGGGTATATTACTTTCAAGTTATGGCACATCTTCACGGCAGCAGCCAAGTTGAAGCAGTCCAGCTCAGTGAAGTTGAAGAGGCTCCACTCAAAGTTCATGCCACAGCTCTTCACACCATAAATGAGATGAAGCTCCTCAAGGTGAGGGAGAGCAGTAATGAGATCTTTCAGGTCGTAGTGATGCATGTAGACCTCACTAATTTCAGCATCATCCTCTGTGTCAGAGAGGTCATAGCTCTCCTCCTTTTGATCCACCCGCAAAGGTGGCAGGAACTGATTGATCTCCAGTTTCCGCACGTAGCTTTTGCAGAGCGGGATGAGCTCTAGGACCTGCTTGGGGTCTGTGGTGTTGGGGATGAAAAACTTCAGAATGTTCTCCAGGTGACGTTCAAAGAACATCCGTTTCCAGCTGTCTCCATAGTTGGAGACGTCGCACACTTGCCAGCGCTCCATACAGCACCTCTTCCAGTACTCCTCATGGCTTACTGTGTTGGCAGTCACAGTGAGAGGAAGGCTGGTGGAGAGCCTGTCCACCACCTTCTTTTGGTGCTCAGGCAGAAGATGGTTCAAAATAGGGTTCTCTGGAAGAGATAAAAAGAATGAGAGGTTGGTCTGGGCATAGGAACAATTGCTGGCGCTATGGTTCTGCCTGGGCCCCCAGCTGTGTGCTCATGCCCTCCCCTCTGCTGATGCTGGCTCCCTCCTTCGTTGCCAGAAGCTGGAGCACAGAGCTAAGTTGGCAGAACACATGTGGGATTCATTTGTACATTTCCATATATGATTTCTAAGTTTGACAATGAAACATCAGTGTAATTTGGTTTACTCTCATAATATTTGGGAACTGCGCCAGAAAATGAGCTGCCCATTTAAACTTAGTTTGAATGCAGTTTATATTCAGGGCAGGAATTCTGCTCCCAAGAGAACTAATTCAGCCTTACAGTGATGGGAGAACTTGGCCTGCCATTTGCTGAACTTTCTCCCTTTTGGTTTCTAAGCATATTGAAGAACAGTATTTGAGTACAACTGTGTGCTTTTCATGCAGGTCCTTGTGCCTATTTATCTTGATTCAAGCATTGGTCTTACCTGTTCCTTTTTGCTGAGGCACACTCCTAGGTTTTAGATCCACCTTGTTTAAGTAAAAATTCTGTTTTTCCCAGGTACTCTTTCCCCTGAGTCTCTTTCCCAATGCTTGCCCTAAGTCTCAGCTGTCTTCTCTGGTGGAAGTTCTTTGTGCCCAGAAATGCCAGAGAAAAGCCATATGTACTCACACCATGAATATTTGGTTATGTGTACACAGTTGAATTAAGTAACATAAATCATCAGTGAAGAAATTATCTGCATGGGAAACCAGATTATGAAACACAGAGTGGGATTAGCTTTATAGTTCCCCTATTTCTGGGGCATTCCCTTCCTAAGGACACTGACAGTTTCACCACAGCCTCTTCCTGGAGCCTATTTTCCAGCGTCCCACAGCTGACACTGCGGTGACCTTCTCTGCAAAGTCCCACGACACAAGCAGAGGTGGGACAAGTATGGGCAGGGCTGGGCTAGCTTCACTCAGGCTCACTCAGGGCCCAGTGTGGGCAAGGTGCAGCCTCACAGCTCAGGTAGCAGCACGAGGGGCCCCATGAAATGAGCACACCGCTTTTATGTGTGCTCAGTGCAGGTCCAATGCACTTGGCATCAAACTGGCTGGCTGGGCTGCTGGGACTGCAAGGCTGTCTCAGCTCAGACCCTCAAGTACCTTCAGCTCCTGGCATAAGGCAGCACTGAGCTCCTCTGTACTGTCTTACAGTCCCAGTGTGGGTATAGCCTTAAAACTTATCTTTGGTCTTTGCTGCCACTTCACTGAGTCAGCCAAAAAGACAGGCCCTTCTTTTCCCCCTCCCAGTCAGTTCTCAGATGAGACACGCTTCTTCTGTTTTGCTGTGTTTCATCAGTCCACCTGCTTCAAAAGCACATTCCCTGCCTGAGGACATAACTTGTCACATCACCACCAGAAGCCATGGAGGAGGGCTGAGCCTGTGAGTACAATGCTGAGATGATAGCTCCTCTGGGCAGGGAGCGACCCTGCATCTCTTTGTACGGCATTCAGCACACCAGGGCTCCATCCTCGAGTGCTAGCCTAACGTCTGTACGAATCAAGAGCAGGAAACTGCAGAGCCCCAGTCATGGTTGAGGTGAGTCCAGAAGAGCATGGATGGAAGAAGATGTGATAGAACAAGGTCAGTACAGAGTCACATCCTGGAGTGCAGCCCAGAGGACTACAGCCATGCCTGGAGTGTACAAACACATACTTAGCAACTAAACTGTTTGTTCAACTGGATGCCCAAGGGGATATTTCTCCCCATCTGCTCCCTTGGCAGGGCTGGGTGCCACACTGCCTTTCAGATGCATCTGCCTGCCTTGTTGACCCTCAGCTCTCTGGGACTGACCCTCTCTAGAGTAAATGCACTCCCACTTACTTTCGAAATTGTGAGCGATGTGCTGGAGGCAGAGCTCAGTGAGGTGGGGGACAGTGACCAGGGACCAGCTGAGATCCTCAGTGACGCAGCGGCGCGTGTAGAACGAGCCGTCCGTGAGGGTGGCCTGAGGTGGACATGGTGAGGGAGTGGCTCTGCTCTTGTCACCAGCTTCTGGCTGCTGCATCCTTGCTCAGGACCTACTTCTCCTTCAGGAGAAGCAAGGGGAAAATTCCTTGAAAGTCACCACTGCGTGGTTACCTGCAAAATAAAAAGTCAGCTTTAGAAAGCAGCTAGCAATATTAATGGTCAGCTCACACTGCTCTCCTGTAACACACTTGCCCTTTGCCTGCCTCCTCTGCTTTGGACTGGAAGCACTGCAGCCAAACAACTATTACTCAGCCTCATCTTTATACCCTGCCCTGTGCAAAGAGGTCTCTAGGCACCACATGCAATAAGGAGATAATAACGTGGTGCTAATTCAGAGTGCTGTTGAAGAGGATGGACAGGAATTGATTGTTTACTGTCTTTTCCAATGAAAGTAATAGGGGAAGCTGACAGAAGCTAGGCTTAAAGCAAAGGGTTTTTCACACAGGCTGCAGTTGAACTGGGGAATTCCTTGCCATAGGATGCTGTGGATGTTAGGAGTCTGCAGACTCTAAGAAAAGTCCATGGCAGAGAAACCCTTCGAGAATGATGAAATACACAGAAGTCATGTGGCTCAGTGTGAGCAGCTGAACACAGCTGGAGGTGGGGAGAGTGCTGGAGGAAAGAACACACACTTGCATTGTTTTTCTGTTCTTCTCCAGGTGTCTGCTTCTAGCTACTGTCAGAAATGGGTTTTTGGGCCAGCTATCCCCTGGTTTGATCCGCTATGCCTGTTCTTATGACTCTCTAAAGACAGATGCTTTACAGATGAATACATTATAAGTGTATTCTTTTCCTGCTTTTCTCCATTATTCTCTGGCTGAACTCCTTCCAAACATCCATTAACTGATGAGATGGGTCAGACCTGTTCAGACCACAGTGAGCCTAAGCAGATATGAGCTAAAAGAACCAGCCTGGAGCAGAAGGAAGGATGCCTGGTCCTATTAACTTTGCAGAGCTCTCCCAGACCGAAGTTTTCCATTTGCTGTTTCCTATTCCAACCTCAAGGCCAATGCTCTCAGAATCCCACATGTATGGTTATTGCCTGGAATTCCTACTGGTTCTCTAACCAGCCATTCTGAAAGAGGCAGAAAAGACACCAGGAAGGAATCACCCACTTGAGTTCTGGGTTCCACAAGAGCATCTAGGTCTGGTGAGCATCCCCCAGGGCATACGGACCCATGCTGAGCTTTACTGGGGCTAACTGGACTTAACAGGGCTGCAGCACAGGGCTGGGAAGTTACAGGCTGCAGGACACTTAAAAGAAGCATGAGGCAGAGGTGGATAGCAGTGTCAGAGGTGAGAACACCTTCCTGCATGACCAAGAGGATATCTCAGGGCAGTGGTAGCCTTGCACCACCATAGGGTCAAAGGATCCTGTGGAGGGATAACTGCCATGTAGTATCTTTGGCCACCATATCCCTTACCTGAAGGGTGGTTTGATCCCAACCAGCTCCTACTTTGTGAGGGATGTGACCCAGACAGTGGTCCCTAGATGAACCCTCTTAGTCCTTCCTTCCCCTGCACAAGGTTGCTCCTTTCACCTCTGCCTTCCCAGCTGGTGCTGCCTCTGCCAGCACTGCCTTCTCCCTGAAAGCTGTGGAGCTGGCTTTGCTAGTGTTACTCCCTGTGCTCCTTCCCCCTCCAAAAGGCATCTGAGGAAGGGCCTGCAAAAGAGGGAAGAGAGGAGATCTGTGAAATGCTGAGGTCAAGAAGAGAGGAGCAAATGATTCATGCTGCAAATATGTCAGCAAAGGCTTCTTCAAATGCACTTGAGGCAGGCCTGAGAGGGACAGTCAGGAAAGGGTGGAGATGGCAGTGGCAGGACATTCTCTGGCCCAAAGCAGGAGGATGAGGGGTGCCAAGGACAGGGAAGCTGTATTTCCTGGGAGGCAGTAGTGTACAGATGACAAAGGTAAAGGCTGTAGAAAAAGGGAGCCTGATCTGATGAAGGGTAGAAGTTGAAAGAGAAGGAATGAGTGTTAGGCAGCTGTGAGAATGCTGGGAATCCTTTCCCTGCAAAGGTCTTTGTGCCTAAGGAAAGTGTTGTGATGATGGTCCACCTTTCAGGGGGAAAAGAAGAGACCTGATTCTCTCCAGCACACTAACCCAGCTGAGACCCAACTCCTGGTGCTCGATGGACTTCCATGGAAGGGCAAAACACAGCTAGAAGGCAGTGAGGTGGCATTAATAGAAGTGACTGGGAAAATTGCTTTCCCCTTGCTCAGTCCTTTGTCCTATTCAAAAGGCATCTGTATCATTTTGTCCCCCAGGCCAATCACAGCTGATTGGAGCTTCTGATGGCTTTCCTGACCTTTTGGAAACAATCATTAAAAGCCAGCAGTTGGGGAGAGCCAGTGCAGCATTGGTGGCCTAGGATTATTTCCTGTCTGTTCCAGCAGATGATGGGATTGCCTGTTTACCGATGGCAGGTTGATTTTCAGAGAGTAGGCAACCCATGGCACATTCAGGGCTGCTGAATAGGCTCCAAGAGTCAGGGCAGGAGACACAGCTGCCCTGAGGCAGAGCTGCCCAGGCTGCTGAGAGGCTTTCCCTTGATCTGAGCCCCAGAGCAAGTCAGCTCAGCTGACTCCACCGTGCTCACTTGTCATTCACTACAAAGCCAACAGGAGCAACGCTGCAAAGCATCCAAATCGACTCCATGCCTGTGGTGCCAGGTCTGAGCCACTGCTCCCAAGACATCCATTCCCACCACGCCAGCATGGTGAACACACCTGCCAGGTGCCCTTAGCACCAGGGAAGGGCCTCCTGCACTGCTCACCCCCTCTGCCTCGGCTGCAGGAGTCTCACCCAGCCAGAGCTGAGACTCTAAGCCAGTTTCCAGAGCTGGGTTTGCTAAGCACATATTTAAACACAGGGGTACTGCCATAACTCACTATCAATAAACCAAGTCAACACTGTTAATGCACGCTCCTTCCCACCCACTCTGCATACACATCAGTCACCTGTCCTAAAAAGGCTTTATTAGACAGTATACAATGAACAGAGCCATGTAGGAAATCCCCAGTTTTTTGTCATTTAACACCCAGATTAGACTGAAAAGTAAACAATGCTTGAACTTCTTAAAAAATAAAGGAAATCACACATCCCTTCCCCACGAAGAACTGACAGAAATCTACTCACACAACCAAATTATGCTGCTACTAACATGCCTTACAAACCTTCTTCAGCTAAACCTGTTTTGATCTGGAAAGAAAAGATTTTTGCTCTTTTCATTCACACCAAATCCCAGAGAGACAAAAAAAAAAAAAAAAAAAAAAAAAAAAAGCTGCATGGAAACTGGTGACCTTTGGCTGATGCTCCTACCAGGATTACAGAGATCCAAGAAATGGAACAACAGTAAACACTGTGCTTACTGGAGAGTTTGTAAGAGCAGGATAAATTATTTCTGAGGATGGTTATACCCCAGCCAAGACTGCATTTGCACTGAAGCTCTTATGCCACTGCAGCAGCACCCTGAAAATGCCAGTTGTTCTGCAGGTGTGCTGACCTTAATGCTGTCACCTGTAGTCCAGGCAAGTCATCCTGAGTCTGGCTAACACCACTGATCCCACCAACACCTGGGGGGATTTGCCATGCTCTGGGGCACTTCCAAAGGGCTAATGCTAAGAGAGCATTAAAACACCGTGTTGCAGGCTAATCCAGGGGCTGAGACACTGCAATGGGCTTTAAGTGAGTTAAAAAAAAAAAAAAGTGCCAAATGAGGAATCTATTTAGCTTCAGATATAATGAAATTTGTCTGTAATGGGAGATTGGGCAGAGCGAGGCCAGCTGGCCGTTTGGGAATTTGGTTAATGTCACCACTGTAATCCTGGCGGTGTGAAGGGCCAAAACTGTGCTCCCGCATCTCTGTCAGCATCACCTGGGAAGGGCCACTGCCCCAGCGGGATGCCAGAAAAACAAAACCCTTTCGGACCCGAGCACCGCCCACCGCGGCCGCGGTCACTGCGCGCAGCCGGCTCTGCCGTGCCAGCCCCCGGAGCTGGCAGAGGGGTCCCTTCCCCAGGGGGACAAGGAGAACGCCGGGCTGTCCCCGCCAGCCCCACCAGCCCAGCTCCGTGGGCTGCCGGCCCTGCGCTCCCCCCTGCCCGCCAAGCTCCTCTCCAGAGACCCCGAGAGGGTGGGAAACCCATCGGCGCGGCCGCTGGGCCGCGAGTCAGACCTGCGAACCGCCGGGGGAGAGCCCGGCCGCGGCCGCGGGGCGCCCCCGGCC
>VZRH01008423.1:81918-102858 GCA_013397555.1 Urocynchramus pylzowi | reverse complement strand
CAGCCCCCCCCAGCCATAGCCCTGGGCTGCTCCCGGGGGGGGGGAAGTCCCCGGGTCCCCCCCCCCCGCCCCCAGCCTCGTGTGTGCTGTGCAGCAGCTGCCCACGAGTGGGTGTCGGCCGCGGCAGGAACAGGGAGCCTGTGGTGCAGGGCGAGAGCCTGCAAGTGTAACCCAGAATTCCAGATACGTGGATGCTTGGGCTCCTGGATTGCACATGTGAATGTGTGATGTGACCGGTTCAGTGCACACTATCACCGTGCATGTAGAATCACAGAGTCATACAACAGTTTGGGTTGGCAAGGACCTTTAAAGGTCCCCTCTGGCTCCCTGCCCCTGAGGTGCTCTCCTTGCCTGCAGGGCTCAGCTTGGATATGCTACATTATGTTCAGTGTCGCTGGGAGATGGCTCAGCACCAGACCTGATGGACCAAACCCCACAGCTTTTGAGCCTATGGCTCAGTACTCTTTTAACATCCTCTGCATGGCTCAGCTCTGCTACTGCCACAACAATCCCAGGACCTTCCTGAAATGAGTCCTATGGCATCCAAAGTGCAGCATGTCAAGGTCCTGCAGCAGCCAGTTCCAAGGCTTGGGGTGGCAGGGGCGCCTAGGGAGAGCTGGGCTACACCCTGACACTGTGTGCCAGCCTCCCAGTCTGCAGCCCAGGCTACTGAGAGTGAAGCTCCTGGAGCAAAGTGTGTGAGAGGAGACATGCAAGTACTTTCTGCTCCCCTTTTGCCAATGTCAGGTAGCTGCTTGGGATGATGCTGGCAAGCCCTTGCACTGTGGGTGCCCTTAAGGGACCTCGGGGTCCATCTGGCCTTATGAAGGTGTTGCCAGCCTGACAGCACCGGCTCACAGCAAAAACCCCATTGTCTTTTAATTAGTTTCCCACTTCCTGCTGTCCCTTCTGTGTGCATGTGTTTGGAGGTGCAAATGTGTGCCCAGGATACTGCTCACACCGTAGATCTTTGATGTTTGTCAGGGAATGTAGGCTGCAATTTTGGCCAGAGAACTCTATTTCAAACTTGTGTTTCATTTCCCAAAGCCTTCCCAGCTAAGCAGTGCCTGGCCTGCTGCTGACATGCAGGGCATGCCAGGCACAAACGTGGCAGCTACTGCAGCTGCAGCACAGCATGTCAACGTCTCTTTCCCTCCTGCAGCAGGGGAAGAGGAGCACGGGATCTAAGTCTGTGCCCTAGGACTTCACCAGCAGAATGACAGAAAATGCCCTCTCCTAGAATCAGCAGCCTGGCATGGCTGCAGCACAAACCCCAGCATTTCTACTGCAGTGACCCACTTTACCAGCCTGAGGTGATATGGGCACCATGGATGACTCCATAGAATCACCCTTTAGTAGAATAAGATCCATTTTCTCCTTCAATTCCAGAACACTTTTAGTGCTACTCCACTTACAAGATCAGGATTTGGTTGTGCTGTGACATTATTGATTCTTGCAAGCCCAGAAAGGATATGGGAAATACTGAATTTCATGTCTATAAAAGCCAAGAGCAGCAGAGGAGGAGGAGGAAGAAAATGGGGTTCCCAAGACAGCCCCAGATGAGGCAGAAGAGCACCACTGCAGCAGCTGCAGCCCTGCTTACAGATCAGGTGGTTCTTAAGGTTTACAGGAAGGTGGTGCAGGAGATGCAGCAGCCCTGGGTGTGGTGGGTGCTGGGGCTGCTGCAAATACCCTGGGAACAGAGAGTTATTTTCCCATGGAACACAGGAGGGGATGAACAGATCTGAAATGCCAAGGCATTATGTCTTGGCTGCTCACTCACCACACAGTGCTGAGAGCCCAACAGCACCTGCAGTGGAGATGGATCTCCTTCCAGCAGCTTCCTTCCAACCACCTTCCTCTGTGGTGCCTCTAGCAGCAGCCCTTTGCCTTCCATGGCAGTGGTGTCAGGGGCTCAGTAAAGGCATTACCTGGAAGGGCAGCACCCAGACCCCTGCCCTTTAAGGGGCTGGGCAAAAGTCTATGAGGTCAGTGGCTTTTAAGCTAACAATCAAGGCAAAGCAGGTTAATTCCATAAGGCTGCTGCTGGCAAGCTCAGGCTCTGCTTTTGGAGCATCATGCAGGAGCAGCTCAAGCCAGCATTCCTTTCCTCCTCCTCACACCTACTCTCCAACACTGAGAGGAGACATCATCTCCTGTAGCAGCTATTAATAAAGTAACACAACAGCACTCTGGGAAAGTGCTTTCCCAGTAACACAGAACACCCCTTGCCATCCCCACCTGGTGCTGCTGGGGCCCAAGTGAAACACAGGAATTGTGCAACACTGGGCACTGATGCTGCTCTCAGCTGATGGCAGGAACCATGCTCTGGGACTCCACACACCATCTCCAGCACCCTACCAGCCTTGTCACAAGGGCCCTGAAGCACTGGGCTGGGTGCTCCAGCTCTCCCCAGTGCTCAGATGCAGGCATGTCAGGAGAACCACTAGAACCTCTGCATCCAGAAATGGAAAGAATTTTGAGAAGGCACCAAGCTGCTCTGCTACAGTGAATGCAGGCAGGGTCTGGCATGAGGAGCAACCTGCCCTGCTGACAGTGATGAAAGAAAGGGGCCTGTGCACCCCTCTGATGGCTGAACTCTTGGCAGCACGGGCAGATGCCCGAGACCTTGGCTCACAAATCCTTTTGCAATAAGCCCTGCTTTAAGCTTCCTGGCTGGAAGCAGCATTCACTGAACCAAAGGCTTAAGGTCTGCACTCTTGCTGTAGCTGTCAGTGATTTGGGGGAGAAGGGGAGGACAGCTGGGAGCACCACCAGCCTCTAAAGGCTCCCTATTCCTTCTGCCTCTGAGTCCTCACATTTATATCTGGCACTTTCCAATGCAAAACCAGCTGCTGTCAAAGATGAGTAGAAGGCCACGTTAAGCCATAGGGACAACATATGAGATTTTCAGCTGGACAACCACTGGGATATGGAAGAAAACCCCTTGTCTACTAATGACACCTCCCAAAGTCCACATCCCTTTTTCTCCTAAGATAAGCTGTTCACTGAAGAGCAGGGAAATGAGGCTCTGCTCACAGCAGCTATTCCCCCTCCCTCAGGCAGACAGTAAAGTGGGAAGCCTCTCATTTGGACACAGCCACTCCCCACTACATCCTCTTCAGTAATCTGTATCTATGTGACAGCCATTTCCTACCTGTCCATCAGCACCACCGTGCTTCTACATCTCCTCCCTCCCTCCCTCCTTCCTTCCTTCCCTCCCTCCCTCCCTCCCCAAAAACAGGCAGTTACTGGTCCTCCATCTCCCTTCACAGTGACAGGCAACCCTACCTGCTGGTGAAATTCATTTGTGTCAGGCTACTCTTGCTGCTCACAGGGTGAAAACCTGCTTGTATCACTATCCTGTTGCACTTTTGGCTCAGCTACCATTTATGATCTCTATTTAGGTCAATATTGTATCTAAAATAATGATGCTTTGGCCAGGAGCTCTGAACATCACTCTAACACTGAAGTCTGAAATGTCTTTATGAATTGAATTTGCTGGGTCCACCACTGCTTGTGAAAAACAACCAGTTTATGAGATGTGTTCACCTCAAGACAAAGCAGGGCACAGTCCTGCTCAGGGACTTCCATGCTGCAACACAGCAGCAGTTTCCATTCTCACAACTCATTATATCACTGTTGGCTTGTGGATATGAGCCAGTAAGAAGGCTCAAGGAAGGACTTGCAAGGGAGTGGCAGGAAGAAACAGATAAGAACATTCATCCAAAGCAAAGAGGTGGAGAGGAGCACAATTTTGTTCCCTCAGGGCTGAGGGCTTCTTCAGTGGCTTCAGCTCTACCCATTGCATAACCTAACAAGCCTGAGCTCACAAGCAAGGTGAGATTTCTCTAATTTCTAAATTAGAGTAGCATTATTAATCAGAGGGGTGTTCTGAGTTCTGCAGTAGGAAGGAACTGCTTAGACAAGAGTATGTGCTGACTTCTGGAGCTGCAGGGGCAGAACGAACCCCTCTGTCAGAACAGGAAAAAAAAAGGTGCAGCTACAAGAAACATCATCAGGTGATTGAATTCTCTCGACCCTTTAATGGCTTTAAGATAACAGTGCCAACTCCCCGTGTTCTCACAAAATCGCTGTGCTGGTTTTGTGGCAAGATTTGCACTGTTCCATGAGAAGCAGGATCTGCTGCTGCAACTGGTGCTTTCCAAGGCTCCATCCCCATAGGCTTGTGCAGAGAACAGGCAGCATCACTCTGTCAGCAGGGTGTCTGCTGATCCTGGATGCTCAGAAGTCCAGTGCTCCAAGGCAGTGGTTGCAGCAATGTTCAGCTGCTAATCCTTTCAGATGGGCAGAGTATATGCTTGGTATCAAGTGTCCAGCTGGGTGCATACAGCTGTCCTGGCACCAAAGCATCACAGCTTGCTCTGAGCAAACTCCAGTGCAGTAGTCAGGGCTTCCTGCATGCCTTTGGCATTTCCACTGCCCTTAGCCACGATGGGAGAGCCTCCTGCCTTCCCCTCCATCTGCGTACAGACGGCCACGGCCCAGTCAGCAGCAGAGAACCCGGGGAGGCAGCTCTGGGGAAGAGACACAGGAAGGTTATTTGTACTGAGGGGCAGCCTGCAGTCTATGGGTAAAGAAAGGTAACAGCATCCTCTCCTCACCCAGCCTGAGGCAGTCATGATGGTGAGGACCACAAAGGCTGAGCTTACATGGTAACAGCTGTGTCTCGCCCCTGGGCAAACACAGTCTGGAGGATCCAGGGATATCTGTGCCCAGCAGAGACTGAAAGCACATCTGGTCCCAATACAGTCATCTCAGGTCCTGCCTCTGTGTGATTAACCACTAAAATTGGGCAAAACCCCAAGAAAGCCTCAAGAAGGACCTGGTGAGCAGTGGGTCCAGCCCCCCTTGGCAGGCAGGTTCCCCTTGTCTCTATCAGGGTTCTGCTTACCTTGGACACCTGACAGGCACAGAACACCTCACCCGAAGCCTGAGGGCTGAGCAGCAAGACTGATGTGCCAGGAGACTTGTCACACAGCTGGTTCACTACTTTCATTAGGATCTAGGAGAGGCAGGGAGAACAGAGGTCAGGCAACAGCAAAGAAGACCAGCATCCAGCAGAAAACGTGCCCAGCAACCCCCTCTTGCTGTCTGCAGCACCTGAGGTACCACTGGGCCAACGAAGAATGTGGATTACTCACAGAGAGGGAATCAGCTGGGATAGTATCAATGATGACAGGCTGGTTGCAGTACTTTGCTAGCAAGATTCGTGCCACCTTCTCAGCCTGGAGGGAGAAAAACACAGCACTTTGAAGGGCTACAGGTGGCACAGGATGGGCTGGATGGGGATATATCCACTTAATAGATATGCAAAGGGAATGCAAGCACTGCTCCGTGGGACAGACGAGATGTTTGATAGCAGAAGTCAAAGTAAGACTAGCAGACTAAAATCTTCATGTAGAGCTGTACAGCCCTCCTTCCCTAAATGCAAGCAGAGATGAACCCCTGTCACAAGTGGAATAGAGAGTGATACATTCAGCCCCCAGCCTCTCTTCTGGACAGTGCCACATGTCTCAGGAAGGCTCCTGTGGCAAGATGCTCCTACTTTAAGAAAGGGATAGTTCTTCCTGAGATCTCTCTGTTACCAATAAGTATTTCTAATCTGCTTTTAATGTAAATTGGCAGAACACAAACACATGTGGGAAGCACAGCAAAATCCATGTGGCTGGGGGAAAGACTCTGTCCTGTCACTGACTGTATAACTTTGCTAAGCCTACTGTGAGGACCATCTCATCTTCTCCATGCATAAACAAAGGAGGTGATGCCCAATGCCTATTGGTGCTGGCCAAAAGTGCTGGTATGGGGCTCTCTGTTCTCACAGGCAGGGAGACATGGAAATTCTGCAGGTGCTAAAAGCCCAGGCAGTCATTCTCTGCTTTTTAATCAATGGCCCCATAAACAATGGCCAGTGAAACCAACCCAACACAGGGCCTGCGTTGCACCACCTGTGAATGTATGGGCTTCCTTCTGCCTCCTGAGACTCTAGTGACTGAGTGGCTCTGAAGTGTGACAGAGACATCAGGTCCACTGGTGTGTGCTATCAGCTGGCTGCAAGTCAGTGTGCTGCTGCCTCAGTACCTGCTGCAGCTCCAGTTTCTTGACGGCTGTGTTGGCTGTTCGCTGTAGTGCTTTCAGGATGGTCTGCAGTTCTTTTCTTTGCCACTGGGGCATTGCAGTGCTGTCCACCACCTGCAAGACAATTTGCTCTGTAAGAACATTAAACTGTACCCCTAGACATAAAGTGCTAGTTCTCTGGGAGGTCAGGTTGCAGCATAGCCTCTTCCCAGAGCCTGCTTTAACCCACATGACCAGGGCAGCCAGTCACTGTGCTGAACAGCTTTCTCTTTTCAGCTGGCCATCTGCAACACAGCTACCTGTACACTGGCAAAAATAGTTATGACCAAAGAGGCAAGAGCAGGTAGCAACTTGCCCTTGCTACTGACCACGGGAAGATGTGAACCCGATAGGGAAAGAGTCATGTGTCTCATGTGCCCATGCTGGGCTCTTTCTGTACAGGAGTGCAATTCTTACTTTTGTCAACTGGCCCACTTCTTTGGAGAGGTTCTGCATCTCAGGAATAGAGGTGATCCTGTTCTTCATTCGTAGGGAGACAGAGTCCACTTCCATAGCCAAGCACTGGCCTACTTCCCGGGCCTGCAGAGATGGAAGGAATGCATGCTTCAAATGCAGCAACAGAAACAGCCCACAGGGATGGAGAAAGCAGGGAGACAGCAGGGTCATGAGCACTGAAGTACTGCTCAGAATCCAGTAAGAAGACACCTACAGATGGTTTAGGAATGACTGTTCCTGAAAGACTCTGAAATACAGCATTGCTCTCTAGATTTGCAACCAACACTAGATGGTCACATTGAGGAAGACCAAGCTGTCAAGCTTTAGGTGATACTTGTGGTCAAAATTCATGTTTCCTCAAAAATCTGCACCAAAATCATCAGGATTTCATTGAGGAAAAACTAGGAAATTCTGTGGAGCATCTTAGAAATCTTTTTCCATTAGCAAGTCCAATCTTGAAACTGCTGACTGAAGAAACAAGAGAAACACCAACACTAAAAGAAACCTCATCAGCCATTGAAGCATATTTCCTGAGTTTACCTATCCTGATATATTTCTTACTGTTTTCACCCACAATGCTACTATAAATAATTTTTTTTTAAAAAAGCTATTACAAGCTTTTTTCACCAGTGCTAATCCTTATGTTTTGGAGCATTTCCTCCGTGCCAGATTTCAGTGTCCAGGATGGTCCTGCAAGATTTTAGAGCAGGACAGCAGAGGATTGCTCTGCCTAGCTAGGATACACAACCCTTGTTTCAAGGAAATCTCTCTGCAGTCTCCCTTGTCTCATTAACACTTGCACAGAACTCCTCTCAGGGGCTCTCCAGGTCAGCACTTCCAGCAAAGCATGCAGATGTGCCCTGCAGCTTTTTGTTCTTCTGCATGAAGGAAAGCCTCTCTGGGACACAGATGCACAGGGGATGGCCAGCCAAAAAGTAACAGATTAGCAGTGGTGGGTTTTGCCTTTAGTATTTCCAATTCCAGTGACTATGAGTCACTCTCCTCTGACAGCAGCCTTAAAGGAAGAGGGAAGGCTTATGGGGCACCTGACACTTCCAAATACTCAAAGGACAGAGTGATCTCACGAACACAATAGTAGGTTGCTTACTTTTTATACAGAACCAGCTAGACCAGAGTCACAATTTAGCAGGAGAAAGACTACAGAAAGGAAGCAAAAGGGCTGTAAGAATGAGGCCAAAACCCTGTAATCATAAAGTGCAAATCCAGCTGTGATAGGCAGGAAGTGAAATCAATGCACGAAGAATTACACCTTAAAATACCTACTGGGGGACTGAAATTTATAGACCGGAGCCTTCCTGATATTTTGTGCAAGTTTTTATCTTGGAAAGGGGGGTCTGAAGGGAGAAATGAAGGTCAAGGAGACAGAGAACTAGGATGGGAGGAAAAGGAGGGGAACAGTGAGGTACAGTAGCAGAGCTGAGTCCAAGGCTGAAGCAGGAAGCCAGATGTGGCACAGCAGGCAGGCTCCAACCAAAGCAGTGGGGAGCTAATTGTCTTTGAGGAAGCTACAAAGGTTGGTCCTTCTGGCACTGCCTTGACATGGCAGAAATCTCATTTCCCTCTCTCTTACCTCTTTGGCTTGTCCCCCTGTCACTGCAATGACACGGCTAACCCCTTTGACAAGCTGACGCTCGCTGATGATGGCCAGATCTTCCACAGATCCTGTTTGGAGAAGGTGCCTACAACGTCAGCAGAGAACAGGAAAGAAAGCAAGTTGCTCTTTGCAAACAGAAATCAAGAGCCCTGCTTTCTTTTTTGAAAACTCTAAAGTCCAGCAGCCCTTCCCTAATCCTAATCCTAGTACCTTGAAACCTTTTCCATCCCTAAAATCCTGATGGTACCTGTCTCTCAGGCAAGAGACAGCAGAGTTGAGGCTACTGCAGAGGAACCTCTGTGCTGCCTGACCAGCAGGCTCCAGTCAGGTGGTGCAGCCAAGTTCTGTCCTCCTTTCCTCTCCTTCAGCAGTGAGATGATTTGGTGTTTTTCTCCTCTACTCAGCTCTCTTGTCAGGCCAGCTCACTGCCTGGCCAGTAGACTCCAGATAAAGGATAGTTGTGCAGTCTCAGGACACTGACAACCTCCCTTTTCCTTCTTGTTTATTCAGTGCTGGATATGAAAACTATTGTGTCTTGGGTTCTTTTACCACAAGTAATCATTCCAGACATCTTCATAAGAATTGATCATCTCTTCTCCCAGGCAGTTTCTTGTCCCATTACTCCCACAAGAAGATCTCACGGCTAGAAAATTGCTCGTTTGCAGCTCTATCTGCTCTAAGGCCAGTTTGTTCCTTCTTCTTTTTTTGGTGTCAGCACTGTCCTAAGATCAATTAACTTTTCTTCTACTCTCATTACTGCTAAAAGCAGAAGAGGGTGAAGACAATTAATTAAAATAAACAGAGCAGTCTCAAGTTCCCACAGCTGAATTGGAGTCTCCAGCTGGGTACCCAGCCCTTCTGTAATCCCAAAGGCAAAGCACCACAACCCTGGTGTGACAAGTCACACACATCTTTCCCATACTCTGCTGGTGCTCTGTGGCTTCCAGGTTGGTTTCAGACTATGAAGTAAGGAAAAATGCTGTGCATTTCGTTAAAGTTTGCTCACCCTGGAACTTCCAAAGCTTTGTAAATAGCCCATCCTGTCCTCACAGTATTTTTCCAGTGAGGAAAATTCGTTTCACAGGGACAGGGAGGTGAGCTTGTA
Organism: Urocynchramus pylzowi; assembly: GCA_013397555.1. Lineage (NCBI taxonomy): Eukaryota > Metazoa > Chordata > Aves > Passeriformes > Fringillidae > Urocynchramus > Urocynchramus pylzowi. The sequence goes on along the minus strand of VZRH01008423.1, from coordinate 93,544 downwards.
GTGATGTTTCTACCTCAGCCACCAGTGCCCACAAACATGTCTTCTGGCTGCAAGTAAAAGTCACTTACGTCCCGCAGCAGAGCTCCACAGAGGTCTGCATTGCAGCCTTGGAGTCACAGGTCAGCACATTCTCCACAGGGACCCCCAGGGACACTATCCTCACTGGATCTGGATACCCCTGACAGAGGAGACAGGGATCAGCAGCTAACAACATGGTTGTTCAGGGGCCCTTACAGACTAACTACTTGGCTTCAGGTGTTGGCCTCATTTTTCCCCTATTCCAGAGCAGCCCCTGAGTCAGGGGTGGCACTATTTCTCCCCCAGAACCAGCCACCAGTGGGAGAAAGAAACAATTGGTGACATGACAGGCTTTTGGTCCACAGGCATAAAAAGAAAGCCTGTGCATCACCAGTCTCCATGTTTTACAACAGTGTCCTGAGACCTCATCTTTGTCCTATTTTCCCATCTGAGTTTTGGGAGACAATTCCCTTGCAGAAACATGTTGTGTCTACATCTCATGTCCCAGATGATTCCTGCTGAAGGAGAAGGCTCATGAAGACGTGTGCTGCCATCCTGTCATACCTCATCCACTGCACGGAGTCCCTGAACTCTTCTTGCCAGTGTGAGGGGGACTTCAGCCATATGCACCACCTCATTTTTTTGGATCAGGTCCTGGACCACTTGCTCCACTTGCTGCAGCTGCTCCACGGTCACATGGCCCTGAGGAAGCAAATCAGCCACATTCAGGAGAAGCCTCCTGAGAGGTACAGAACGAAGGAGGGAGATCTGGGGCACAGCCACCAGATGACTCAGCTTGGGCACATCACTCTTTCCCTGCATCTTATCTTCTCTGCTTGTAAAAGGGAACTGTGAACATCATGGCCCTCCCACCTTCTCCTCCCATGAGAGATAAGGATTTTTGATGCAAGAGTATCAGCCAAAGTCTTCAAAAGACATACTGAAATGAGAGACAGGTTACCAGGGCCAGCACTCAGCCTGACCCACAGCTTCACAAATACTCTCAGCTGAATGTCCAGTACAGACATCAGATATGTGCCACAGCCACACATCATCTCTCAAAGACTCCTTTGCACCATTTTGTGTCAGTCCCATGACCACTGGCCTTGCCAAGTCCTTTCCTTTCTGACCCCCATTCATCCCCTCAAGGGTCAGGTCAGTGCAAATGGACACAGTCACGTGTGTCCAGAGGACCAAGCTTCATTACTCAGATAAAATGTGACTTGTCTCTGAAGGAGTGATTACGGGGAGAGGGGGAGAATCCCTGGAGAGAAGACTGTACTGGAATGCTGGTACTGCTGAGAACTGGGGACTGGATTTCAGAGTCACCTTGGCGTCGAAGTCGAAGCGCAGGCGCTCTGCCGTGACGCGGGAGCCCCGCTGCTCGGCGCTGTCGCCCAGGACGCGGCGGAGGGCGAAGTTCAGCAGGTGGGTGGCAGTGTGGTTCCTCATGCAGGCCAGGCGCTGCGCCTGAAAGCACACACCGCTCAGCACCACCCAGAGCTGCCTCTCCTCAGCTCCGGGCGTGGCACCAAGAGATAAGGAAAAGGCTGCATGTCAGGGGAGAGGAGAAGATAGAGGAAAAGCCACGGGTAGTACAGCTGCCAGATGAGTTATGTGGCAGGGCAGGTCTAGCCCTTTTTTCCATGGGATGATCTTTGTCAGACAGTAAAGGGTAGGCCGGATACTTTTGGACAGACAAATGGCTCACAAAGATTAGAGAGTCAGTTGTGATATCTCCTTCCCACTGCACACTGTGATGAAGAACAGTCTCAAGAATACAAGGGACAAAGATCTGCTGTGCCCGGGGTACTGAGGACATCGCAAGGAAAAGGTGAAGAGCACCAAGTTATCACCTCATCCACAAAGAGCTGCACTTGGTCGCCAGCACGCAGGGCTTCCACAGCAGTCACCTCATGGATCACGTAGCCACCACAGAGACGAACTGACTCTACAGGGAAGAGAACATCCTGAGCAAAGAGACAGAAAAATGAGTTAGGACACAGGGAAGATGCAAATACCTGTGCTATGTACCTGCTTGACCTGACTGGGAAACACAATTCCCACTGATCCCTAAAAGTCAGGGATGGGGTGGGAAAAGCAGCGAGAAGCTTACTGCAAACACAGCCAAGGTGTCTCAGACCTTGCCTGTACCCAGCCACTCACTACACAGTGTGCTGAGGCTGCCAGCTTGCAGTGGAGGGGCAGTAACACCATCCAGGCTGACAAATTTTCTTAACAACTACGCTCATCTGTGAGAAATGAACAGCATCTCCCAAGGCATGTCTCTGGCATCCAAGGTAGCATTTCTGCCTCACTGGGATGGCAACAAAACTGGACCGCCACTTTAGCTTGGGGAGAAGTGCTGAGCAAGGCACTGTAACACTCTGAAAGGCTAAAAAGGCCCAGGGGTCCTTATCAAGACCTGGAATGGGGAAAGGAGAAAGGAGAAAAGGCTGCGCCCTGTGTAACTTCCCAGGACAGAGTTAAAGCCCACCCTTTGGCAAGGCTGAAGGAACATGCTGCAGAAGTGGAGGTCCTCCCTGATGCTCTTGGGAGGAATAAGAGTTTTTGCACTGGGTCTCAGGTTGGGCAGCACTTGCAGCTGTCCAGGACTGACCAGAGAGAAGTTACTCAGTTCATAGACTCTCTGATCAATGATTGCCTTCTCTCAGCATTACAACCCCAGCTGGCAAGAACACAGCACATTGAAGGAAGACCTGAGAAGACTTTGGTCTTCCTCAGCAAGATGAAATTGCAAAGGGCTGTGAGAGACAACCAGAGCATCAAGAATGCCCTTGTGAAGTTACTGCTGATTCTGCCTTACCCCACCAACTCTGATGCTATGCCAAGGGAACTGTCAAGAGTCAGCAGCTTGCAAATTAACACAGTAGAACAACCCATCACTTGGAGAATTCTGCCTGCCCTCAGAACCCATGGTAGCCTTGGGTTAGGCAGCAAAGGGCCTTACCTGCTGTCCTAAACGGATCATGTAGCCTTGGTCAGAGTCTTGCCCTCCCTGCTCTGCGTAGAAGTTAGTCCTGTCCAAGATGACACCACAGCGTTGCCCTGCCCCAACCTCCTTATGGAGAGACTGATCTCTGTACAGCATCAGGACAGTGGCCTGGCACGGACTGAACTCTGTCAGGGGGAAGAAGACAGCAGCAGTTAGTGCACACAGCCTGTCAGATTGCAGCAGGAAAGGAGGGATCACTTCCCCCTGCCAACACCTGGGCTATACTGAAGGCTGGCACTTTGCCTTGGTAGGAGAGGAACAGCTACTGACAGAAAGGACAAAGGACTGGAACTAAGTTACCCCTCACTTACCTAATGACATAACTAGAGAGTAGCAGCTAAGCAGGCAGGGACACCCAATCCAGCTCCATATGAGCCTGGTAGAAGAAAATGTGGCACAGACACATCTTCATCTTGCTGCACTGCAAGCTTGGCAAACCTGACTGACTTTTATGAAGATAAAATGTGGATATGGGACAGCAGGGATGTCACCTTCCTGGATGCAGTGAGTTTCTATCATGCTCTCCCATAGGCTCCTTGAACCCAGATTTGGGCAGTATGTACAACTGGACCATAAGGTGGGTGTGTAATTGGCTGTGCACAGGGCTCCAGCAAGAATTCTTCAGTAGTTCAATGTTCAACTGATATTCAGCTATTAGCAGAGCTACTTGGTGGCTGATATAAAGGACAACACCACTTAACATCTTCATTAATGACTATCCATGACAAAATGGGACGTACCCATATCCCAATTAATTGGCAGGGACTGGCTGATACATTGAAGAACTGGACTGTTTTGTGAAGGCATCTGAGCAGTCCACAGAAATGAACTGACAGAAATCTTAGCTTCTCGGGAGCAAGCTGAACACAAGCCAGCAGGGTGCCCTTGCAGCAAGGAAGGCTGCCTCCTTGCTGAGCTGTATGAACACAAACACAGCCAGCAGTCAAAGGAGGAGGTTGTTCATTCCTATTTAGCATTTGGAAGACTACATCTAGAGTGCAGGAAATTCTGGCTCTATGTAAAGAAAAAAACCTTTACACACTAAGAGCGATAAAGAACAGGGAACAGATAGGCTGTGAGATTTTTGTCCCCGAAGATACTGAAAACTTAAAAGGACAAAACTCTGAGCAATATGATCCAACCATGCAAATGACATTACTTTTAACAAGAAATTGGACATCCAGAGATCCCCTTCAACTGAAATTATTCCATGATTCAGAAGCTGAGAAGGTGGGATAGTTCTAGTTTGGAGATTTCAGCCAATGTCACCGCTAGGCTTTTTTCCTCTGCTGGGCTCTTGCTGTAGTATATATAGCTTGAATTGCCTCCCTTTCTGCTTAGCGTGGGCTGCCACCAGCACACTGGGTAAAAGGGAGCTGGCTGAAGACAGCCTTCTCTAATTGTCTGCGACAGCCACACCACCTCTTGCTCCCCGCGGCTCATCTCCATGCCCTCCGTAGAGCACCAGCAGCAGCCGCAGCGACCCTGGGTGACAGAAAGCCTGCGCTGGCACCTAGCGGTCTGCCACGGAAACAGCAAGGGCACGGCTTCACACAGCTACCTAAAACCCTGGCGTAATTACCCTTCTTTCTCCCGCCCACACACCCAGAAGCCTAATTGTTGGAGACAGATTTATCAACAGTCCCTGTCTCACCACTGCACCCAGTGGTGCCAACCCAGAGCTCAGCCTTGTTACCAGCCCAGAGCCTTCCTAGGGACGTACCAACAGCACTAAGAAAAGCACCCCGTTTGGGATGAGGTACAGGGGTAGGGAGGAGATGTGGCAGCAAGGTGCACGGGTTTGCACCACGAAGTACACGCTGTGCATGCACGGGGTAGGGCAGCAAAAGCAGCCATGTGAGGGACTGCAGCAGAGCTTGGGGCCAGGCACTCACCGTACTGCCCGTGCCGCCCCAGCGTGTAGGCGTACTTCGGAGAGTCATCCGTAGCAGGCACGCTGCTGCCCTGCAGCCAAGCCAGAGAGTGCACATCCAGCTGGGTGTTTGTGCTCCCTGCCTGTCCTGCCTGTGGGCCACCAGCCTTCCGCTGCAGCAGAGCAAAGGCACGGTTAGATGGGAGACCCCTGGGGGCAAGCAAGCAGGTAACTGGAGCTGTAAGGCTACGAATGACTTCTTCCACCTCCATGGAAAAGGTTTGTTCAGATCCAGGCTGATGTAGGCTACTGCTAACTAACCCCCCATCCCTCCAAACCTCACAAGCACTGAATATCTAGCACTCTGTGCTAGCCTTGAGCCAGGCCATACCAACTGTTAACACACCCCTCTGGCACAGCTTGCTGTGTAGCTGTGAAGCTCCCAGGCCATTAAAGTGGAGGAGAGCAAGGCCTCAAACCAATTACTGCACTAGGGGGTGGTGGTGGGTGGGCTGTGCAAGTATTTCAGCACTACAGAGATCATGGAGATTTTGTAAACTCTTCATAAATAATTTGCTGCTTGAGCTGTCTAAGGTGGTTCTACTTCGTGTGAGAAGTTAAGACTACATGACTAACAGAGGACTGTCTTAACCTATATAAATACTTTATAACCTTCACTCCAGCATCATAAAATACCTGAAGAAAAACTCACCAGTACTTCAGTTCCACATTGAGAAACACGGGGAATGTGATGACACTGCTATTTCAGACTCACTTCCCCTTCAGGGAGAAGGCATGTAGCCCTGTGGTGCTCTGAAGAGCCTCAGCAGTGAAAGGGATTCTGCTTCCATGTTCACAGGAGACAGGTAAGGCTTTGAATTACTCTGACAAGGCAGGTCTCCCTCTTACCTTTGCGTCTTCCAGAGCAAGTTCGTTAAAAGCAGCTGAATCCAAACTGATTCCCTTCTCTTCGAGCATCAAGTCAATCAGATCCAGAGGGAATCCCAAACTCCCATAGAGAGACCAGGCTACCTCAGCTGTAAGACAAAAAGAAGGACAAGAACTCTGTGTGAACACAGAAAGCAAAGGCATCTCAAGATTTGTCTGGATGGGACCAACCTAGTGTGCAACCTAGTGTGTGCTTTGGTAACTGGATCCACCTGTATTGCGTGCAACTGTACAGTTAATGGGGAAGAGAAGCCTTGGAGTTCTTCTTGCATGGGACTGAGTATTAATCATGCTCCACAGCCCCCTTCCTGCTAAAATTCAGTGCAGCACATCTAGACAGGCAGCTGCACTGGTTGGGTCCAGTGCTACTCCTCTCAGCTGTGTCTTACAATGACCTCATTGATCAGTCAATAAAACAGCAAGGGAATGTTTCTAACTTGCCTGGTACCTAGTTTGTTGTGAGGACAAAGTACTAGAAAACAACTGCAATCTGGAGAAAGGAACATCTGCTCCTCTGTCTGGGGCTAGAGTGCCACAGAAAATGCAGGGGAGGCAAACATCCACCAGTTTTGACTGCAATGGTTGTGAGGACTGGGAGCAAACTGTCTCTAAGTGCAGCTTGTCAGAGGAGGGACACTCACCTGGGAAATTGGTGGAGGGCTCCATCTGCTGCACTGTCCGCTCGATGATGCGCCTCCCACGCTCCAGGGAGGACAGAAATGCAGCCTCGTTCTCATTGATGATATCCTTGATCTGCCCAAGGATCAGAAGGGTTACCCACATTTCAGGGAGTTCCCCAGCTCAGCTCAGCCCTGCTCAGTCAGCTCAAAGCATATCAGCCAGCCTTTTTGTTCTGCACGTATCCATCACAACATGGCTCTGATGCATTATTGAACAGTGCCAAAGTCATTGTGTCGCCTGTCACCATTCCTGTCAAAGAAATATTGACCATCCACGTGGGGAAAGCTTTAGGCTGACAAATGTTCCCTGTTGGGCATTCACATCTGTGACCCAATTACAACTGTATGCCTGGAACAGCCAGAGAAGTTGCTGTCAGTGGAAGCAAGCTGGGACTAGCCTTAAATCATCACTCCACTTTAGACAAAGGGTACCCGGGCGAGGACAGGCTGTACTTGCACTCAACCAAAAAAGCTACTGTAGCTTTTTTAGAGCAACAGCCGCCTTACACAGCACATGCAGTCCCTGGTAAGGACCTCGTGGACCATATGGAAATCTGCCACAGATACTTGTGCCCAGAACATCTCAGTCCACCCACAAGAACATGGTTGTGGAGGAGGCTATGCAAACTCTTCCATCTAAATCCCAAGGGCAGGCTGATTTCTGGGCTTGAGAGCAGTGCCTCACAAAGACAATGAGGCAAGGGGATTCCACATTGCTCACCTGGTTGGCATTCCTTGTCAGCTCTGGATAAGCATCTCCCTGTGGAAGTGAGCCTCAGTTAGTGATAACATCCTCAGCATCTTCCTCAGGGGATCTCGCAGCATGTCACAAACATTATAGAGATTACTTGCATATCCTTACACGTGTTTGTGCTGACTGTACATTGATGACACCAGCCCCCCTCCCTCCCATCACAAGTGATATGGGGACAAGAGGTTTTTAATGCTGGAATGCATAGCATCAGGTACACTTTCCTGGAGCTCCTGCACATCCAAGATTGACAGTATGCAGAAAACGGACATGGGGCTGAATAGGATGTGTGATGACCTTTTTCCCCCAAGGCAGCAGTTTTACTCACCAGCACTTCCACTACAGTAGGCACCAGGGAGGCCAGGAGGCCAGGTGGAGCCTGTAGAACTTCAGAGCAAAAGCGTACAGCCCTGCGCAGGATCCGACGCAGCACCAGTCTGAAAGCAGGGCAGGATTCCTCAGGCAGCCTTGTGAGCACCCCTGCCCAGCTGCCACATCCAGCCTCCCCCAGCTCATCTGGTCTGACTCACCAGCACAGGCCAGCTGCTCCCAACACTCTACACCCATTCAAGGGAAGTCTGCAGATTGGCACCCCTTCCCAGCTCTCATCTTCCTGTCTCATGTACTCCCTGTCTGGGGCCCACACTAGAACCTCTTCCCTGGCTGCTCATATTCCTTTCCAGACCTAACTTCCTCCACCCCATGCTGTTTCCTTATGTCCTTACTCTGCTCCAGAGAAGCCTGGGTAGATGCCATCAGTGATGCACACGCACAGGGTGCGCACGTGATCTGCCACCACGCGGTAGGCCATGTTCACACGCCCAGCATCAGCATTCCCGACCAAACCTTGGTATCTGGGTGCCCTGCAGCCCTAAAAGAGAAAGTAGAGAGACAAATCAGCAGAAAGTAATGGCTGCAGAAGAAGTTTTAATGCAAGAGGCAGCCAGCTATGCCTGACATCATGTTTTTCAACTACCTCTGAACCTCGTCCACCTAAGACGTACTCATTAAATCCTTCCACAGCACTACAGAGCAAGACTTCTGTGCCTAGCACAGGTCAGCCAATGCCCCAGCACTGAGAAACTTAAGACACTTTGAAGGAAAAATGAATCACCAGTGCTGATATTCCAGTGGATTTCCAACTTGGAATTCTCCCTTTTTTCTAGAACACTGCATTGGACCTGGCAGGACATAGCCTCTGTCTCAAGACACTGCTCAGTAACAGCCCAGAGAAGGCTGTACTATGCTACCCAGCAAGGAGTCTGTGTTCAAGGAGCTTTTGTTGAGCTGTGACTCTGAGCAGAAGCACCATCACCTTGTGAATGGCATCCAAGATGGGAGTGAAGAGATCTGTGTCATAGTTGGAACGTTTGTTCTGCAGAACTGTCACCAGCCTTTCCAGACCCATTCCTGTATCCACATGGTGCTGTGGCAAGGGAAGGAGATTGCCTTCCACCTCTCTGTCAGCCAGGCAGGAAAAATAAAAGGCAAAAGAGGAGCTAAGGTCAGTTTAGGGGCAAAAATAAGGAACAGGTGAATCAAAGAGAATGGGAAAGAGACAGGGGATGGAAACAGTGGGTGACCCAGCATAAGGAAGATCAGGAACAATAATGACAGCAGCCTGCCTTGTCAGACAGCCAGGATCTGACCATCACATAGTCAGGATAGGCTGCAATGTAAGGAAAAAGGCCTCCTCCTCCTCCTCCAGGCTGCTGCAGACCTCAAGAGATCTCTGGAATGCAGCCTTAAGGGAGAATAGGCAGTGAAGGCTGAAGAAGACAGAGAAATAAAAAAAAGGGGGACCAAGAGCCATGCTGGACAGATCTCCATAGCTTCTCTCTTGCTCCTGGTATTGCCACCTTCTAGAAAACAGTGATAAGTCTGAGAATATACCATGATTTTGGAGTCAGGCTAGGGGGAAAGGCTCTGGAGTTCAGATGAGATGCTTGGTACCTGCTGTACTGCATGAAAACCAAGTTCCAGATCTCCACTACATCGGGGCTGCCCTGGTTCACCAATGCTGCAGCATTTCTGCCACCACCCACGTGGTCATAGTGGATCTCTGTGCAGGGACCGCAGGGACCTGTGTCCCCCATCTCCCAGAAGTTATCCTTCAATGGGAAAGGAAGCACATGACTGGCAGGAACCCTGGAAAGGCAAATAACAGAGATGGCAGTGCTGAGGCATGCACACAAACCACACAGCAGCCTAGATCACAGAGAAAGCTGGAAGAAAGGAATCCTTTCTTCCCACTACAGACTCAATAAGCAAACACATCAGAATTCCTCTGCTTCTGTTCACACAGAATTACTCTCCTTAGCAAGATTGTGAGCCAAACCACACAGGACCCTAGTCTCAGCCCAGAATGATGGGCAAACACAGCTTGGCCCCTGCTAACCAAGGCAGGCTGTCCACTGGGTCTGTAGAGCACCTTGCTCCTTGGGGCAGAGGCAAGACCTGAACACCATCAGTGGTACAGAGCTGGCTGCCTTGGGTTCAAAGCCTACACACAGCTGGAAGAAGATCCCAAAGCACAGCAGTGCTCACTGCAATGGCTGCACCCTCTCACTGAAGCAGCCATTGCTTGCTTTCAGAGAACATGCTCTTGTGATGGAGAGGAAGAAAAGGATTGGAGATCCTGTACATACTTCATCCAGGCCAGCCAGTTTTAGGCACATACCCACCCCCACCGATACTATCTGAGAATGAACCAAAAGTTCAAGAGACCCACTGAGCTCAAAGCCCAGCTGACTTTTAACAGCCCAAAGAAACCAGAAACAAAATGGGTTTAAAACATTCTCTCCGGCCCTTACAGCTGATCAACTAAAGAGCAAATGCAAAACTGTGGAAAGTGAAATGTCAGCAGCTGGTGCTCAGAACCTCTTCAGCAGCACCCTTACCCCAGGCGGAGCCACACGTCCCTGCACTCCTCATCTGCGCTCAGCCCCAGAGAGGGGTCCCCACCAAAGTAGGTGATGTAGAGACGATCTCTGGGCATCTCATAGACCTCTGTCAAGAGCTCCCAGGCCATGCTACATGCCTCCTCCTGAGCAGGTAGGGAACATAAATGAAGCACAGTAATTCAGGAAGAGTCTTTAGAAAGGGAGTCAAATAACAAAGGATTTAATTTCATCCGTTTCTCTCCCTTTCTAATTTTCTGGTGTATTGCAAAGAGCAGGATGAAGGTCAGGAGAGTGAGACAGCTCACTGCTGCCAGTGGAAAACTGACATTCCTAAAATGTTGTGAGACCTTCAGCATGGTGTGCATTTATGTGCTTACTGGCAGAGTTACATGGGTTATTTTATTTCCAAAGAAAAAATGTATATACCACCTAAAAAACCTAGCATCCTTTATTCTTCTTCCCTTTTCAAACTTCCTAGTAATAAGCATTAAATGAACTCTTTTCACCATATTAAGTGGTTAACACTGGCATTCTCAGAGAAAACTTTGATTTTTACATGTTGGTCACAGCTTTGGCAGGCTGAGTGCTTTGAGAGTCTGCAGGACACATTCAGCAACAGAGCCCATGAGGTGACCACCTCTGTTCCATCCCACAGAGCTCTCAAGAATGAATCTGGATCTTACCAAAAGCTCTGAAAGGCAGGCAATGTTTTCCTCTAGAAAGGGTTCACTTCTACCACCTCACCTTAAAGTAATCCCCAAAGGACCAGTTCCCCAGCATCTCGAAGAACGTGTGATGGTAAGTATCCCGGCCCACATCCTCCAGATCGTTGTGCTTCCCTCCGGCACGCACACACTTCTGGCTGTTCACCACCCGCCGGTGCTGGGCCAGCTCGCTCCGGGGGTGCACCGTGCCCAGGAAAATGGGCTTGAACTGCAAACGAGAGACACCCGCTGGGGACAGATAGCACCCAGCGCAGGGGCCTGCGCCTGGGGCTCCTGAAACACACAATGGGTCAGGCTGGAAGGGACCACAGTGGGTCACCTGGTCCAACCTCCCTGCTTAAGCAAGTCGGTTTAGAACACACAGCACAGGATTGTGTTCGGACAGTTCTTAACTCTGGCCAGCGAGGGAGACTCCCGCAGCACTACGGCACTAGAGAGGCGCCCGGGAGGACGGCGGCGCGGGCAGCCCAAAGCAACGCCGGAGATCTCCCCGGCAGGGGACAGCCCAAGCCGGGCCGCGCTCCTCTGAGACGCGGCAGCGCCGGCGTGCCGGAGGAGGGGAGGTGCGGGAGCGGGGAGAGCACCTGGTTCATGCCCGCGTTGACGAAGAGGAGGCGCGGGTCGCCGCGGGGCCGCACGGGGGCCGAGGGCAGGCGGCGGTGGCCGTGGCGCTCCTCGAAGAAGCGCAGGAAGGCGGCGCGGATCTGCCCCG
>VZRH01008423.1:8896-81911 GCA_013397555.1 Urocynchramus pylzowi | reverse complement strand
GATGGCTCCGGTCTCAGCCTGGGCTCGGACGGGGGCGGCCATCCCGTCCCATTCGGTCCCATCCCGTTCCGTCCCCTACGAGCGCCGTCGCTGCCGCCGCCGCAGCGATCGCTCCCGGCGGGCGGGCGCCATGGCGGTGCGCGGGGGGCCGTGCCTGGCCTGGTGCCTCCGCCGAGTTGGGGCCAGCGGCGACTGGCTCCTGCTGGAGGCCGGCACGCAGGTGAGCCCGCCGGGCTCCGGCCCCTCGGAGCGGGCGGGTGGGCGCGGCTCTCGGGGCGCAGTTTGGTGGGGTCTCGTGGTTTCTTACAGCGCTTCCCAGGAGGGAAAAGCACCGCCTCGTCCCGCTTAAGGAGCAGCCTCCGTTCGGGGCCGTTCGGAGGGGCCGCCCGGCCTCCTCGCCGGGCCGCCCCAGCGGGCGCCGTTCAGCCCCGGTAACGCCCGAGGGCGGGCCCAGGCCCTGGAGTCGGCTTGGCCAGGCCTTCGATTGTTTATATCTTTAAATTCTTCTGTCGTATTTAGGTAGAGTTATTCGTGTGACGGTAACGTAAGTCACGACAAAGGGAGTCCACAGCATGATTAATAAGGCGATGCTTTTGGCGAGGTTAACAGTTCGTAAGGCATAAGGTATTCAGGAATAAACGAGGTCACGTTTAAATTGTTTTGGTGCGGTACAGGAATAACCATTTTCTTAGCGATCGTGTTTTTTTAATTGAAAAATGGGCTTGGGTACTCTTCCCTAAAACCCAGCAGGCGAAGGTGTGTGATGACGTTGGGGCAGTGTAAAAGGATTGCTGTTCTCTGGTGGTCAAAATCAGGTGGTGTGGGTGATGCTGTGGCCGAGGCCTTGTGCTCACCCACTGCAAAAGGCACCCATCCAAATGTATGCTTCTGTTGCTCTCCCGTCATGAGTTTGAAGCCCTGAGATGTGCAGATCTCCTTGGTGAAGGACTGGAGGTGACAACTTGCAGCCAGGGCACTGATAATTGTGCAGGGAATCCAGTTTGGGATGTTACTGTTCTGATTATCTGCACAGTGGTTGTCATTGGCAGCAGGGAGGCTGATGGCATTCTGGTGCTGTAGGTGTGTCAGGTCACAGAGCATAAACTGCTTTTGCTGGAGATTTAAATCGTAATCATATAATATCCTGAGTTGGTAGGGATCCACAGGGATCTTTGAGTCCAGCTCCTGGCTCTGCCCAGACAGCCCTAAGAATCACACCACATGCCTGGGAGTGTTGTCCAAACACTTCTTGAACCCTGTCAGGCTTGCTGCTGTGACCACTTGGGTGCCAAAGGACACTGCTGATTTGTGGAGATGGGATGTGATTTTCAGTACTGCTGTGAGCAGCACTGAATTCCAGCAGGTGAGTGGTAACATCTTGGCCCCCTGTTTGCTAAATGAACTTGATCAAGGGGGAGTTTTGTGACTGGCCCTGCTTGCTCTCACTCATATTGGTATGTGAGGTCCTGCAGATGTGTGTGACTGGGCCCTGAGGATGCCACTGCAGGGACAAGTGCAAAGCTGATTTTATGTTTGGATCCTCATGAAGAGGGTAGTCTTTATCCATTTGAGTCTCTGTACCTCTTACTTATGCAATTCATGCTGACAAAAAACCATTTGAAACATTTAAGAGGTAGGCACTAACGTGGTTAAGTTTTCTTTTGTCATCTTAGTTTGCTTCCTTGCCTTAGGTTATGACATGGGGGTCTGAGTTCTTCCTCTGAATTCAAGGTGAGAACTGCTCAGGTAATGCAGTGCACAGATGAATTAAGAGAAGTGTGCAGAGGATGCAGCTGAGGGAGGGAGAGCAAGGATGTGCTTTAAATGGCAATCTGAAATTAGATGAGATTTAATAAGATGCTGTGCAATACTACAATTAAATTATGTCCCTTCTTCCAGAAGATACTATTAGAGTCTAATCCGGTTACTTAGAACACTTTTACTACTGGTTATGCATGTAGCTTAGATTCTGAGCCAAAAGATCAATGGTGTGATTTACAAAAGCATTGTATATTTAGGGCAATGTTGAGTGTGCACTTTTTTTTGATGGCAGTTTTCTGGGTTATTTTTTTCTTGTGTCTTTCCTGTTCACAAATGGTTGAACAGATGCAACTAGCAAAAGAAGAGGGTAAGAAGTAACCTTGAGACCCACACACAATAGTGCTAGTTTGAAGAAATGGTGTTTGGTTAGGTAATGACTGAGGTGGGACACAGATGGTTTGTGAGTGGCTTTGAGCAGCTTTGCTGCTGAGGAAGATTTCCATGAAACCAAGGTGCCTCAGAGAAATCAAAATTTCTTCAGTGGGAGAGAAAGATAATACTTCAAACTTTGTAAGCTTCCATTTTCTATAGACTCTTAAACTTAAATGAAGAAAAATCATATTATGCCAAACTTCTTGGAAATAACCATAAGATGTTGATCTGGAGTTCTGCTGTACTTAAACTGAAATGCCATTAACTGAATTTACCACGTCATTACTGATTGCAGTAACTACACTACTTTATTTTTAGGTGACTATTGGGCGAGGATTAGATATCACCTACCAGCTGGTGTCAAAAACCTGTCCCTTGATGATCTCTCGTAAGCACTGTGTCTTCCAGCAGAATGCAGAAGGGCAGTGGACTGTCAAGGATAACAAGGTACCGAGACCAATTGAAGACCTTGTACTCTGAGATTCATTGAATAGAATCCACTCTTTTGGATCTAGCAATGTATGGGCTGTGATATAGCATAAGTGTTATAGAAGGTCCATTGGAATGTGTCTTGCCTGTTGTGCACTTCCAGCAGGAAACATCAGTCTGCTGCAGTTGGGATGCAAACTGGATTACTTTCTGTATGTAGATCCACCTCTTGGTTTAGCATTTTTCAGACCAGTGTGGCCTGACCAAGGGCACTTTGCAGTCTGTGAACCTGTTTGGTGTCACTTTCTTAAAAAATATCCTATACAAATTTTAACATAGGATTTTATCCTTTCAAAAGGATATCATTCTTGTAGTGCTAATGAAAAGTGCAACTCCTTATTGTAGTGACACAAATGCTTTAATTATAATCAACTTCAACAAGAATCTAGTGTTAGAAAAACCATGCTGCATGTTGTGTTCAAATGAGTTTCCCCTGAAAGTTCTTCTCAGCTGATTGGGATAAAATGTTGATGTCAGAGTCCTCAACTGGGTCTCACTTTGACTTCAGTAATCTGTTTTTTATATCATGATCTCTCTGCTTTACTCATTTTATTGTTTTCAGACTGAATGAGAATTTGCTTTAAAACAGCACTGGTAGAACTAAAATGTTCAACACATCCTGCAGATTTGGAGGATGTTTGGGTTGACAGCAGATTAGTCAGAAAGGAATGGAGTGGCTACTATTAAAATTACACTGCTCTTAAACAAAACCCTCTTGTAGTACATGTATAAACTTGAAAACCTAATGTTACTGCATGATAGGAAACATCTCCCATAGATTAACTATTAACACTTCCTGTCTGTTTTCACTGTTGACCAGTTGGTCAGCTTGTTTCATTGAATCTCATTGAGATATGTCAGTTCCTAGTGTTTCTGCAGTTCATCAGGAGCACAGACCAGTTTTGCTGTTTTTGAAAACTATTTCTTGAATTTTGAAATTTTGAAACCTTTTTTGTGCTTTGAACATTATCTCTAGAATAACGTTTTCCTTCTTTACAGTTTCCTGGTATTTATGAAAAACTTTGTTTTCTTCAAGGAGTATAGCCAAATGCTTCTTTTTCTTTCCTTTTTTTTTTTTTTCTGGAATTTCAGGTGGCATTAATTGTCAAGAATAATTACTGTACTATTCTATGTACCTGACAATGATCTATTGTGGAGTCATTTTATTATTTAGTTCTTATTTCTGAAGCTTTTGTGCAGGTTTTTCCCCTCAAGAGTTCATTGTTTTCCTTCTACAGAAGCACATATGTCAAAGTGTTGTTCTTGGTGCTTGTACACAAAATCTGTAATGCAAGAATAATGTGCAGTAAATAATACAGTGCAGTAACTGTAATAAATGCAACACTGAGCCAATTAACTGGATATTACAAGGTTTATTTGAAGAGGTGGATTGTTCTGATTGAAGCACTGAAGAGGTTGGCTGTGTTTATTTACAGTTGCCAGAAATAACTTTCAGAGGATGCTGTAACTACATATTAAATTTTGGTGGTTCTGTGTTTATTGGCAGAGTCTAAATGGAGTTTGGCTTAATAAACAGCGCTTGGATCCATCAAAAGTCTATCCTATTGCTGAAGGAGACCGTATCGAGTTGGGAGTGCCTTTGGAAAACAGAGAGACTGCTGAATATGAGTATGAAGTCATTAAAGATGAATGGGAGAAAATTAGACCCTTTTTAGCCCAAAGAAGTGACCTGGGGAAAGCTAAGAGTTCAAGACCTAAACGTAAATTTAGTTTGGAGGAATTGGACACATGTGGATCAGAAGGCCCTTCAAACTCCAGGTGCAAAAGAGACAGAATGTCGTGTGACAGTGAACCTTTAGATAAATCATGGGGACAGGCAGAAGAGGCCAAAAGGCTAACAGAGAAGATGGATGTCAAGCTGCCTTCTCCTGGACCTAGTGAGGGGGATAGTGGTCCAGTACATGGTAGCCCTGTTCACTCCAAGAAAGCTGTGACTGTCCTCCAGAAGGACCAGAAAGGCTCCGGTCTTGTAGAGTCATGGACTGGCTTGAAAAAGCTGAGGAAATCTCTAGAAGAGACAATGAAATTAAAGGTCAAAGTGCAGGAGAAGCAGACTGCAGTTCTAAATGTGAAGCAGAAGCGCAGGAAGTGTGATCAGAAGGAGATCCTAGTAATGGAACAGGAGCTGCAGGAGTTGCAGAACCAACTCTGCATGGAACAAGAGCATCAGCAGCAGCAGGTGGAAGAGCTGGAGAGGACATTCTGTAAAGAGCAGCAGAAGCTAGAGGTATAATGGTGTCAATAATTTTGGCCTGTGTCTTCACTTTGATGGAATGCCTCGTATAAGGCATTGATCCAAAATAGCTCTTGAACTATACAGTAACAAAAATAGTGCTTGTGTGATTAACCCCTGCTAAAGTTTTCATGGAAGTATTTAACTTAGCATGTAACACAGTGCACATACTAAAAGAAAGTGCAGAGACAGAAGAGATTTGGCTGCATGGGGAATTCAAAAAAAGGTGCAAAATAAAAGCTTTTCAGTTGGTAAATAAGCATGTTTCTAAATAAAAAAATGAAAGTCATTGCCTGATCTCTCTTGCTTATAGAGAGGATAAGTTGAAAAGTAATCACTTTAAGTGTGAATTTCTCTCAGTATATGGCTGAAATAAAGCCCAGTTTGCATGGCAGGTGCACTGTCTTTACAGTCAATGAAATATTGCATGCCTTAATCCCTGGAGGGAAGGAGATTGTTTTCCTACTTTCAAAAAACCCTCTCTTGCAATCTGTAAGTACCTTTAAGCAATCCGTAAGTGATAAGTTGCTTTTTTGGTAGCATACCGAAATCTGTTCGAACTTGAGACTGCTCAAAATCTGGTTTAAAGAAAGTGAGGATTCATCTTGGAATGGTCTAATAATTTATTAGTTACTTCCTTAAAGTAAAGGAAGCTGCTAAAGGCAAGATACCAGTTACAGAAGTACAGAAAGTTGGGAGTCGTGTCCTTAGAAACAATGGGACATTTACCTGGAGCTTTAGGTATCTCTGAAGTCTTTGAATGTACTCAAAGACAGAGTTGCTGCTTTTAAACTGTTGCTGATCATTTTTCTTCTATGAATATGCTGGTGCCTTTTGAGCTAGAATAATGTGGAGGTATTCCAAATATGGAACTATAAATGATATTTTAACTCATCACAGTAAATGATAGCTCTAATTTCTGTTGTACACATGTAACCCTAGAGTGGAACATCTTGCTCTTTGTTGAAAATCAGTTTGTTTCTTTAAGAATATCCTCTAAAGAGAGTGTGCAGAGTAATAATTTTCTGTCTCTTAAGTTCTTCAAGTCTTTTTTTTTTTTTCCCCACTTCTTACCCTACCCAGGGAGAAAAGTGTCAACAAGGGGAAGAGAATCTGAAGGAGCAGCTGGCCCAGGTCCTGCAAGAGGCAAGTGATTATGAGTCTAGGTTTGATCTGCCTGTGTAATTTGGATATTTAAATCTTTCCAAGTGTTGTGGCCTCTTAGTAGAAGACAAGTACTTTGCCTTAGGTGACTGTAAAACCTAACTGAAGTGCAAGAGTAACCTGGAAGAGGGAATGCAAAGTGTGATGGCACTGGGAAGGTCATATATAACTGGCAGTGCATTCCAATTTTAAGTTAAGGATAAACTGCCTTAATAGCTCAACCTGTATGTGTTGTTCTTCTAGGAGGAGAATAGGAGAAATGAGTGTGCTGAACCTTATGGCTATGACCATGTATCTTTAATAGGATAGCTTATGGTACTCTTATAACTTCTGGAATGGTATTGTTACAGCATCGTGCTTTGATGGAAGAACTGAATCGTAATAAAAAAGATTTTGAGGAGATAATTCGAGCTAAGAATAAAGAACTGGAAGAAACCAAGGTAAGGAATAACTGCATTCTTAGTTTTGTTCATAAGTGAAACATGATATGCTGCATGAGCAGAGGAGATGGTTTATTTAACATTTGTCTTGGCTCTGCCTGGCCTCCTATAGTGCAAAATTTCTGTGTTTTGAGGAGGCAGCTGACACTGGGGGAGGAGGCATCTTGCCCTTTTTATAAATTGGTTTTGAACAGTTGTTATTAGATCTTTCTCTATCATAAAGAAAGCCCAAAGCACCTGAACAGTGCATTTTGGAAGAGAAATGGGCCCATTGCACCCATTCTTTGAAAAACAAACAAACAAAAAATCAAGCCAGAAATAACAGGAAAAAAATCCACCAGCAAACCAAAAGTGTTTGAAAAGTGAGATGCTCTTTCAGTTAAAGTGCATTCAAGTAAAACTGCATTGTGACAGCAGTTCTATAAGGGATTTTAGGACTGAAGCAACGTGGAATTTGAATAATGAATGAGATAAGCCACAGTTCTTCCTGCCCTTGACACAAAGTGATGAACAGAAAATAATTAAGGAGATCCTTTCCTGTGTCTTACTTATGGAAATTATCACATTATCCACCACTGACAGTTTGCTTTGTTTTTTTAATGTCATCTTTGGAAATTTGTTGCTGTTTCAACTATAGCTCTAATTAGAAGAATTTTCCTGTTATTTTTAGAAGATAGAGCAGGTACTTAGCCTAATCAGCCTAATTTAACTCTTAACAAGCAAACAAAAATATTATTAGGTTGTTAAATGCAGGTAAGTGTTTTAAACTTTATTGCTTCTTTTTTTAGCATTTGAGGTGTTTAGTCTGTTGGGTGTTATGCTTTTTATATCAGACACCAAAAAAATGTTGATTAAAGCCAAACTCTTGCCAGGAACAGGTTGAAAAAGATCCTGAAAAGATTGATCAGCTGGTAGTTCCTTTAGGCTGAAGGGAATTTTTGTAATGGCTGTTCTGTCTTCCAAGTTCTCTGTAGTGGGTGGGAATATTCTCAATACTGCTGAGATACAAATAGGAAAAAGATTACAGATCTGGGTATGTGATAAATACCCACCCCACTTGACATGTGGAGATTTGCAGTATGATTTTCTTCCCCTGCACACACACTTCCTGCCAACTGAGAAAAACCTTGTTCTTTGTTGATACACAACCACATGTACTTTCCACCAGGAGGAGAAAGAAAAGGTGAGAGCCCAAAAAGAAGAGGTGTTGAATCAGATGAATGATGTGTTGGAGAATGAGTTGCAGTGCACAATCTGTTCTGAGCACTTTATCGAGGTATGTTTAAACCTGTATGAGTTTGTCAGTAAAAAAGAGACTTGAGAAGCTTTCCACAGCTCTAGTAACACAATATTTAAGCCCTTTACTTCACTTGTTAGTAGTCCCAACAGACCCACTGTGAGTTCTTGTGGGAAAGAGTTGATCCAGAGATCTGTTCTGTCTGCCCTGACTCTTCTTTGCTTGACAGCAAGTTCAGCTTTAATGTCTCTATCTGCATAGACATGAGTGCTTAGTCCTAAAATGCACATAAGTTTGGAGCACTTGTGTAGGTTTTTGAACTGGTGCACTGAGTTGCTGCTGACAGCTGCTTGGGGAAGAATTATTTTGTAGTGGACCTTGCTTTAAGCTGACTAGAGTTGGACTGTTTGAGGTTTAGATATATGGAGAGGTTAGTAAAGGAAGGGAGGTACAGTATTCAGTCAAGTCCTGGGATGTTTATATTGATCAGATAAACTCTTTCTTTAAGAAATTGGCCTGTTTTCATTTGATTCCACAAGTAATAGGCTATGCTTGTCTTGTAGACTGTTATTTTTGTTCAAGTTTTGCTAGAAGGTCAGTTTCATTACATTATTTTTTTATTATGGGAAACCGGATGTGTTAGCCTTGTTATAATGGCTTAAGAGCTAGCTGAAATTTTAATTTCTGGTTTCTCAGTATATTAAGATGCTATTTTGCAGTATCTGAGTTTTTTCCATAATTTATCCTTTTAAAATTGGGGTAACTTGTAATAAAATTAAATAATTTTTTCTGTTTCTGACTTGCTATGACTTACAGTGTCTCCATTAACTGACTTGTAACGCTGGCCTGACCTCTGGCATGGGGGAGTTTGTGTGTGACTCCTGCAAAGGCCCTAAAGGCTTTGGGCTCTCCAGTCCCTTTCCCTACACAAAATATTCATCTAATATTTCCCTGTATTCAGTATGGTTTTGCTTGACAGTGCCTGTGCGAGCGCGCTGTGAGCAATGTCCTTCTGCTGCATTCCACAGGCGGTCACTCTGAACTGTGCACACAGCTTCTGCTCCTACTGTATCAATGAGTGGACCAAACGTAAAGTGGAGTGCCCTATCTGCAGGCAGGAGATCAAATCAAAGACACGCTCTCTGGTGCTGGATAACTGCATTAACAGGATGGTAGAAAAACTGGATGTGGAAATGAAAGAGCATCGCCTGAGCCTTATCAGAGAGCGGAAAGGTGAGAGGTGGGTGGATGTGGCATGATGAGCACAATCTCTTCTTCCATCTGTTTTGCACAGCTTTCTTTGGCACCTATATACCAAGAAGATGCTCAGGGAATGCTGCAGAAACACTAAAAAAATAATAATGAGATCTCTCGACTAACTAGCTTTACTGCACAGTAAAATAACATTGGTACAAAGTTTGGAAAAAGATTTCAGTATGAATTCCACGGTCTGGTGGGACAACTTAGTTTAACCATGCTAAAGGTTATGCTCTTTCAAAAAGATCACTTAATAAAAGCAAAAATACATAGAATGGTCCTTGAAAAATTTACCAGGCACTTTATATTAAACCGTGGAGTACATAATTACAGAAACTCAGCATACCTGATAAGAAGCTCTGAATTCTTTTCTATGTGCTAGATTTATGTAGGAAATCTCTGAAAGAGACACTGGTATGTCATGTTAAGTATGGCTGAAATGACAGTTGCTCTGACATGTTTATTTTTGTGGAATTAAAGCCACTGTGGCTTACAGGCATAACATCTTGCCTAGTTGTTGCTAAAATACTGTGCATGATGGTGATTGCTTTAATAAAAACCCCAGTGTGGGTTATTCCTAGTCTGCTTCCTTCTTCTAAATTTCTTTCTAGAGCACTTGACATTGGTATCTAGGTGCTGAAATGTGGATATCTGTTCTTGCTGCCCCTTAAATTTCTATTGCTGTGTTCTTTTAAGTAATTGTTTTGTTTTCCCTTCATAGAGATGAGTGCATGATCCTTAATTATGCAATGTATCAAATTGTATTTTTATGAAAAGAAAGGTGCTTTTGATACATTTCAGATGTGCCATGGTGACATAGAATGACATCTCTAAGCAGTGCTAGTTCAAGCCTGAAATGATGACCTATGTAACCCTTTCAGTCTGATTCCCTCAGGAAGTGCTGCATTGCTGAGAGGCTGCCCGGCTCAGCTACAAGAATTGCTTTTTCCTCTGTGAACTGAGGCAGCCTTTGTGCATTGCGTGCATCTGCAGAGTGCCATAGTGCTCCTGAAGTGTCTCGTCAGGTAGCTGATGGGCACTAGCTGAAGTGGTGCCTTCACTGCAGCCCATTGTGTGCTACACCAATGGTCTTCATCCTTGTTCAGACAAAAAGTTCAAAATCAGTTCATAGCCTACCTTCAGAAATAACTACCAGTAGGAAATAATTAATTTACTGTGACACGCTCCAGCTGGGAGGTGAAATGGTTTCTGTGCCTCTTTTTGTGCAGTGATGGAAACATTTTGATTGAAATGAAGATAACCATTTGCCTATTTAAAATGAATTCCTAAGAAATATACCTGTTGAAAGAAAAATGATGTTGGAAGTGGCACTTGTGAAGCTGTCAAGGCTTTCCAAGAAACCTTTCTAGGAGTCTTAGTAGCCCCGGCACTACAAGGAGAGCTTGCAGTCTTAAATAGATGAAACTTTTTATGAGCTTATAAATGTCCTGAACAATCACTACTTGTTTGAGAGCCCCTTAACACTTTTTAAATTTCCTTTTCTTACCTGGCAAGACACTAAAATAGTTAGCCACTTCCATTGCCAGTTGTGTGCCTGTGAAGGGGTAGAGGATGTCTCCTCTTCCTATTAAGGTAACACAGATGAGAAGACATATAGAACACTTTAGAGCACTTAAGAAAACAAGCAAACAACTAACTCCCATTCCTTTGTTCTTTTATGCTGAAAACTGAAATGAAAAAGGCCTATGTCCTGCAGCTTGAAAGACTTATTGCAAAATGACAGTGAGAAGCTAAAATGCAGTTTCAAAGACAAGTAGTAATTTAGCACTTGTGGGTACAGTGGTCACAGCTGACTTTTGTATCTGTGTGTTTTGAATGCAGAGAAACAGAATGTGATGGTGAAACCAGCCACGGACAGTGACAACGGTGTCCCTTCTGCCACCTACTCCATCTTGTCAATGAGCAGTTGTGACAGTGAGGACTCTGAGGAGGATTCTTCCTATAGTGAAAGCTACTATGTTATCTGAACATTGTTGCTGCAGACTCATTGCTCCTGTGCTGCCTAGAACCAACCTAATGGTGTTCAGTTGACTGCTGCTGGAGGAGTGGACTGAGCGCCTGGAAGGACCTGTGAAGAGGCTGGAGCTGTAAACTAGCAGCATTTGGAAGAAGGATCTTGTTTTCCAAATGAATGCACAGAAGCTTGATCTCTACAACAAAATTGGGTTTGTGAGAGAACAGACTGCCATTATGCTGGCTAATTGACTTACAAACCCTAAACTTTCACGTTAGCTTGTGACCTGCTCAGTGTAATGAAAGAGTTTATATTGCATCATTGCCCTTTCCTTAGTGAATTACATGTTTACATCAGCATCCCTTATTTCAGGCAGCAGAGGGAATGTCCCAAGCCTTTCGAGAACTTGGCCATCCCCACCAGCAGGCAGGAGATAGGTATATCAGGAAAAAGTGCCAGGGTGGCACTTTCCTCTTGAATTTCATATGGCAACTAGAGTCATCCCAGGCCTTTGGCATTAAAGGTGATAAAGGGTGGGATATGGACACTGTTGGCTGCAAGTGCATTGTAAGCTAGCTGCTGGCCATCAGCTTGCTCTGTTTATGTAGCCCATTTTCCATTAGATAGGGATAGAGGAGATTAAATCTTCCAGAAGTCTTTAGCTAGTGTTCTTTTCATGTAGTATCTTTGGTTTGTTCCCTCTTCAGGCTTTTGCATAAAGAGTTTTAGAACTGGGAAGCAGCACATCCAAAAATTTTTAGCAATGACTTTAAAAACATATAATCATCAGCAAGAGAGGAACCTCTGTGTCTTCAGGTGTGCTGCTCTCCAAATTACTGAAATGTCCTGTTGGCAGGGTAGGAAAGCAGCATCTGTAGACAACCACAAGGTACAGAATGAAGCACTTCATTTTATTGTTTACAAGACATAATTTTTGAGCCGTGGGTCGTTCTACACTCATGGCAAATCACTCGTTCATAAGAGACTGATCAAGTCTTGCCTCATCCTATCATGTATTTGTCTATTGAGTTCCATTTTCTAGAGACTTATGCTTTTGACTTAGCTGTTACATGGAAAGGACATTTACACTGTGAGAACAGGATGGGGAAGCCCTTCTCATCTGTAATATTTCTTTGGCCCTTTGTATATACCTTTTTGTTTCTATGTTTGTTTTGTTTAAGAACAAAATTATAAATCCATTTCTGCATTAGTCTTCTTTGGTGCAGCCACTGAGATGTCTTCTAGTTGTCTTTAGACTTTTTTCAGAAAACACACTATCCAATTTAATGACTTTGCTTCATGTTTTGATTGCTGTATGCAGTGTGACTACTGTAAAGTTAATTGAAAGATGTTTGTATTCAGGAACTGATCAAAGACAGCCCAATCCTTCAAGACTGTGACTGCCCTAATGCTAATTTAATAGCTACAATCATACCTCTTACCTACTTCCCCCAAGAAAGATCCCATTAAAAAGGTGCAGGAATGATGTCTTAAGGAAGTAGTGTATTCTGACAAATTTGGTCAGTAGGATTTAAACAGGGGAGGCCTGATCTGTGGGCCAGGCAGCTTGCTTAAAACTTTAGTGTAAGGTTTCTTTTGTGAAGGAGACATTACATCTTCTGTATTCTTCTTTCTCTTTTAATGTTCACTTTCTGTATGTGCTCTTGAGAGTTTCATTTGTGAATAGATGCTTTCTAGAATGAGCAAGAGAATAGTATTACTCAAAATGCTCCTGAAATAGGCTGATGTGGAACAGGCATATCTGATGGAGTAGAAGGAAAATACTCTGGTTATGTAGGACTGCGAATTCGACTCTGTATCTCTTCCATACTGCTGTGCTTTTTTTCTCATTTCATTTTGCAAAATACATATTTATTTTATTATGTTGGTGTTTCTGCATATTGCAGAGAAGGATAGTACTTCCCTTGGTAAGAGTGGTAATCTGGTTTGGTTTCTGAGTGTGTCCTCTTTTCACTAGAACACAAAGAATGTAAGTGCTTTATTCCAAATTATTTTTGCTCTTAGTGGTAGGTGCACAGTGTGTAAACAACCACAGAGAGAGGTTAAGTACTAATACTGTCCACTTACAAAAGCTTTTCACTGACAAAAGCAGACCTGTATATCTGCAGTGTCCTCTCCTTTGCTCTAAAGTCTGGATCCTTTCTTCACTTGGTTGTCTACTTGGTTCTATTTGGATGTGCCCTTGGAGATGTTATGCCTTGAACTGTTACCTGTCTTGGAATGGCATCAAGTGCTTCCAGATGTCAGGTTACAACTGAGCTAGTCACAGATGATGCAGGGCAGGTTCAAGACTTGCTGTTTTCCCTTGGAAGACAGCTGTCAGGCAGTGTGATAACCAAACACTTTCAGAGCAATACATTGTCAGCATCAGTGGAAGAGTTGGGAAAGGGTGCTAGTAAAAGGGGACCTTCACAGAGGGATGTTTACCTCATACAGATCTGTGGAGTCCAAGACCAATCTGACAATCTCAGCAAATAAAATATAACACGTGTGGTGAGCCTGTCACAGGCAGAGTGGGAGCTTCAGACAAAGTTTAATAATTAAAGAAGCCCTCCCATTGAGTCATGAGGTGCAGACAGGGCCCCCTTGCTTTCTGAAATCCTTGTCAGAGAGGAGCCTGCATGCGGCTGGATCTAATCTTAGCCCCAGACTGTCAGTGGTTCATGTGTAAAGGATTATATAGGTGTAAATAAACCTTTATACAACTTTGTCCTGGAGGATTTAAGGATGGCAAACCAGATATATAAATATGTATGATTTATTATGATAATGATTGGACAAAAATATCTTAATCAGAATTATTTACTACATGGTATAGGAGGTAGAACAGCTCTTACAATGCACTATGATGTAATATTGAAGCAATTGTTTTAAAGCAGTTGTATTAAAGCTAGGAAAAAAACCCCTGTTAAGTAGAGAAAATGTTATTCACCCATGACTGTGGATTAATTTCTTTTGCTCAGTCTTGAGGAGTAACCTTGAGCAGCATCCCCAGTCAAGGGAGAAATCTCCACACATACACTTCAAGAAAGGGTATATTAGAAGACCCTGCCCTTAAAATTTGGGACTGGGCTTTTATAGTGTGAAGTTATTGACTGTCAATCATAGGTCTCCAGGCTAGCTGTATCAGCTCAGCAACTTTGGATAAATTATCCGTAGGTTCACTTACTGGTTCTGGGTATTTTACCAGATCTACCACATCTTTATCTCACTATCAGGATGTTTAATTTCAGGACTATTGAGTCAGACTGGTTTCAGCATTCCTGAGCATCAAAAGCAGCATGATGACCCCTTCTTCATTTTCCATGGATAGCTTTTCCCATAGTCATTGTTCGAGTTGTTACTCCCATTCCACACAAGCATCCTGCTACAGAACCTTAGCAACAACAGTCAAATTTAAGTGCAGAACGTGTAACAGGCAATTCAATAATCCAGGTGTGCCCCCCTTCCCCCAGGGGAAGTGAAGGTTTTCTTTTCCAAAGATATGCTCTGACTAGTCAATGTTTTACTTCCTCCTCCTCATCCTCCTGTCCTGCCATAACTCAGCCTAAATAGGCACACAGTTTAAAGCAACTACATAACCATGAGCTATAATTCCCAAGTAGGATCCTCCTGTCTCTTGATACTACCGTGTTTGGTTTTGTGACACTAAGCATTCAGGCTTGTGTGCTGAGCTGTATGTCCTCAGGGTTTGAGCTTAATGCAAAGTACGAGACGGCTCCCAGGACCAGGTTGGAAAAGACCTCTGAGGTCATCCAGTCCACCACCATGGGAACTAGACAATGGGAGTGCCACATCCAGTCTTTCCTTGAACACCTCCAGGGCTGGTGACTCCACCACCTCCCCGGGTAGCACATTCCAATGTGGAATCACCCTTTCTGTAGAGGAATTCCTCCACCTGTCCAACCCAACTTCCCCTGTGCAGCCTGAGGCTGTGTCCTCTTGTCCTGGCACTGGTTGCTGGGGGGAACAGGCTGATCCCCGCTTGGCTACAACCTTCTTCTGGAAGTTGTAGAGTGATAAAGTCATCCTTGAGCCTCCTCTTCCACGCCCTCAGCTCCCCAGCCATTCCTTACAGGACTTGTGCTCCAGACCCTTCACCAGCTCTGTTGCCCTTCTCTGGACACGTTCCAACACCTCAATGTCCTTCTTCCATTGAGGGGCCCAGAACTGGGCACAGCTCTCAAGGTGTGGCCTCACCATTGCTGAGTACAGCGGGAAAATCACTGCCCTGGTCCTGCTGGCCACAGCATTACTGATCCAGTCCCTTCAGCTTCCTTGCCCTCCCTTGGCACAGGCTGGCTCATGTTTAGGAGGATGGAGGAAAATCTAGTGGTAATGATGCCTTTGTGTTGTAGAAGCCTGAGCTACTCTCATGCCACAGCTCCTGAATCTCCTAGCTCTCCAGTGAGGGATCACCAGCTCTGTGTTTTACTTCAACTGTATGGCTCCTCTGTTTGGATGGGCTCTGGAGTGCCTCCCACATCAAGGAGGGTTTCAAGCCAGCCATGGGATTCAGAGAAGGTGATTTGTTTCAAATCGTTATTATCATATTTGTATATTCCAGAGATCCTGAGGTTCCTGCCTGTTCCTGCAGCGTTTTGTGCATTTCAGCAGGTGACAATTTGAAGCAGTGTGTTGCCAGGCTGTAACTCTTGTAAACAGTCAGTGTAG
The DNA here is from genome assembly GCA_013397555.1 of Urocynchramus pylzowi. Classification (NCBI taxonomy): domain Eukaryota; kingdom Metazoa; phylum Chordata; class Aves; order Passeriformes; family Fringillidae; genus Urocynchramus; species Urocynchramus pylzowi. The sequence continues at coordinate 66,207 of VZRH01008423.1, read as the reverse complement.
TTTAAACACTTTCCATTTTTGTTTTAGTATCACTTGGCTTTGCAGTTTGAAGGCTGCTTAGAGATCGTTTTCCCATCATCTTTCTTAGCATACCTCATCACTTGACTTCTTACACTTGCCTTTGGTGCAAGGTAGCCTAGAGGTGCTTGCTCAGATCCACATAGTCCACTGGGATTTCAGATACCAACAAACAATTTGTCTGAGATGGTAATGCTGCATCTTCATGAAGAGCGTACTTGAGTTGAACTGTACTCGAGAGCAAAGGTCATTCATGGAGTTTCTCCAAGTGCTTGTTTGTTTTCTGTCATTTCAACTCTTTAAAAAAATCCAGAAAGTGAAAACTAACAGAGTAAATTAAAATCACTTGTGAGTCATGCACACTGATGGACATTCATGCCATTCTGTTTCATCAGTGGTCAACAGTGCTCATCCAAGATGTTTTGTATATTTTTCTGAGTTTGTATCTAAAATGTGGTGCAAAATGTAAACTGCAACATAAATGTAAAATTTATTGTAAAATATAATTTGATCTTCCTGTCACAGGAGGTCCTTCCATCTCCTTCCTCTTGTGTGTCCTTATACACTTGCTTCTTGTTACAGTCTACTTTGCAAATCTCTTTCTGTTACAGGTCTAAGCTCTCAAGTTGGGGCTTTCCAAAGTGGGAATGAAGGCAGGGCTTCTGTCCAGACTCTTGTGCTTTATGCCAAGCAGCGAAAGCAGGGCCATCCCATTTATTCAGAGAACAAATTGAGTAAGAATGCTTGCCGGAAGAGAGCTCTTCCTCTCTCACCACTTTATGCTATATAATGATTTCTAGAATCAGGGTGATTTCAACTTGTCCAAAAGCTTAAACATTAGAGCCAAACAAAATATTTACTGCCATCCAGTCTGGGAATTATTTCCTTATGAGGAGAAGGAACATTGCTGGGCACAGTGGTGTAGTGAAGTCACAATTTTATGAGTTGGTTGTTGTTTTTTTTTCTTTATAAAGTGAGTTTATCCTAGGGGAAGAAACAACCTAACAGAAGAGTTTATTCAATGGCTTAAAATAAATGCAGTTTCTTCTGCTGGCTTTGTTGTGTCTTGTGATTGGGAAAACTTAATTTATGGGATGGAAATCAACAGTTGATAAGCATGGTGCTGGCTCACCATGGTAAAGTTATGTAGACAGAGGATTAGTGGCTGTTCAAAAGCTTTTCCATGTCATGGTACTTTTGAAGCAGATACTTAAGCAGTAGTGTGGCTTTTGGTCAGACAGAAAGAGACCAGCGACATGGTGGTAGCTCAAATGCAGTAAGTACTTTACTTGCTTGCCTCACCTTCAAACAAATGCTGTCTCTAAAGGAGTTTAAGTGACAAATAATTTAATGCAAAGAAGGAAGATCATTGCATTCTTGAAAACCTGCATGCTTGGGTTGAGCGATTTGTCTCTTCTTCTGAGAATTTTTTTTGTCTTGTGAATATTTCTACAACTGTTAGCAGTGGAGACCATCGAGTCCCAAGGAGAAAAACAAAGCATGTGCCAATTTGAGTTGAAGCCCATAATCTATTTCCAAATTTGGAAATTTGACATATTTCTGATTTCTTGCAGATAATTTTTGAATGTGTTTATTTCATCAAGCCCTTGTGTTCAGGGAAGAAAAAATATAGCCCTGAATACGATGTCCCCGTACATGAGAGAAAATAAAGTGATTTTCTTTCTGTAAGCTGGTTCAGCTGTAGTCTGTGATTTGTCAGCACTGTGGTGGGTCATCCAGTTTAGATAGAACTGGACGTTTCCAAGGAGCAGAATAGGATGTCACTGGCAGTTGAAGAATTAGTGCTTTTCCTTTTGAATAAAAATTAAACCTGTGCTCCCAAATGTGGGTTTGGTCAGGAGCAAGGAAGTACTGTATTTTAGTTGAGAAACTTATGCCCTAACTGCTCACAGCCTCCAGAGATTTTATGGGACTGTTCTCAAAGAAATTTTATTCTTTTCTTTGAACTGCTTTGGGATTACACATTGTCAATGTTCTGTAAGGCTCCATTTTTCTTTTCATACTAATTTGTGTTATGTTCTTGTCTGAAAATGGACTGTGTTTTGTTATCTTTCTTGTTTCTTGTAATGTATTAGTGTATCTGCTTCCATCTACAAAGAAACTTTTCTGGTCCTGTGAGCGTTTTCTTGTCCACTGGACATTAATGGATGACATGTATATTTGCTCCAGAGCCTTACCCATGCAAATAGCTTCTGAAGGCTGAGGCTGTTCCAACCAAACATGATTAAAAGTCATAGGAATCAAGATGGAAAAAGCTATTAGGTCAAGTATTTCCCACACGCACCCCCAGGACCAGTGCAGGTTTGTTTCCAATGGTACATTCTTGGTGCTTTCCAGAAGGGGTCAGTGCAGGTCAGTGCTCACTTTGCATCCAACAGCCCTTCCCCCTTCTTGAAAAATTAGGAAACCTGAATCTGGTTACAAGTAGGTTGCAAAACATCTAGCATTTATGTTAAAGTCTATAACTTGATGTTGGGTGATCAAAAGCCAAAGAAATGTGTTCAAATCCAACAATTGATCATCCAAGATTCTAAATGAGGAAAATTAGTAAACTCTTCAAAATTACTTGTTAGATATGTACATACATTAGATGTTGCAGATCCTAAGAACTGTTCTGGGGATGCTTGGCTATAATAAGAGAGACACAGATTCACAGATTTATCCTGGTGGGTTGTCCATACTTAGAAAGCACATATTACTATAATATTTTATAGTTACACAAACAAAAGCCTGGATAATTCAAAATTCTGATCATAAAAGATCAGAAAAAGGCAAATGTGACACATATGATCACATAAAAGGCAAATGTGACAAAAACTCTCATGAGTCTGAATAAGGGAAGAGAATAACAATTGTCCTGCACCACAATACGGTTCATCCTACTCAACCACTGCGATACAGGAATGTCCTTGAAGATTGTCCAGTGTCATGAGTCCTTTAGGGCATGGAGGCTCCTGCAGGGTCCATCACATGTGAATCAGCTGTCTGGTCAAGAGTGGCCACATCTCATCAGCAAGAAAGTCTGGCCCATTCCGCACCACAACAGTGTACCCCAAATGCCTGTATCCATGAAGAAGTGACAGCTAGCTTCTCAAACTGACTTTAGAGGGTGGAGGAGAATGGCCTTGGGACAAAAATTAATAGTTGGAAGTATGAAGGGAGATGAAAAGGTGGCTAGAGATGGTAAGAAGGAAATGCTGCAAAGAGAGCAGAGAGAGATGGCACTGGGATAGAAGAACGAGTGACTCACTTGAATATAACTTGTTTATATTTTTAAGGTTTTCTTATTTTCCCAGTGGATATGGCTATTTTTCAAAGTAAAATAACCAAGGAATAATTTCATTACTTTTCCTTCCAAGATTTCAAGCTAAGTGTAAACAAGAAAAATCCAGTGGGAAAATTAATCCAACTTCCTTTTGTGAGAGCATTTCAGTTCTGTTTCTCCCCCACCATGCTCCTTATACATTTTTGCTGCTACTGTTATACCCAGTATCTGTGGCTAAAACATCACCAGCTAAAACACCTCCGTGATTAGCCATTTATTAGAAGGAGAAGACTTTAGGATCACTCAAAATTACTTCTGATATAGAAATAATAAGTTCTGAGCTTCTCAGTGCTTAAAAATACTGTTGACTTTTGATGCTTTGGGAATGTTCCTTGATGGCAAGTTAAAATGATGGAAAACAACTGAACCACTTGCACTGGATTTGATCTCTGGCAATTAATATTTGGGCTGCATGGAAGAATCTTAATGAACAAAAACTCTGTAACAACACCATGGCAATCAGACCGGCAAACTTCCAAAAGCTTTAATTTTTCCAGATGTTAAGTGCCTTGATTTTCCAACCCAGGTAAAGGAGGGACTTCAGAAAAACAGGCAATAAAAAACCCTTAAATTTGTAATGGTTGGCTGGCATAAAGACCACTTCATTGCTGAGTGTTCAGATAATATGTTCTGAAACACAAGCAGTCTTAATTTGCATTAAATGAAATCAGAGGCTTTATCTGAGACATAAATCAAGATACGTTTTATAAGTTTTAAAATACATTTGTATATTTTTCTAATAAAAATATTTCTTCTTCAGATGTTTCCAGGCTGCACTGTAACAAATGCTGCATCTGCCTTCTTCAACAAACATACTTGTAAATGGCCAGGGTGAGCAGGAGGAGACCGGAGTCCTCTGGTTCGTTCACATTAGGAGAACCCCGGGGTGGTCTTTCACTGGGGAGTCATGGAAGCCTGAAGACAGCTGTTGGTGTCAGTGTTCTGTGCTGTTGGCTGCAGCACGTAGAGCCTTGACTCAGTTTCTCTCTTGTTGCCACCAAAGCTTGAGATTTATTGGAGAGGCCTTGGGACAACATATTTTGTGAAAAGAGTAGGGGCTATGTCATAAGGATGAACTTTTCAATCCTCTTCTTGCTCATCTTCCCATATTTCACTCCATGAGATTGGAGTGGGGGAAGCCCGTGCTGTGCTCTGATGTTGGACCATGATGGGATGTGATGGGGAGATCTCCAGCAGGGTTTTACTCTTATGGCTCCTCCAGCCAGATGGCTTCAATCTACTGACCAATTCTCTGTGCTTTGTGTGAGGTCTGTATGCAATTTAAATGGAGCCTGTTCTCAGCTAGTTTTGCCTTTTCCTTGTCCCCCTCCCCCACATGCACATATATTCCCAACTGACCCCTTTCATGCTTCCCTTTTTCTTTAGCCATTCGGGGAAATTATGCTGGCACCATATTACAAATATATCAGCTGGATTCGCCTCAAAGTCCTTTACTTTTGGAGATTTTCAGTCATCTAACTCCTCCCAGTATTTCTGAGAAGAGTGCTCTCTTAGCCAACTGTGCTGTTAATGTAGTTCTCAGAGTGGTATTTCTTTGTGATGCTGCTGTTTTTCAGCTGGATAGAAATTTTAAAACATGGCACTTCTTGTACATACCTATATGTTCTACCACTTTGAGTCTCAGCAGATTTGTCTAATCCACAGAGAACTGTTATCTGAATCTTGATTTATCTTTTCATTCTGTAAATCTGGAAAGAATGCATTTGCTTTCTAGGTCTGAGAATTGGCGGGGGTTGGGTTTTTTTTTTTGAGGGGGTTTTTTGGGGTTTTTTTGTTTCATTTTTTGGGGTTTTTTGGGAGGGTGGTTTCGTTTTGGTTTTTGTTTTTTGTTTGTTCTTTTGGGTTTGTTTTTAATTTTCCAATATTCTTCAACATGAAGAGCCTCAAATATCACAACAAATAAAAGCAGGAAATGCTCTTCTCAATGCATTTTTATAATTTAACATTAGAACTGCACTGAGTAGTAAACAATAGGGGACAGTCTTATTAGACAGTCTTCTAAAGAGAAGACAATAGAAGAGTGATAACAGTGCAAGACAGTAGGACATCTCTGTTTTGTTTTGTTTCAGTCATGAGCAAGCTTGCATCCTGGCTGGCATGTTGGAAAAAAGGTTATATGAGCTGAAGTGATTATTAATGTTCCATTAAAATCAGTTTTACTTCATCNTAGAAGACAATAGAAGAGTGATAACAGTGCAAGACAGTAGGACATCTCTGTTTTGTTTTGTTTCAGTCATGAGCAAGCTTGCATCCTGGCTGGCATGTTGGAAAAAAAGGTTATATGAGCTGAAGTGATTATTAATGTTCCATTAAAATCAGTTTTACTTCATCCCTAACTGTATGTGCTTTTTGCTTTGCAATCTGTTGCATTGCATTTTTAGTGAATTCTTTACTTTTATTAATCATCAACTTGGAAGAGACCTGGAGGCTGCTGGAAAACTGTAGTGATGTCCTTCTTGCCATCAGGTGAAAACACAATATGATCTTGCATTTCCCTTTGTCTTCTAGGGTGGATGGCTGGATGCCTGACCTGTTTAGAGACAGATAAGGGAAAAGAGAATTTCCAAAAGAGTACTTTTATGACACTTTCCAAATCTCCTGGTACACTGAACTGTAGGATCTACATGGGTCATGTTGTGCAGTTCAAAAAGCTATTCCACTGCTGAGGATTACCAAAGTGTATTGCAGTGTGGTGCTTTTCATTTAAAGTCTTCAGTTTGTTTTTGGGAAAGACATTCTGTGCTTGTTTGTGTGAGTGATAATAACAAACAATTCCCATTTTGACATCCAATACATGGAAATAATCCCCTCCTGGCATCAAAGATACTTGTTTCTGGTACCCTGCAGATCTAGTATATAAACTAGGAATTTTGGGGTTTGGCTTCTTTTTTTGTTTTGTTTTCTTTTTCTGTGTGTGTGTGTGTATTTCCCCAAACAACAAAACAAAACTATTAACTGTAATCTCACTGAGTGCATCAGAGAAGAATACGAGTTTGGCGTGCAGCAAGAAAGCTGAGGCAGTGCTCGGCAAAGATGAAAGTGAGACACTGATGGCCACAGTTTAACTGGGTTTTCATGAAACATGCTGTTCTTCACAATTTGGCTAGCGCTTGATAATTTATTTTTATGAGTCTGGCAAGACAATCAAACTTCAAACCATTTGCTTTGCAACTGGAAAAATGAACTAGAGAGATATTCAGAAAAGAGCTAGGACTCTTTGTCTCTTGTATTAAGAAGAAGCAATTCAGCAGCAAGGGAATGAGAGCCTCCTGCAAACATACAAGCACAGTTTAGCAGTAAATCAGCTCAGCTGCAGTCCTTACCACGTGATATCCTGTAGTTGCCACTGGGGGGAATTCTGCTCATCTCCAGACAAGATAGTGACTTGAGTCTAATATTTATTTCCATTTTTACAGATGTGCTGTCCAGTGATGGATGTGGTGTGTTAACCTTCTACTTTTTCACACCTGGTCCACACCTGTTTGGGATCTCATTCTCTGTCCTACTGGGCAGCAGCTCTTGAACTTTATTGGATCCTGTATCTCAGGCCAGCGGAGGGTGATGAACAGCTTTGAAACTCTTGGCCAGAGGGCTTTTTGTTTTTAAAGCCAGAGAGGTTGGTAGGTTTTGTTTTGTTCTTGACTGAATATTCATTCTCATGACAAAAACATTTCACAATAAGCTGTTTCCATTTGACAGCTCTTTGGCAGTACATGCGTGAAATAAGTTGGGTTTTCTGTAGTCCAGTTCCTAGTGAGTGAGAATATTCCTTTCTCTAAAAGGCCTTGGATTTTCATTGCACTCATTGGCTGTTTAATCAAAAAAGTTGTGGACTAAATGTTACTCGGAGTCTAAACTCTCTAGGGAGCATAGAAGTCAATTCTCTAGCACACTGTGAAGAATCTTGTCTTGCCTGTGCAGCTCCTTTTGAGTTAAGAAGGGGACTTTGGTCTCCAGGGCTGTGAATTCAATAGCATGAAATTCAATACCAAAATTTTAAAACAAAAAACAAATAGTATTGTTTTGAATCCTTTTATAGCATGTTTTTTTCATTTGCGCTGTATGAGCTTTAAATATTACTATGTGAGCACTAGCCAAATTTAGGTTAATCAAGACTAGAGAGGAGTTCAGAGAGACACAGCCAAACTTACTGAAGAGGAGGCTCCATGGCAAATGAAGTTCCCTCTAGAATGCCAGGAGACGGTGCATGGCTTGAGAGAAAACGCACTTGTTCAGACATCTTGAAGTGCTCTACTTTAATTCTATTAGTTTAGGAAAAGACCTAATTAGTGCTACTCAGTGCTCTTATAGTATTACTGTTTACTTGGTTGGGCAGTGTGTGAATGACAAGTATGTAGAGAATCACTGTAGTTATTAACAACATTATTGAAAGCCAGAATAAGCATGATGTTTCAGGCTTTTAAGCTAATGTCAGTTCAAATTCAGATGGTAGACAGGCTACTAAGTGGATTTTAAACCCTCCCCTCTCTAAGCTGGTAGCTTTTTCAGGAGGAAAAATACTGAACTATGGAGACCTTGGGACAGCAGAGGGACTCACATATTCCACATCTGCTGGTTTCTGTCTGTATGGGCTAAAAAAGGTGGTGAATTGGGACTGAAGTGCATGGAAGGAGCTGTGCTGTGAATGAGGGACATTTGAGGGAAGAGAGGGAAGAGGGACCTGAGGGAACAACAGTTGGGATGTCATGAGTGAAGGCCAAGGCACGCAGCAGAGATGGGTTGTGGGATCCCAGAGCTGAGCTCTGGTTAATTTCTGAGTAGACCAGCATGTCACTGTCACACTGGCTGCTGATCAAGGCTCAAAGACAACTACTGGGGAATGTATCATGGTTCCAGGGCTGGAACAGTAGGGAGAGCTGTAGGTCAGCAGAGCTTTTTGTGGTGACATCAGGGAACAACAGAGAGAGGAGGGGAGTTGCCAGTCAGGAATGAGATGTTAGCAGAGCTCAGTATTTGGACTAGCTGGTTAGTACTGAGGTGCTTTCTTCTTCCTTGGAAGCCATTGTGTCAGTTTTTCCAGGTTTTTGGGTTTTGTTTTTTTTTTTTTGCAATTTTCCTTTAATAATCTGAATCTCCTTGAGCAGCAGGTGATTTTAGCTATAATGTAGAGGAATGAGCTTGGGAAAGTTTTGTTAAAAGAGAGTGGGTTATAAAAACAACCATCTCTGCATGGCTTGAACCTGTCAGCGTGACGCTGCCGACGCTGCAGCTGGAGGGGAACACGACAGGCTCCACAGCCCTGAAACAGAGCAGCCCACACAGCCTGCAAATATTATGGGCCTGACATGGGTTTGGGGGAGGTGTGCCTGCTTTGCCAGGTGGGCCATGCATGGAAGTCAGATGCTTAAGTAGCTGTAAGCCTCTAATTAAAGCAATAATTTTGAATCACAGTTCTGCCAAGCGTTTGAGAGGGGTGAGGAAAGTGCCTGAAAGTCCTGTTGGTCTCATCTCCAGAGTACAGGGTGCTTTTGAGTGTCTGTTTTGGGCTTAATCTTTTGTCCCCTTGCTAGATAAAAGAAATCTTTTTAATGATAGTTCTTGCTGCAAGTGGCTACAGCATGCAGTTGTGCCAGTGTCCAGGCCTGGGGCAATCAAATAAAGCCAGAAAGAAAGTGGCCAGGGGCTGGGAAGGTTTGTGTCTCTGTGGCATGGGATGCTGGTCTGCCCAGGATGTCTTGGTGTCCAGCTCAGATGCAGTAGCCTTAGAGCAGGGGTTGCTGCAAACATTTTCATCCAGACAAATTGACCGTTTGCTCTTGTTGGCTTTGTTCCTGTCTCCTCTGTGTTCCAGAAAGGGAGAATTTACCCTCTGCAAATGCAAGGCTTACACACAATTTTCCTGGAGCTCAGTCAGTTAGCCAAATCAGCAGGAGCTTTTTGGAAATGACAGGAGCCAACTGAGGTCAGTTTTGATCTGGTGGGAACTTTACTAAACCAGTATTGGTTAGGAGTCACTTTCATTAGACCAAATCAGTAGGAACTGCAGAGAGCTGGCTGAAAAGGTGTAATTCCTGAGGAGCTCTTGGATGAAAATTACCTCCTAGATGAAGGAGTCAGGGCCGTGCTCAGTTATTTGCTGCTAGGAGGGTCTTTGTTCTCGACCAGCTGAGCTAGACTAGTCTCTTCAAGATTTTTTTTTTCAGCTTTCCTCATTGTGTACTAAGACCCTTTCCAAACAGGCAGCAATGGCCCTACAGCTATTGTGTAAGGAGCATCAGAAGTTGCTATGCCCTGTGTGGGTGCCCAGAGGCCAGGCTGGAACCTTCTCTGCTCCCAGCTGCTGTCTCAGTCCCACTGTGTGGTCCTCATTCTGGTTGTGTGGAAGCTTGTCTTGATCTTCAGGGATACTGCAGGAAACTATTTGCTCTCACTGTCCCTAGAGCTGTCCATTTGGAGAGGAGGTGTCACTCCAATGTAGGTAGTGCTATCCTGTGGAATATTCAGCAAGCCTTGAACCACCACGTGTGAGCATGCCCTGGAGTCTGTTGGTTGAGGTAGCTCATCCTTTCTCTCAGGATTATTTTGTGTTCTGTTTTCTAGGTTGTTACAATCTAATGATGGCACAAATTTAATCATCAAATTTAATCAAGGTGCTTCTAGGCTGTATTGCTTCTCACTCCTCATCTGATCCATGCTCTTAGGTGACTAGATGGGGACACAGACCACCTGGCCTTAATTCTCTGCTTTGTGACAGACTTTCTGTGTGACCTTGAAAATCATGATTTTTTCCAACATGTTTTTCTTGTGAGCAGTTAAGGGACACATTTTTAGAAGACAAAGTCAAACTCCAAGAGAATAACAAGAATAAACTTTTACATTCATGAAGAGGAGAATACTTATGAAAGTGTGTTTTTAGTGGAGGAGTAATAAGTTAATTACTGTATGATCAGGAGCATAACAACATTGGCTGAGCCACCTAGGGGGAATATGGTCTGCATGTCTAGAAGCTGGACTGGGCATTATTTACTGCCTTCTTTTCCCAGCCTTGGGCCATTTCCTTGTTTATCCAGCGACAGACATGAGGACAGTATAGGGTTGCATCAGTTTGAAGACATCTACATGAGAGGTTTTGCTGGCACAGTTACATCAGCAGCCCTCTTTGGCTGAATGACCTTTGCAGTATGGGACAAGCCTTAGTCTTTTGAGTTTGTCAGGGACTTAGCCATAATTGGGACATAAGAGTGCCTCTCTCTCCTGTAGGTCTGTATGAAGATGAACACATTAAAATTAAGAGTTGCACAAGCTGAAGGGACCATTGAAAAATTTGGATAGGTACAGCATCATTTACCCAAGGCGTCACAAAATGTACAATTCATAAGATGACTTGAAACACATGCACTTGATAAATGGAAGTAAAAACAGGCAGAAGGTGGAAAGGTAGATTAGTTCAAACGATTCCCTAACTATAAATATCCTTTGCAATGCTACTAAGACACTTATGTTTGTATAGAAGGAAGGAAAATGTAAAACAGAAGAGCATGAAGGTGATCTGTTTACTTCTGGCTACTCACCTGGCTTTCACATTGTTTTGGTTGTCGGTGCTGTCTTGTCTCTCAATCAGTAAAATCATTGAGTTGGGGATTATCAAGGGGCAAGTGTGGATAATGCCACTTACTGCAAATTTGAGGCCTTTCAGCTAATCTTTATTAGTCTCTGCTACAGGGCTAGTAGTTCTGAGACTTAGTAAGCAATTAGGTTTCTTCCAAAATAAAATTGTGAAATAGATCCAGCTTTATGCTTGAAAGCTACTGCTGGAGGAAGTTCTGTCACCTGATCCTGATTTCTCCACAGACCAGATTCTGTTATAGGAACTTTTTCCAGCATGGCCTGTAAAAGCAGCTCTTTCTCATCAGCCTAAAAACTGGTGGTCCAACTGACCTACCACTTTTGGCTTCAGGGAAAGGCCCTGATCCCACTGGTTCAAAAAAAACCCCACCATTCCTTGTGGCTGCTTCCTAAAGTGAGCATTTCACATCAGTGCATACTTGGCCTTTATATTTTCAAAGCTTTTTTTTTTTTTTTTTTTTTGGGTTTTTTTTTTTTTTTTAATTTTTTTTCTTTCTTTCCCTTCCAGATACTTGGGAACAGGAGGTTCAGAATGTTTGGTGATGCAAGAGCAGGGTGATGCCAGGGGCTGTATTGCTGGCAGCATAAACACCCTTGATGTATAAGCTGCTGCCAAATGAAGTTCTTAGAAAGCCATGGAAAGACTATCTGGAAAATCAACAAAGGTGTAACATGCAAATTAGCCATCTTCCTTTTTGTAGCTCTCAAAACAAATCCTTCTTGTGCAAGGTGGTTTGGGCATTTTAGGGAGTGGTAAGAGAGCCACACCTCTTCTTCCAAATTCTTCTCACTGACCCACCACTAGGCCTTAATTCTGCCAAGCAAAATTCTTTTAAAGTTCAGTGTCAACAGACAAGTGTTGTCTGTTCTCTGTAGGGACAACATGTATCTGAGTGATCTAAAAATATCATTCAGTGTTGAGAACAAGAAAATCTGTGTTCTTTATAGGACCCAAGTTACACAGAGTAAGTGAAATACAAAAATTATTGATTTGCTCCAATAATTAATTGCTGGTAGCATTTGAGGACAGTTTTTAGGAAAGACCAGTTTTCATTCTTGGTTTCCTGAACTGATATAGTGGAACTGTCTGTCCACTTACCTGCCTACCTCTGCTGGACGTGTGTGAGATTATGGTGAAGAATACAGACATGAGTTAGATTCTGAGTTAGATTCTTTTCATATCAGCTATGCCGTGCACCCACAGCTGGGGGAGATCAGGAAGCCAAATGCAACTTTCTTGTCATATGGGACAATCACAGTGTGTGTGAGTATGCTATGGGCAGTTCTCTCTTATACTACTGATGGTAAAACTCCATGGACTCTAATTCTGATGAAGAATCATGTAATAAAACAGATTCTGTGAAGAATTCTGCCCTGTTAAAGCAGAATCTCTTCACTGTCCCTTTACACTCAGAGTCCTGACAATATGCATTCAGTTATGCAGAAGGGCAGGGATGGAAAAAAGACTGGTGAGTGGTATGTAGATTCCAAGCCATTTATCCCAACCCAGCAGTCTTTCCATCCCACCTCACTCCCTATGTTTTTATAAATGGCAGTGAGGAACTGGACTGTAGCATACACGTCATGTTACTTTTTGTTGGTTTTTCTATTAGTATACTTTGTACCCTGAATTGTGACATAAACTGCAAATGCTCTGTAAAGGGCTTTTTTGCCCTTCAATACAAAGATTTCAGTCTGTGCCCAAGTACAGCTCTGCCTCTCTCTTTTAATGGGAGGCCTCAACACGGGGAAACACATCCTAAGAAAGCAGAACAACAGGGCGGGAATTAGTCGGATGCAGTGGAGAGCAGCTCGATACTAATGGCCAAATAGGCTCTGACAGCCTCACACCAACGAGCCACTCTCTTCTATGGGGAGTTTACGAGGCCTTGGCTTGTGTGGCCACCTCCACTTATGAATTAAAATCAAAACCAGATTGATGCCCCCCCTCCCAACAGCAGCTGCCTGTTTTTTTGCATAAATCATGCTCCCCAGCCCCTCTCCAGGGGAGCTCCATAAAATAAATGGATTCATTACATGCGGATTTCCTTTTCCTTCTTCTCTGGAGAAACAAAGAGCCCATTAGACACAATATGGAAATGCACATACGCATGCACACACGTGCAGGCAACATGAAAATGTGCACGTGCACATGCACCGTATAAGCTCCCTCCCATCTCCCTACACGGGCAGTGCCATAAAAAACACGGGCAAAACCCCTTCTCCTTTATGTGCACAGCTCTGCCAAGCACACAAGCCTGTATTCATTCATGCAGATCTGCAACTTGAATTCTAAACTAACAAGGCCAGGAAAGCCCAGGGCAAGTTGCCTCCTCCCAAAAGGTGAAGGACTGCGAGTAAGCTGAGTGGGGGTTGCTTCCTTTTGCCAAAGCCTCCCCCCGTGCCCAGGAGCTGTGTTTTTACCAAGAGCGTAAGGGCCCCATCCTTTGCAGAGCAAGGCTTGCAACAGGCTGCACTCATGGGATATCGTAACCACAGAAGCTGGGAGGCTGCCAGCTCTCCCTCCAGCTGAAATAGAGGAGGATGCTTTGTGGCTGAGAAAAGGGAGAGGGATGAAGGTAAGGAAATGGCTGGGAGCCCTTCATTCCTCTCATCTCCAGGTGGCGGCAATACTGGCACAGAAAAGAGCTGGAAAACACACCTTTCCTGGAAAGCTGTGCCTGTGTGCAGCAGCCACAGATGCAAATCTCACACACCTGGTAGCGGGGTGAGGGAGGCACTGGAAACCCCTTGCTGAGCAGGTTAAACGAATTTAGGAGATGTGTTAGTTCACCTTCAAGATGCTGCTGTAAGATGTTGGCCCCAGGACAAGACTGTAGTATGTGGGCATGTTCACACTGTATGCTAAACCTGGGTCAGAGCCTGAGCTTGAGCATTAACTTGTTTCCCATGCAAATTGTGAATGTCCTAACCCTCAGGTCCAACTCCAGTCACAAAGCCTTTGGGGTTCCAAAAGCCCATCCCCAAAAGCATGCTGTGCTGTAGAAACAAGAGCCACATTACAACAGCAGTGGAAAACTGGTCATAACCTTTACCAGCTCATGGCTACCTCTGCTAATCTGACTGAGGAACCAGGAATGGAGGGGAGGAGGAAGAGGAGAGCTGCTTTTGCTGCCTGACCAGGGGATGCTGTGCCCTGAGACAAGGGAGAGAGACACAGAGCTCAGCTGGAGGCAGACACAACAGTGACATTTGCTGGGACAAAGGTCAGGGCCATACTAAGGACATACTAATAGTGCCTGAGCTGGACTGAGTTTTGCTGTTTAAGGGAACATCAATCTCCTTCTTTTATCCAGAATCCATACTGCTGTGGAGCACTTTTAAGCCTTTTAGCCTTTTTAGGAAGCAGCAGTGTAAATTTAGAATGGCAAATGGCATAGCAGCAGGCTGGAGGCAAGAGAGACCCATTCAAAATCGAGGGCTGGGGAGAGCAAAGTTGCCAGCAGAAGGAGTTCAGATACACGATCCAAGACCTGAATCTCTCAAATCGTAAATGTCTCAGTAGTGTAAGAAGATACTGGTGTTTTTCTCAGGCCTTCAGTATTGGGCTTTTGGGTTACAGTAGGGCTCTGTTGCTAGGTTTTCCTGGCAGCTATAAGGAGTAGGAACTTTTCCTTATATGATGTAAGTTTTCACATAATTGAGTGAGCCTGAGAGCTGGAGCTTTAAGAAAAACAGTGACTTCAACAAGATATCTGATGAAATCTAGGAAGTCAGCAGCATGGGGGTAGGCAGACGCTGCAGAGGAGGGCTTCTGAAGAGCTGCTGAGCTGCCCTGCAACTGAGAGAAGCTAGAAAGAGCTGAGATATGAGTGAGCTTACAGCAGGTTATGTTGCCCTAAATTCAGTATTCTAAGCCCCAAGGGTTCAGATGTTTTAAGCTGGACCACAAAAATTTGTGATAACTGTAAAATTATGAGCTTTGATAAAAGAATAAATGCAACATGTTATCTCTTTGCCTTGGTTTCTGAGCCTTGGAGTTGCCTTTAAATAGCATTTGTTAGTTTTACCCACTGTGAAGACTACAAGAAACTTTCTTGTGTAGAAAATATGTTGCATGAGTATCACAATTTTTGGTTTTCCCCACACACAAACAGACTAGAAACTTGTCATATGCAGATAACGTGTTTCTCACCTAATCATCTGTCATCAGGTACTGGAGCTTTAAGGAAAAACAGGAACAGTATAATGAGATCCACAATCCATCACAAACACTGGCAATGCTACTTCAAATGGCTTCACTTCCTTGGTGTCTGCAAGGACTTTGTATACGCAAATATGGAGATTGCAGTCTTGACCCTGGAAACACTGGAACCTTGAAATGGTCACACTGGGTGAGCCCCAAAATCCATTTATTTCCAGATCCTGCCACTGATTATCTGATGCTTTCTCTGATGTCTTTGCCAGATGCTTCAGGGGAAAGTGCAAGAACGTTGCCGTAGGCAGATGTAACATGAGCTGTTCAACGCTTAACATCACTTTCTGCTTACTCTCTGTTGAGATGGGATTGGGACCAGGAGGATAAATTTTAGCATATTTTACAAAAGTGTTGTTAGCTATCATTAGTGTGCTCTTCTGTTTCTTCTCATTCACACCATTGTCCAATCTTTCTGTAGGGTTTGCTAAATTCTTGTCTTCCGCATCTCCTTGTGTTCGGGGTGGCTGGTTAGTCCAGATGAGTGAAGGAAATCAGTTACTTTGATGAAGTTTGGACTGGTCACTTCCTCATCTAATTGAATATCTGTTTGCCCTTGTGTGTCCAAGGACAGCAGCAACAACCAGTTGCCTTTCTCTTTATGAGTATTTTGTACACTTTCATCAGGATGCCTTCTGGTTGCAAGAATAAATGGTGGGGATTTGTGCCAGGGAATCTCTTTGCTCAAGTCTCCCAGGTACTTTACCTGCTTTTTTTTTACAGACCCTGCTTCCCCTTAGTGTTTTTCTCTCCCTACTTGTGTTACCCTTTAGCTGAGCACTCAGGTTGGACTGAGACAGCTTCTGATGTTTCCTGCTGGGACCTTTTGCATCAGCATCTGTTACTCCTTAATCTGTAAACTCTGAGGCAGGGATGAGCTTCTGTGTATGTGTCTCTGCCTGCAAACCATGATTTCCACTGGACCCCCTCTCTTCTGCTGCAGTGCACACAGCAATTGGTAACAATTCACACCTAAATAAACCCTGCTCTGCAGTTCATAGGGTTAAGCTGCGAGTTTCTTCTTCGTGACCTGGTGTCCAGGCTTGGTGGTGGGGCTCATCCCTGGAGTTCAAGGAGGCCAGTGTCTTGGAAGGGATGCAGGATGCTCTTTATTCTTCTTGGGAAAACATAGGGCATGCTATTCTCTCTAGAAACTATCCTGCCTCTAGTCTCCCTCATTTACCCCTTATCTCCGAGGAGACTTGTATGCAAATAGGGTCAAAGGCTCAGAGATGTGACACAGACTGAATATTCAAGTGGGCAAGGAGAAAGGATAGAGGCAGGAGATCAATCCATGACCCTTCTCTGACAGTCACCCTTCTTTCTTACACTTGGGAGGCACTTGCTGCCAGTTGTGGAACCAATGCCTCCCCTGTGAATGGAAAATCCAGCTGGAGATGTGCCTGTGATATCTGACACTTGTAATTCATGGTATGTTGGTCGGTTCTGCAAATTGGATTGGGAGCACAAACATCCCCTCATGACTTGCCAGTCACGTGTGGAATTCAGCAGTCACACCGTGTGTGGGCTCCTTGGAGAGGAGAAACCTTTCCAAGCACCAGTGGACTGTGGTGAGGATGATAGATGGGAGGGGTGATGACTCCCCAGTTTGGATCTGAGCAAAAAGGCAGGTGAGGGTTGATAACTTGCAGATTTGCTCAGGTACAGGAGCTGGTGAGGATTTGGAGGTGAGGAGCTGAGCAGCTAGCAAAGGAGACAATCTAATGGAAGGAAGAGTGAAGATTTTGTCTGTGCTTGTGTGGGGTTTTTTTGTCTTCCTTCTCACTGCAGTCTGCCTCCAAAATCTGGAACTACAACTGCCACCACAGAGTTCAACCTGGGCTTCTTCTTGAAGAATAACTTGTGGCTTTGATCAGCCATAGCCATGTGCCTCCATCCCTGCCTGCTCCCTGAGCATGGAATTCAGCTGTTCAGACAAGCGGCACCTTGGCTGGAGAGGGACATGGGCCCTGCTGCTGTGACAGCCCTGCCAGAGCCAGCACTTGCTCTCAGGGCAAAGAGAAAGATGCTGGCCAGCCCAATTGCAGGGGGTGTTCAGCTTCAGTATATCAACTCTGCTGCCCAGACCACCCCACAAATCCCCGCATAGGAGGAGAGGGCCAAAGTAGCCTTGGAGACATCAGCATCCTGGTTCTCAAGGGAGACTGGGATGGTTTGTAGGGATGGGACAGTGAAAAAAATGACCAAGGCAGCTGGAGGGGATCATGCTGCTTCTGCCAGCCTCTGTCTTCTATGCCTGGCCTACTGAAGGCAGCAGAAGGCTCCTCTTGTGTGTATGCCATGTCCTGGCAAATTACCCATGTATAGTCATTCCTCCCTCAGCAGTTGTGGCGTACAGCAATAAAATCTGTCTGCATTTCAGACAGTGCTGTTTTCAGGTTCATCTATCCCCTGTCCCAGCTGACAATCCCTGGAGAAGAAGGATATAGTAATGATGGGATGGTAATAAATATTCAGGCTGTTTACAGTCTATGAGATCTTTCCTGCCCTTCACACCCGTCACGTACACTGTGCCATGGCACATTGGAAACCACCTCGGGTTGTGTTCTTTGGGCTGCAGTGATACTTGGGCACTGCTCAAATTGCTGAAGGTCTGAAACATCAAAGTTTGGAGCTCTTACTGGCTTCTGGATGTGCCCACTGGCCCAGCCCACATCCAGACACAAAGCCATGTCTATCCTCTGGTTTGCAGACAGGATGTTTTTTTCTCAGTAGTTTGAAGGTAGACTCAGGTCTGGCAGCCTGCACAGCCTATTAAAAACCAGCCTTATAAAATATGAGCTAGGAAGCAAAGCTCAGTGCTGTAAGAGAAGGAGGAGGAAACCACCAATTAGGAACAGCTCCCGAGGGGATGTTTTCCTAGGAGCCAAGAGGCTCTCTGCCAGCAGGGCTTTTGGAATGGTATGGGGCTGGCTGGGGAGAGCAGAGCCAGGGGGTACCTGCCTTGCACAGAGCTTTACTGCACTCAGGAGGGCTGGTCCTCCAGCCCAGGAGCTACTGCCCCTGAAGCAAAGCAGCAAGGGATTGCACCCTGGCTGGGCTGGGACTAGCACTCAGGAGTGGGGAGGAAGAGCAGGAGGAACATCAGGAAGGTGCAGCCTCCTTAGCCTATGGCAACCAGCTAGCAGTGAGGAATTCCTTTTGCCAGAAAGCAGCTTTGCCAAGGTGCAGCTGGGAGTAGCTTTCAAAGCTCTCCTGATTCCCACACAAAGGCAAACACGTGCCTGACCACAGGGTGCCTGCAGGCAGGCAGAGGGTCTGTGGTCCTGCAGTGAGCAGAGAGGTCCCCTCATGAAAAATAAACCCCCAGCTGATGTCCAGCTCCAGAGGGGGCCTCTTACACCACCAGATATAGGTTAGTAGGAAAAAAGGACATGAGGTCTGAGCTTTGAAGTCAGTGCATCCTTCTGGCAGTTTGGTAAATGCCGGGGGATTACTGTTTATGTCTTGGCCTGCAGGGCTGTGGTGGCTGTGGGAGTCAGGGCTGTTGTCTGTTGGTGGTGTCAGAGCATGCTTGGCCCTGGGGCTGCACTCGCTGCACTCGTGTTGAGACACCAAGGGGTGAACAACCAGGATGTGGCTTGTGGGCCATGTGCTTTCTGATGGAGAGGAGTGGGTGTACAGTGTGGCTTCTATCTGCTCCAGTCTGTTTTGTTCTTCAGTTTCTGTGGAAATGACAGCTGCTTACCACCTTAGGAACCTGCTTAAGCAATGGGGTCTGGGGGATGATGAAGTAAAATACTTTCTTGGGGCCACTGGGTGCTGTCTACAGGGACTGTCCATGGCCTGTGAGGAGAAGGGCCTCCGGAGGGAAGCCTGGAGCACCTGAAATCCCATCTGCTTTTTGGGATGCCAGTGGAAGCCTTTCAGGAGTTTTAGGCCCTATTGTTTTCTCAGCATTGAAGTGAAACAGTTTTTAGTATCTGTGGTCACCATTCACTACCCTGCAGGGGTTCAGCACTTTGCTTCAACTCTTTAACAACTGGTTATGTGCTTTGGGAGCAGCTCAGCTGTCCTTACTAATCCCCTGAGTGAAAGGATACATGAGCAGGGATTCAGGTCAGACCTGCCAGGCACGGGTCACTGCAGTGGCCACCCAGAGCACCGTGGGCAATGTGGCACAAAGTATTTTGAAGATGCTGTGTGAGAGCTGCTTAAATATTTACTTGAATTGAAGGAGAGACTGAGATCTCAGTCTTTAGCATCCCAGACATTTTTCCCATCCTGCAAGTTTCTGTGTGGAAGTGGTCTCCCTCTTCCCAAGGAGCTGTTTCATGTTGTGTAAGGGATTCACTATTCATTAGGTGAGGGATTTGAGTACAGGCTTCATCCTGGCAGAGGAACCACAGCAGTGTAATGAATCAGTCTCTTTGGTCCATTTGATGCAGACTGTGAATCTGGGTCTCCTGCATCCTTGTTGCAGACCTAACCTTGACCCATGTGATATGTCAGCCTTCATAAATTTCCACAAAGCTGTTAATTTCCAGTAAATTGATTTTTTTTTTAATTAAAAAATCAGCAAGAAAACTTGCTGAGAAATATCAGGTAATATCTAGTCCAGACACGTCAGTCTCCCACACAGAAAAGAATCTGTACCAGAAATTATCTTGCACCAGATGAATCTCATAGAGAAAATATGCACTGCAAAGTTACTTAGTAAGCCTTTTGCCTACTAGTACACGCAAGTGAAATAAAAAACCCCAACAAAATGGATCTTTAGTTTGACACACCAGGTAACAGAAATCAGGCTGTGTAATATTTTCTGCCTGACTACCCTTATCTAATATGAACAGCATGGTGAAAAGGAAACAAGAAGTGGATAGAATTTAGAAATATGTCTTCTGAGTCACTGTGGAGTGAACAGGAAGTACTGATGATTCAAGACTTGGCACTTTCCCTTGATGAACCCAATGGCACATCCCAGTACTAGGAGAAACTAGGGTGTAGGAAGTGCAATCTTTTGGCTGAGATAACAGACCTGTGATCTTCCTCTTCATCAATAATGAGTCCATTTTTCATAAGAAAATAAAGCCCTATTCATAGTACCCTGATTGAGACTGTTTGTGTAAGTCTTCATCATCTCACTTTCCAAAATGTCATGAAATCTCTCCTCATTTCAAGCATGTCTTGTTCCATGATAATGTGCACATAGACCAATTTGTTAGTCTATTGGAGGAGCTAGTTATTTTGCTCATTAGGACAAATTATGTTTATCCTCTTTATTTTGTTACTTATAGCTTTCATTTTTCTCTGTTTTTGAAGTGCTGAGATGCAGAGCCACTCTCATTAGCTATTTGTGGACAACACCATTGTTTGGAGTGTGCATTTTTCTCCAGATAAAGTCAAATCTATGCTCATTTTAACTTCCTTTTGGAAAGCAACATTACTAGGAGAAAGATTCTTTTGGCCTCTTGTCTGCTTAATGGATTCTGTGGACCAATGTGAGATGAGATAATGTTAATTTATAATGGCAACCCTTATTCTTTCTCTGCTGTTCATTTTTGGAGCAGTGCTCTGCTATTGTGCTTATCCAGCTGTCTCTCCTCCTGTCTTTTTCTCCTTCTCCTCCTTTCCCTTTCCTCTCTGCCCATCCCACTTGCCTACTGTCCAGGTACCTTTGGGGAAGCACAGATGTGTGTACATCCAAAATCCTGCTGTGAGTTCTTGGTAGTATTCCAGGAGTGGTGAAAACCTTATATTTCATGGCCAACTGAACAAAAAGGATGGGCTCTGCATGGATGAATCATTTAATTTCCCTTTGCCTATAGCAGAATCAGCTGAAGAATTTCCAGTTGGTTGCTCCTTTAGCCAGGGTGTCTTGCTGTAAGTGTGTTGAAATTGCGTACGTAGCAGCAGTCACAGTTATTGCACTGGTGAGCTAAAGAGGGCACTTGAGGCTTTTGAGCAGCAAAGATGGACTCCTGAGGAAGAACTAACATGTGGAAACCATGCTGACCATCCCCAGGGTGCTGGCTGGTCTGGGCCTCAGCCCCATTGCCTCTGCCAAGCCCGCCCATAGCAATGATGTCAGCGAGTCGCTCCGTGGGGTGCTGGAGAGCAGTGAAATGCACCCAGTGAAGTCAGTGATGACATTTCCAGTCCTGGGGGTTGCATGACCATGGGTTGCCCCTGTGCTTGTTCTGTTGGATGCAGATCTGGCAGCAGGACCCCTCAGCTCCTTGAATACAACTTGTTATATCTGGGAACAGAGCCAAGGGGGAATGAGGGAGACTTCAACTGGTGTCAATCCCAGCTGCATCTCTGCTTAGCAACACAGGTTTTTGTAAAATACTTTGTCCATGGCTTTGCAATCTCTGCTTATTTTTTTGCTGCAAGAAGAGGCCCATGTGGGAGCTGAGGCCACCCTTAGGACCACTGATCCACTGTGGCCAAGAAAGTTTTGGAAATGCTAAATCTATCAGCCACTGAGCACTAGCAGCCATCTCCCAGGTGCTTCTCCTCATGACTGAACAGCAGTGATTGCCATGGGTCCTGCAGCAAGAAGGGCAACAAGTCTCTGCTCATCTTCCTACGCAGCCACCCAGTGTCTGCTGCATTCTGGCTGCATCTGCTGCAGTGTGTAAATGCCAAATGGAGGAGAGTTTATGATCAGACAAATATTTGAGGAGAAAAAACCTTCATATTAGAGATAATGTTACTGTACTTTCAGTTTGGGCCAAAGACTCTTCATCCATCCTTCTAGAATGGAGGTGCTTGACCTCAAATCCTGCTGGCATCAAGCTGGGCATGACCTGAGGACCCTGTGTCCATGTTTTGAAGGGGTCATGTGTAAGGACAAAGTTAGTGCCATTTTTTGCTTTGTCCCTAGGTGCTTTCACAGCCTCTGCAGTGTTCAGTGGGTGTAACAAAAGCTCTTCCAAATACTAATGTCAAACAACCAGAGCAGGACTCCAGAGCTTCCCTTCCAGCATTAGGAGATGAATTAACCTAAGAGGTGAAGCAGGCCCCTGGAAGGCAGGACTGCTGAAATCATGTCTTAGCCACAGGAGGGGTTGAGGTTGGCCAGGAGAGGGGATGAGGAGCCAGGATTCCTAGGCTGTAGTTTTACCCTTAATGAAGAGTCTTTTTCTGATTGTGGTGGCAGAGAACTTGGGTTGGGACTGATCAGTGTTATGGACAAGCCACCCAAAAGCTTTGTTTGCCTTTGATTCTTGTCTGGGTTCATTCAGCTTTTGTCTGATGCCAGATCCGGTCCCACTCCTTTCCCTTTGAAATGGTTTTCCGTTACTGGTGTAAAGGAGAAAAAAAAATGACTCAATCATCTCGCTGAGTAAACAGTTCCCACTCCATCCTCTGAAAACAAAAGCTGAAGATTGATTTTCCTCAGGACCCACGGCAGATGAATCAGAAGGCTAGGCTTTTTGTGTGTGTGTGTGTCTGAGTGGGCTGACAAGAACAAGAGCCAAATGGGTACGGCAGAAATGCCATCAGAAGGTGACACCTCTGTGCACTGAGAAAGCACCATATGCTGGATGTGAACACAGCTGAGGAGGAGGGACACTTCCAGCTCCTGGCCTCTGGATAGCTGTTCAGCTATCCATTCAGCTGTTGAGTCAGATGAGTCTGGGGCTTTACAATACAGCAAGGGGGCAAGGGTGAGCAAAAAGCCAAGAGCATGAGTGTGCAAGAAAGACGCTTCACCTCTGGCAGCAGGCCAAAGGAGCAGTCACTGCAGCCCTTGGAGACACGCTTGCACACACACATGCTGGCTTGCACAAACATACTCTCGCTCACACACACTACCCCTAGCAGCACAGGGAGGCTGCTCCCAGAGGCCAGCCCTGCTTCACACTGGTTCCTGTTAATGACCAACATCTGGTGAGGTAGCTGGGGTGGAGAGACAGCTGGGGCCCGGCGAGCCCTTTTGCTGGTGAGGAGTGAAGGGGAGGGCGGAGGGCTGGACTGGGGAGGACGGAAGGCTGGGCTTGGGTGGGCTTCTCTTCTCTAAAAGCAGCCTGCAAACACTCCCTTCTGCTTCCTCTATGGAGAGCAGAGGTTGAGCAGCTCTCTACTTTCATGTTTTGTGTGTTCAAGAGCTGCTGAAAGACAATCATGTGAAACCCCTAACCAAAAGTCCCTAGCTGGGCCAAGCCATAATAGTCAGGGCAAGTTTTGCCAGGCCAGCCTGATTTTACCTGGTTTTAGCTTTGATGCACAGCACGGGAGCAGATATCCTCAATGTATCCTTTTAGGAAGAATGAAAGGATTTTTCAAAATGGATGTGGTCTGTTTACAGATTTGGGTTTCTCTGACCTTACTGTTGGCAAAACTGGGAGGAGGCAGCATCTATCCCATGGCCCTGCAGCAGCCCTCCCCACAAAAAATGCAGTGGTGTTTTGGCAGCCAGGGAGGACCATTCACTGGTGTGAGCTGGTGGGTGATGGTGATACTGCCAGAGGGTGTGTGGGTTTGCCCTGCTGCTGCCTGTCCTGTGCCTTGTGTGCTCCCCAAGGTCTGACATTAACTGAGGCGGAGTAGACAATGCACTGGTAGTAAATATGGGAAAACTTTGCATTTTTTAAACTACAGACATTCTTCATCTAGAAGGATTCCCCTGCCAAGCTAGGCGGTCGCCTCCTCCCTGATCCTTAGCAGCTGCACCCCATCTCACCCCTGGAATTTGTCTGCAGGGGCCCAGTCTGCTCACACCTTGCCCAGTCTGGAGATTGCCAATCCTTCCCACCAGAGCTCCAGGAAGCAGAAACCCTCCCCCGTGTGTCAGCCTGGTTGAGCATGGACTGCAGCTTCCACAAGACAGCACTTAGCAAACATACCAAAGGATTTCTGAGCATCAGAGAGGTGATACTATCCAGCTCTGCTGTTATCATTGCCTCCTCCTTGGGAGTACAGAAGGGCTGTCAGAGGTGAGGAGAGAGAGATGGAGGGTATGGAAAGGCAAAGGGAAGAGAAAAAGTCTTCTATGAGCAAATTTTGGAGGATTTCATTTCTGCCTGTCCAGCATGGGACTCCTGAGGAATGAGGCCTTGTCTCCTGTAGCTGAGCATGAGCTGGCTGCACCCACTGGAAAATGCCCTGCCTGACATGCAACTGAGCTGATGGAAAGGCAAAAATGATGGGGACAGTTGGGGCTGGGAACGGTGCACCCTGGGAACATGCACCAAGGATCTGGTGCTGGGCCTTGGGAGCTGAGCCTCACCAGCATCCTTCCCCCTCTCATCATCTCATCATCTCACCAACATTCATGGTGCCTGTAAGGCACTGGTTGGTAAGGCCAAAATGAATGTCAAGAGTATCTTTTGGCCCAGGAATGTCCTTGAACTAGACGTCTCCCCAACCTGGGGTCAGCAAGGCCAGACTATGCCCTCGATCTCTGGCTTCCAGGTTGAGTGGGGAACCACAGAGGAAGGCTGAGGTTAGAGCTGGCCACAGATCTAATTACTCCCCCAGATGTGTGTACACATGTCACAACATCACCAGACACAATCTGCACGTCCCCAGTTGCTCACCAGTGAGTCACGACAAACTGGAAAAATACAATCCCACTGTGATGCTGCGACCGATCAGTGAGTGCTCTCTAGTAATGCGTGAGTAGTGTATGTGAGCAGCCAGTCAGGACAGTCAGCATCTGACGTTGCTGGCTCGAAGGGTAGGATGTTTACTGTACTGCTATGTTGAGTTCAACAGGGAACGACTCAGGGCAGATCTCCAAGACATGCTTGAGGCTTTTTGGGGATGATGGTCATCAGGTTCTGAGGACACCAGCTTGACCTCTCTCCCCTTCCCTTCAAGCCCATCACACAAGCATTGAGCAATCAAAGCTCTAAATCACAGGTACTGAGGAAACAAAGGAAGTCCTGTTTTATCATGAGATGTTTCTGCTAAGAGGGAAGGAATTCATCCTGGTGGGTGTTTGGGGAGAAGCACTTTCTGGAGTTTGACCCGTCTGGGGCACCATGATGACCTTGTGAGTGAGTTGGTGATCAGGGAAAAAGCAATGTCTCTCCACCATCCTCCCTCCTAACTGGACACTCCTATGGAATGGCATCCAGACATGAATTCCTGCTGAGTGGGATTCTCCACAGAGGACCAGCCAGCTCCTGTCTCAAAGGCTGAGAGGGGCCACCAGCTCCTTGCTCAGAGTTAGAGGAACAGCCCATACAGCACACATAGTCTGGTGATTCCTTTCCCCTCAGGAGGCCCTGGATGCTGCCAGCTGTGCACAGCTGTGCACAGCTGGGTTACAGATGTGCTTTTGTGGGGCACACCCACAACATGCCCGTGTCTTTGCTGGTGGGATCGGGAGAGAGCCCATAATTATCTGAAGTGCAGGCAAGAAACTGAATATTCCTGGGCTCTGTGACCTTTCCTTCAAAGGCCCATCTGTGGAAGGAGCCAGTGCTGATCCAGACGTGGGATCAGCAGGAATGTTCTTTAAGCCTTTACACTTCACCCCTTTGCACTTGCATAATTAAGGGCTTAGGAGTTGGACAGCAAGGGGAAGATGGTCTGGTCTCCTGATGTGTTGAACTTGGAGGACTAGAGAGGCAGAGCCTCTACCTGGTGAAGGGATGGATCCCAGCCTTGATCAGCTTGTTGGAACCCATTCTAGAGCCTGTGGTATTTATATGGAGTACTTAGGAGGCTGCAGAGTGTTGCTGGAGTATAGTGCTGTGACTGAGGTGGCTGCACCACTGTTCTCTCCCCTTGGCCTTCCTAGGCAGAGGAGACAAGGTAAGACTTCAGTGAAGAGAAAGGGAAGGGAGCTAGGTGGACATTCTGACAAACCCTTGGTGGCACTGAGCTGCCATGCAGTTGGAGCAGCAAAGAAGAGTTTGGTGCTGCTCTGTGTCCCATTGAGATGGACCATTCTAACCCTCTGGCTCTGCATCTCTGACCAGCTTGACCACAAGTGCCAACTGTTTGCCTTCAACCAGCATATCCTACCAGCCACTACTTCTTCCTTGCCACTGATTCCCATTTCTCATTGTTTGGATCCTTCCACTGCCAAAAGCAGATCATGGAATAATAGAATTATAGATTCACAGAATGGTTTGGGTTGGAAGGAACCTTAAAGATTATCTAGTTCCACCCCCCCTGCCATGGGCAGGGACACCTTGCTCAGAGCTCCATCCAGCCTGGCCTTGGACACTTCCAGGGATGGGATGCTGAGTCTGTGAGCTGCATTAAACTCCAGTGTGAGTGAGCACCTCAGTATCAGGCCTAGGGCAGACCTCCAGCTGGAAAGCACTGCAAGCCACACCCACACAATCGGTTTGGCATCTAAACTGTTTTTGAAAACAACTCGCTTGTCTCTGAGGTGAAGCTCTGTGATATCTCATCTGCTCAGGTCTGCTGCTGGAGGACAAGACTGTGTCCTATTTCAGAGAAATGATGGAAGACAAAATAATATAGGAAAGACACTGAAGCTGACACAGAGATCAGAGGAAGCTTAGAAGCACCCGGGTCCAAAGAGTTGGCATCAAACTCAAAAACCCTACATGAAAGTATAGCAAGAGATATGTTCCCAGGTCAGCTCCTGACTCTGCAGTTTTGGGTAAGGGCTTTCTATGGCTTGGCATGGTGCTGAGGTGCTGAGCACTGGGCTGATGGCTCAAGGGTGAATTTCACTATAGTCTCAAACAATTTGTCGAGTGACTAGTGTAAAATGTCTCTCTTCCTCAAGATCATGACACCTCATCTTGTGGGTCTGCAGTCACAGATTTGAGGGTTTGGTGGTTGTATAAGCCAACAGCAAGAATAAACCCTCTGAGTGAGACCCAAATAGCTGCTGATGGGTATCCAGGGACTGACCTGACTAGTGTGCTTTGTCCTTTGGTATCAGGGTCTGTCCTGAGCATATGGACTCAGTCAGTGGTAAGTGAGAAAAGAAGAACCTGGGAAATGGGGGAGAGGGGGAAAAAGGTGGCAGGAGGCAGGGAGGGCTTAGCTAGCCTGGCATTGGGGTGAACTGATAGCATCATGGGTTATCCCTTAGCAAAAGGGAACAGAAAGTTGCAATGCTGAAATGTCTTCCTCCCACCATGGTGCCTCAGGCTCAGAGCCAGAGGATGTGCTAGGTCTGTTTCTAGCTTGGTTGTCTGCATCACGGATGAGTGTCCAGGTGCATGACTGGGTAGGGGTGGATCAGGTTGCTGCGCCAGAGCAGTCGGTTTAATGCTCTCTTCACTGGTACCAGGTTGTTGCAGAGTCAAGGTGGCGTGTCAGGCTCTGGGAGCTTTGGTGAGACCACTCGTGGGGGCAGGGGGCTGTGTTTAACCCTGCACGTGGCCAAGCGTGCTAAGAGGCTGGAGTCTGTGCAGACAGCCCCATTTCCAACTCCTAAACTGACTGCGGTTTTCTGCCAGCACGAATAGGTCTGCGTCTGCACGGGAATGAAGGAGGAGGGAACGGCGCGATGCTATTCCTTACGCCTCCTAAGCGAAGGATGAGACAGGCAGAGGTTTCCCCCACGCCTGTGACGCTGGCGCGTTCCCCAGCCCGAGGCTGACGCCGGGCTGGCGAGGCTGCGCTGGTCGCAGGGTGTCTGCGCGCCGCTCCCCAGGCACGCAGCAGGCTCAGCCCGCACGCCTCCATCAGCGCTCGCACGTAAGCTGTCCCTCCGGCCACCTGCCTCTGAATCACAGCGCCCGGGTCCTGGCCCAGAGCAGGGGGATTTCCCAGCGCCCAGCGCAAGGGTTTGCGTGCGGAGAAGCCTCCTCGCAGGCAGCTGGAAATCGTCTCCAAAGACACATTCCTGGACGAGCCAGAGCTGAGAATGTCGCTGAGTGGGTGGAAGTCCCTGAGGACTTTGCTGTGTTTTGTGGGTTCTGTCCCTGCAGTGGGCACGAGGGCAAAAGGCCCTGGCCTTGCTGCACCCCCTGGTGTGGTGTCTTTTTCTCCAGTGCATCCTTACATTTCCTGCAGCTCAGGGTATCTCCAAAGCCAGCCGCCTCCACAGAATGGGCAAGTCCTGGCACAGTTACCTGGCTGAGTGGGGACATGAAAAAACCCTGGGTTGGTGGGGCTCTGTGGGGCTGTGGCACCCTGAGAGGGGCCAGTGGAACCCCTTTGATGGGGGTTTGCTTGTCTGGTTGCTCTCGGTGTCAGCCGCAGGATAGCAGAGTGAGTGCAGGACAGCTTTGTTTGCTGTTTCTGCACAAGGATGATCCTTCCCCGGCCTCCTGTCCACTCCTTCCAGTGCTGGGCACTCTTTTCCCGAGTTTCCCAGGGGAGAAATAAGAAAGAATGCTTTCTTATTTCCTGTGCTTCCATAGCATGTAGCGGATATTGGAGATGCCAGGGTTGCAGATAAGACATCGTGGCAGCAGGGACCTGTCTGAATGTGATTCTCTGGGCATTTGAGTGGAGGGTGCCCACCACATCCCCTGAGGTGCTTCTCACTCACTGCCTGTAGGAGGAAAGAAGATTTTAGCATTAGCCAGGCATGGATGCCAAACAAGCAGCCAGCAAAAGCACAAATATTTGGCTATCCCAACACATCTGTTTAGAAGCAGCTCTACCCCAATTTTAAACAAAATGGGAAAGAAAATACATTAATTGAAGCCATGTCCTTAGGAACGCAATCCCTTGGCGGGGGCCCAGCAATGGCAGCCTCGTTGGGAGATCATGTGTCACACAGCCGAGACAATCACCCCGGCTCTGTTGTGAGCCCCTTATGCTGCTTTTGGACATCCTGCAGAAGCTGGGGGAAGCTTACCTGGCTGTGTGAACACATGACACACTTGCAGGAGTACATACTCTGGCATCATCATACTTCCTCATTGCCCTGCCCACAGCAGCATCCCGTTTCTTGGGAAGGACTCAATGTCAGGGGTTAGCGGCTCCTGTTCTACTTCATCTTCTGAGGGAAGGATCCAACCCTGGGAGATCCTAAAAAAAGATCAGCTGTTTTCCCAGCAGCCCCTCACTTCGTGTGTGGGACTTGGATTATTAGATTGGGAACAGCTGATCCAAAGTCTGTTGACAAATCCATGAAGAGTCAGGGAAGCTTAGACACTACTCTCCTGATAGCCTCCTTTGGTTGACCCCAGACCTTGGTAATCTCCCAGAGGCAAGCCTGCAAAAACAGCTTAAGATGGGAAACTGGTGTGTGGAATGAAAAAAGGAGATTCCCAAGCTTTTCATCTGCTTCTCCAGTAAGCTCTGCAGCCCTTCCTGAGCTCAGTGGTGTTGCAGGTATCTGGGATATTTAGACTGAACAGGTGGGGAATGCCTGCACTGTGGTCGCAGGCATGTGTCCAACCCCACGGACAGACCACTGCTAGGATGGTGTCTGCTATGTTACCCAGTGCCTCATGTGTCCCACAACACTGGTGTCCTTCTCCCCATCTCCTTCTTTACAGTGGAGGCAGCACAACCTGCCCAGCTGTCCCAGTTTGGCATATGGGACATTGGTCTGTGGGAACTGCTGGAGGGAGGCCAGCCCCCCAGACTACTGCAGTAGGGGGCTCTCTTCCCTCTCAGAGCAGAACAAAATATGAGCTCAGGGGCCTCTGGGGTCTGGGAAGGAGGCTGGAGAAGCCCAACCTACAGAAATAGGGATAGGGAAGGAATCAGCTGTGCCACAGCCCATGGGATGCCCATACTGCAGCACTCAGCATTGGGTGAAGTCCTGAGGGACAGGCCCTGGCTTCCCAGCAGGGCTATCCCAAAGATCCATTGGATTCCCCTTAGGTGGTGATGTTTGGTGGTATCATTGGGTCTGTCCAATCGTCAGCTAGGGTTTCATTCCCATGGGCTCCCTGTCCATGCTGGAATTGGCCATGCTGTGACATGGAAAAAGGCAATGGTTAACAGCTGTGCCATCGTTATTCTTACACAACCTCCTCCGTCGTACGCAGCCAGCCTCCGGGATGTAATAAGTACTGATGTCGTCCTGGGCAGAAGCGATGGGGGCAGGGAGTGCCTCAGAGGAAACCCTTGGCTCGTGTCAATCAGCACAACTTTTTATTTTACAGATCACACTGCAGAGCGCTTCCAAGTATGAACAAACCTAAATGAAGACAGCTGGCAGAGGCTCTTGTCATCTAATTCCTTCCAGATGTGTGGTCATATGCTGCAGTTTCTGACTAATGACATCCCAGAGGAAAGCCCTGGGGATGCGGCAGCGATGGGGCGGGTGAGGGGCATGCCAGGAACCTGTTGGTGGGCCGGCAGCACTGACTCCCCAGGAGCTGCTGCCTGGAGACCCTGGGAGGGGTCTGCTCTCCTCCTCTTCCCCTTGAGATCAGCAGGGCTCAATGTGTAGCACAGGGCTGCCTCTGCCACGCTTGGGCACACAGGCAGCTCTCCACAAGTGGGTAAAGCTACATAATCCAAGAGTTGCATCCAGCAGAGATAGCCACTTTATGGCCTGGAAGCAAAAGAACCCGCACTTGGTAGGGTTGTGCTGGAGCAAATTAGTGATTTTTCTGATAATGAATTGAGGTTGAAGCGTTTATGCTTCTTCCTGCTTGCGAGCCCATTCAGATCTCCCTGCGGGATGCCTCTGTCTGCCACAGAGATGTCTGAGAAATCAGTCTGGGTGGGAAGATTTGTAAATCCTGCCGCCTTCCTCTGAAATAGCTGCCCTGCACGCTCCCATTTTATGTTCATGCACAGCCTGGATTATATTAGAGCCGTGCATAGTCTCCAGTGGGTTTAGTTTCTTCATCCCTCTGTGGGGGAAACAGTACTAGTTTGATGGCCTGGGGCTTAGGAGATGCTCAGTGGCTTGGAGATAGGTCAGGAACTGTGGGGGATGAGCCCTTCTGACCACAGGTGGGAGATCACATCTTCCTAGAATACTGCCTCCTTCACACTGTCTCTCAGAAACTGCAGCCCACCTGGGGCCAGGCTTGCTGCTTAGGAGGAGGAATCATTTTGTGTCTACCCATGGTCCCTGTGCTCCCCTCTTCCTCTCCACACCTTTGCAATTAACCTCTGAACTCTGGCTAATCCCAGGATTAGCACTTCATGGACTATTGGTTATGTCTTCCACCACCCCTTCTGTGTCCCGACATCCCTGACAAACTTGCAGGGGGGTCCGGAAAGCCAGGCTGCCCCTGGGAAGGGAGGAGGCTTGTAATGAATGAGCCATGTCAGGAGCCTGAAGGGTGATGAGGGATAATCCAGGAGTCACCTGTGACTGATAATGATCTCCTGAAGCCTGGGACCGGGGTGGAGGGGCACAAAGAGCCTGAGGGGCTGTGGCAGCCACTTCAGCCTCCCTACCTTGGCTCCTTCTGCCAGGCAGAGTGGGCTGCAGAGGAAAGGAAAATCCTGGTGGGCTTTCAGTGAAGGTGTAAATGTCTCCTCTGGCTGCAGGCTCTTGTGGCTTTTGGCGCAGAGTCTCCTCCAGGACTTACTTATGCATGTGTTTTCCCTTGTGAGGGTGTCCTTGGGCAAAGGGAGAATTTGCTCCTGGGGTTTATTCAATATCAGTGCTTAAGATACACTCCAGGTCTGTGGGTAAGCTCTCTGCTCCCTTCTCAGCTCTCCCCTGCCTTGCTTATGCCTCCTTGGGGGCACTTCACAGCTCCCAGATGACTGATTTTTCAAGGAGAGCCCCAGAGAGATTCTCATTTAACCTAACAGAGGCAGTGAAGTGACCTCTGTCACTTTTCCCTCAAGATGAAAACTCCCAGCACGATGAAGGATTAGGCAGTACAGTCAATTTAGCCATGAGAGCTGCTTTTTATGTCCAAGACATCCAGCTGTGTAATGGACCACACGGTGGAAATAACAGAAGTAGAAAGGGACTCATGCTGGAGTTGGCCCAAAGGAAAATAGAGACTGCAGGGGAAAGCCTCACAGATAGTGGTCAAGACATACTGAAGGGACCCTAGTGCCTCTTCCCTTTATCTGAGGGGTTTGTCTCAGGTTTTCAGTGCCTGTTAACTCCTTGCCCTAAGTGCCTGTGCTCTCTCCTTCTCCATGAGTAGCTCCATGAGTTTCTCCAGGACTCAGCCAGTGGAGAGGGGTGAACCCAGTTGCTGGAGCAATTCCTTGCCACACTGGCAAGGTGCTGGGGGCTGAGCCTGGTGGATGCTGCCTGGAGGGGAAAAAACTCTTGGAAAAGTACCTGGACTTGCAGCAGTGTGGGCTGCAGGTTTCCTTTCTCCCTGGAGCAGAGGAGCAGCGCTTTATTCTGCTTCCCCTGTGCCCCAAGAACGGAAAGGGGAGGGGAGCTGCTCCCCAGAGGCTGCCTGGGGAGCGAAGAGGTCAGCATGAGCTGGCAGTTGCTTTGCACCTCTTGTTGCATTCTGGGAGCAGGACTGAGGGCAGGTGCAGACATGCTCAGGAGGAAATGGGCAATGAGCTCATGTCCCCGCCCTACCATATGCTCTGTGTGTACAGGATGTTTGGTTTCCTATTGATCCCGTCCAGAGATAGTTGGGACAGGAGAGTCTGAGTCCATGGAAGCTTATACCCAGGAAGGGCCTGGCTGCTCCCTGTTTGAATGGGTTTCAGTCATGCATTAGCTCCCAGCTGGAGAATGGACTAGAGGGAAATCGGTGGTACTTTCCCATCTTCTCACTCTTCCTAGAAGTGGTGGTGAAGGGAGTACCAAGGAAGGAGTTTAAGAAATACAGTTACAAGGTGCAAGTATCTCTGAGAACAGCCAAACCTGCCCCATCTGATTTCTGTGATATCAAGGGGAGTGTACCCCAGGTGTGCACCCTGAGGCTCTGAGCAATAATTTGTTTCTAAACACTCGTTAAAAAAAAAAAACAACCAAACAACCAAAAAAAACCCCAAAAAACAAAACAAAACAAAAAACAACCAAAACAAAAAAAAGCCAATAACATTTAAAAATGAAAGACTTTTGAGATGATCTTGGTCTTGCCACATCACCAGGTGCTGGAAGAGCTCTGGCTGCCCACAGAGCAGGACTTGGGTAAGCCTCAGGCATGTCATTGGGGATTCCCTAGCTTCAGAGGGGAAAACTTCTGGGAATAAGCACCACCAGCTTCTGTGAAATGTTTTCATTCATTGCTGTCCAGGCGGGAACTGATCCTGGCAAAAAGTGGCGAGGGGATGTGTTTCATTCCCAGCAGGGGCTGGTTTTGATCAGAAATGATCTGGCGCTGGACCTCGGCACGACTGATAACTGCAACCTGCTGTCCTGAGCGCAGCTTGGCCCTGAGGAGGCTCGCCTGTGTTTGCATTTGGAAAGGCCTCCCGTGCTCTCAGCTGCTCACAGTTGAACGGCTTCCAAGGCGGCTTACTTTTTTTTTCTTTTTATCGCCATTATTATTTTTTAATAAAGTTCTCTGATTAGCTTCTGAGGCTTCGTGGTAAAGCGGCCTCAGATTTAATTTCCTCTCCTTGGCTACTCGCAGTGGTTCCCAAGCCAGCTCAGCGCTGCTGTGAAGTGAGACTAAGCGTGGTGGCTCCCAGCAGGCTGAGAGGAAGCCCAGGACACTGGCTCTGTCCTGATGCCACAGCGCTCTTTGGGAGATACCAGATGGGCCATGGGGCGAGGGAGAGCAATGGTGTAGGTGTGGAGTGTGGTGTGGGGAGTGCTGGTGTGGGATATCCACCCAAGTTCATCTCCTTGACTTCATTCTCCTCTGCATCTGCTGTAGGGCTTTCCTCCACTCCTCAGAAAGCACTGTTTATTAATATCAACTGTGTTATTAGTAACAATAATTAAAACATCAGCAGTAATACCAATGCACAGTGTTTGTTGCTATTTGCAGAACTGAGAACAGAAGGAACCAAGTCTGTATAGAGAGAAGACACTGCAGGTACCATCAGCTCTTCTCTTTTTACCACTGGCTCTGTCTTTTGCCCCTCTCTAAAGCCAAGAAAAAGCTTTTCCTGCTCTTCTTCAGGTGCTGGGGCTGCAGAAGACCAGAGGTGTGGGGCCCCCACAGCAAAGGCAGGTGGATTGTGGAAGCTCAGGCTGGGTTGCACTTGAGTTCTGGCTTGGCAAACACCACAGTGACAAACAAAGCTGACCTGGCAGAGCACTTCCAGCATTCCTAGGACAATTTGCTCACTGCAGGAGGACAGGACAAGTTCAAGGCTCATTTCCCCAGAGTGCAAACTGAGTGCGGTAGAAGCAGCGGCGTGAATAGATTAGAGAAGTGGAGAGGCATGAGGAAAAGAAGTTTTGGGTTCCTCACTGAGAAGCCTAAGCCAGCCTCACCCATAGCCACAGGGAGACAGAGGGGACATCCTGGTTTAGGGTGAGCAACAGACAAGGAACTGAAAGGACAGGCATGCTCCTGGCCTCGTTGCCCTGTTGGGGCACACAGAGATGGCTACATCCCTGCTGGCATTTTCCTTTGCAGTGTGGTGAGGCAGTGGCACAGACAGGAAGGGAACATACCTTTACTGGAAAATATCATGTATTAGGGTCATCTGCTGTAGTGACTGGGCTTCCCACAGAGAGGGCCACTGGTACTTGGAGGCACCACAGGGCTCTTGTGTTTATGAACTTTAGTGATCAGCAAGCTCTTAGCAAGCCTGCACTACATCCAAGCTGCTCTAGCCACCTGTTCTCTACTGGTTGTTAATTCTCACTAATTCACTTGTCTAGAGCCTGAAGGCTCCTACATTCTCCTGATTACTGGGAGTCTGTGTGGAGGATGGAGATGCTTACATCCTCATTCACCTTCTCCCTCTCTTCCTTCCCTACTGGGGTCCTTTGCTCTTTAGCTGTGTTTCTCCCTTACTGCAGCACCTTACCTCCCTGCCCAGCTTTGGTCTTTGGCTGGCCTGAGGGAAAGGCCATCCATTGCTAGCATATATTGCCTTGCTTGCCTTTGTTTCCTCAGGACCTTCTCTCCCAAGCTGACGTGCTGAAGATAGTATATCTCTCCCTCCCTTTGCCTCGCTTGCCT
Organism: Urocynchramus pylzowi; assembly: GCA_013397555.1. Lineage (NCBI taxonomy): Eukaryota > Metazoa > Chordata > Aves > Passeriformes > Fringillidae > Urocynchramus > Urocynchramus pylzowi. The sequence continues at coordinate 31,163 of VZRH01008423.1, read as the reverse complement.
TTCCCCTTTACTGCATGTGTTTCTCTCCATCCCTGTGACTGAACCTTGGCAGGAAATTCAGATATGCTCAGTCATTAAAATGACTAAGGAAAGGCCAGATCACAGCCTGAAGCAGCAGAGGGAGTGGAAATGGGCTCTCAGATGATCCCCATCATTTCCACATCAGCTGGGAATGAGATCCCTCCTCCCTGTGCTAGCAACAGCCCCTGGCTGACCCCAGGAAACTGGCAACGATTGCCTACCTGAGTGGGAAGTGAAATCTGCTGGGAAAACTTCCTTGATGCTCCTTGCCCTGACTTAGGGCTGGAAGATGAGCAAGTGCTTTTGGGAAAGGGGATAACCGGGAAGTCGTGTCTGGGAGTTCAGGGGCAGATCCCTTGAACCAGTGAGCTGGTGTTGGTCGGCGGTGCTTGGGTCTGTGTGTGCATTGCTGCTGTGTCTGTGTGTGCCTGTTCACACAGTGGGATGCTCTGAGGCCAAGCTGTGTGTACTCATTGGGTGTGCTTTCCAGGGGCAGAGGTTTTGTCTTTCCTTTCTGCTCCATCATTCTCCATCTCTGTGCTGCATGGCCAGCTCTGACCCCCAAAATGACAGTACAGGAAGCAAAACAAAGTGAGCAATTTGCTGTAGCCAGTGCATGGCCTCAAACAAGGGAGCACTGTGGCCTACCTAGTAGCTTGAAAAGGAAATAAGGGCAGTGCAATAGTGGAATAAATGTTACAAGGAGATGTAGAGAGGCTCTGGTGTGTCACAGCTTTCAGTTTCAGGTGAATGGAGCACAGGCTGAAATGCAAAGGGGCCAAACTCCAGAGAGATAAAAGGGGTGATTGTGCAACCCTTGCAACCAGTGAAGAATTAAGCACAGAACACATGAAATATTTTTAATGATCAAGAAAAGCATTAGCCAATTGCTTTATAAAGTGCCCCAGGTGGTGCTGTTTAGCTACTGGAGCCAGGATCTGGAGAGGCTTTGGCCAAGGTCAGGTTCTCAGGGCTGAGTGCCCAGCTGTGGGAATGGTAGGTAGCTGGACACATGCAGTCAGGAGAAACCCCAGAGAGAGCAAGGGGTGCTGTGGGGAACAGAGGTTATGTTTTGCTGAAGCTGATGCTCTATGACCCTGCTACTGTTTTCCACTTGGGCCAGGAGGCAAGACACTATGATAGACGAGACCTCCTGTTTCTGTTTGGCGACAAGCAGGATAACAATCAGTGATGGCGTCTGGCATGGCAAAAGAGTGGTTTGTGGTAACTGGCCGGACCATGCCTTCTTCAGCTTCACTTCACTTGGTGCAGCTCTGGTGGCATTCTTATGGCATGAAGTCACTGGATCTGGATGTGCAACAGCTCTGGGCAAGGCTGGGCTTTGATGTGCTGTGGTTTTATTCTTGCAGCTTCCCCAAGAGATGTCTTTCAGGCAACATCCCAACTTCCCCATGGGACAGTGCAAACGCCAGACATCATTAGGTCTAGAGGAGATGTAAGAAGCCACAGCTATTCCCAGCTAAGACTGCCCTGTCTTGGACTTGGTGGGAGTGAGGTGATGTGAGCAACCTGTCCAGAGCAGGTTGGGAGTTCCTAGCTGGATAAGGCAAATCTTGGGAATGACAGGAAAAGGCAATCTTCATAAGCCATCCTGCTCCCTTTTTCTCTAAACTCATGGATACTGGCCAGACCATATGAGGTTGGCTCATCAATACTCATGGTGTAAAAGTGCCTTGTGGGTTCTGCTAAGAGATCTCTCGTGTCCCCCACGTGGGATCTTGGTCAGCTTCAGCTCCCTCATGGAGTTCAGCCTAACACCAGCACGCTTTAAGGGAAGCCAGACTAGAGCGCTAGCTGAGATGGCCCTTGGAAGTCACTGTCTCCCAAGCGGAAAGGCGCTTTATGAGCATTACTGGAAGCTGCTGTGGCTGAGTTACCAGAAATAAACCACTTCAATTTGGGGCCAAGTGCTCTCAGACCACTGGATTTCCCACTCTGGTTACTGGGCCACCTTCCTAGTGCTTTTGCTTCTCAGCAGGGAGATAATCTGTGAATGCCACCCACTGCTCTTGCTGATTTGGGTAGGTGGCAATGAGGCAGGAAGACAAAGGTGGGTGCCTTGCCGAAGGCTCCTGTTAACACGGATTCTTTTGTTATTTTCTCCCTCTTTTCTGGGAAATAGGTTTTAAAAGAAGTAACAACAATAGCTCAGTTTCATTCACAGGCAATTGCAGGGCTGGGGGGCAGGAGGCAGCTGGAAAGAGATGCTCTGCCCACAGTCCGGGAGCAGAGGATGTGTCCTTGGGGAGGCACAGATGCCTCAAATGGAGACTTTACACACATGGGGGTGGCAGGATAAGTGGCCCTTAGCCAACACATCCCTGCTATTCTCCTGCCTGTCCTTGATTTTAAATAAACTGCAAACATGACGCATAAGCTACGTGTTAACCTGCTCCCCATCAGGAAGCATGGGGGCTGATGCCTACACAGCCCTCAGCGGATGAGATATTTTTTCCCATCACCCCAGGAAAAAGGGGCAGGGACCTTTCAGCCTTGGGTCCTGGAGGGGAGACTGAGGCAAGGAGGGATGTGCCTGCTGCATTCAGGGGAAGGAGACCTGAGCCCAGTGCTTTAATTCATGTTCTCTTTTCTGTGGGAATACCTGGTGAAGAGGCAAAAGCTGAGAACAACAGGGATGTGCAAAGATTCTGTGTAACTCAGGGCAAATGTTGTGACTGGTACCACCTCTGTGTTAGGATGGAGCATCATCTGGCAATTCAGGTCTCCTGATAATTTCCCTTGCTGAACCTTTGAGCTTTGCAAAGACAAAGAGCCTGCCAGCAGATCCTCTTGGTCAGTGCTGTGAGTTGCTGTCTCCACCAGGATCCTTCTCCAAGGGTTTTTTGGTGGAAAGAGTGTGGCAAGAGCCCTCTGTGGCTGAGGCTGGTGCCCTTTTAGCGGCACATTCTCTGTGCTGCACTGTGAACAGCCAGCCCTGCCTGCAGCATGGCCAATGCACCAAATCTACCAACTTGGCCAATATCCTAAATCCAGATAACATAGTCGATTGCCAGGCAGTGCTTGGTTTGTCGCCCTGGAGTCAGGGAGAAGGAATGTGGGTGGCTCTGCGTGCTGAGGCTATCTATGCCATGGTAGTGGTTAGCCCTTCTTGGTGTTGATTTCCAGCCTCCCTGGGGGCTGGGAACCAGCAGGAACAGGAACCCTTCCCCATGGTCCCATGTGGCCTGAGCTTGGATGCACGTGGCAATAATCCTACATTGAGGCAGTCCAGTCCAGCTCTGGAGTGGGTCAGGGTGATGTTGGAGGGTATTACTATGCCCTGTTGTGTCTCATGCTTGGTATAACATCTGGTAGCTCACCGTACACATGGTGCTGCCTTACCCTGTCATGTCACCCTGTGGAGCTGGGATTGCAGGCCACAGCCCAAAGTCTGCCAGACCACATTCTTTGGCACAGGACCTGCTCCTTCTTATATCCTCTCTATTCTGAAGCCCTCAGAGGCCTGTGAGGAGCAGGTTGTGGACTCTGCAAACCGTTCCTGCTCTTTGCTGTCCCCCAACCTTTTCCTTGTGATATGACTAGCAGTGTCTTCAGTGCATGATCAAAAGCCTGTTTTTTTCCATTGCCTGGAAAGGTCAATCCTTGCCATATGGAGGGAATGGCTATGGATGTCAGGATGGAGGTGGACTTCTTTCCACAGATCAAGGGAGCGGCCCTGCAAGGACAAATTTCCCTACCCTTGATCCAGTAGAAGGCGTCAGATGTTTTACCTACAACCCAAAATACTCTGAGACAGACTCAGTCATCTCACAGCAGAGGACATAGTAACTTGTTGAAGGGGCACTATCCACTTAAAAATGCACTTCTCCTGCACAGTTATTTCCATCCCCTTGCTGAGCTGTGAAGCTCCCAAGAGCGGAGGAAAATGCTCATGCTCGGCTCCTGGCTGGGTCATGCAGTGCGTGTGTCAGCACTTTGGGTGCAATCAGTCTTCCTTTGGTCAGTGAGTTTCTTCCGTTGTTTGGGTGGGCCTTGCACAAACTTTGGGGGAGAACGACAGCTTTTTTAGAAAGTGGAATATATGACTGTGAAACCACAAGAGTGTCAGAGGGTCTCAGGCGTGGGTAGGAGAGCCTAAATGGCTCCTGGATTTCAGGATGTTAGTCACCATCACTATCACTTTCCTGGCCTACTACTCTCTGCTACCCACCTTTTGTCAGCATCCTAATTCTCCATGAATCATGTAGGATTTTGGGAAGACCATTCTTTCCTCACCATCTGTACAATTCATAGTGCCTCATGGCTGCTACCGTGACATAAAAAAATGTTAGTAAAATAACCACAACACACTCATTTTGGAAACATATGAGAATTCAAATTGACAGTTTCCCTCTATACTTAGGAGTAAAACCACAGGTCCTGGAAAAGCTCCAGCTGGTATGAGGCTTAGCACGCATAAGCATCCAGGAATATTTGAGGTATGATACAGGGGAAAATTTTCCTACTGTCAAGCTATTTAATGAAGGGGCAAAGAATCTAAGGGTACAATGGGAGATCCTTCCTATGATGTTTTCAGAAGAGCTTAGACTAGTATCCCTCTAGTATCCCTCTAGATAGTGCTAGTGATACCTGAGCAGGGTAATTTTCATGCCTACACCTCTATAATCTATCCTACTTTCTCTCGTGGAAGACTAAGTCCTGTTCAATATCTCTGGTTTTAGACTTGGGAGCTCTGTGATGGCTTGGGAGTTCTCTGATGGGTTAAACTGAGCCTAAGGACGGGATTCCATCAATCCGTGGCCATCCTCTGTGAGAGGTATGCCATGTCAGTGACTGAAGGGCTCCTGGGGGAGGGCTGCTGAACATAAAATAGGAGAGCAAGGTGAAAGTGAGAAAAATGTTGCTGAATTTGTGGTGCCATTGTATGCTGCAGGAGTTCCTGGAAGAGCTCCCTGGCAGAGGCAGGAGCTGTCCCAAACAGCTAAGGACAATATCAACCCCAGGCACCATGTCTCTAGCATGGAAAGGCAACAAGGCCCATTACACCTGGGCATGATGGAAAAGACACTGGACTGAGCTCCCATGCCTGTGCATCCCATTACTTGGGTGGGTGTATCCAACATCTTACCAGGAGTCTGGGGTCAAAGAATCTGGTCTGGCATCCCAGACACCACCATGCTTCCAAAAGAAAAATTACCTACTTAATGCTTTTGTTTGTTTGTTTATTTATTTAAGATGCCAGGAGAAGGCATCTTAAACAAAAATCATGTACAGTACAAAAGCAAAGAGGGTTAGTCATTCACAGAACCCTTGGATAAGCATCAGGATGCAGTGAGTGCTACAAATCCGTGACTCCTGTGAGGATTAATCAGACACAAGAAGTAACAGTCCCACAAGGGTTCTTAGTTATGAAAGTGGTTTCTGTCTCAGGAAGTCCTGAGCTACAATCAGCCTGGAAGAGCATGCAGAGGTAATATCACTGTTGGCCTGCTCTTGTCTTCTTCTCCCTCAGGCATCTATCAGCCAGTGCTGGAGACAGAGCACTTGGCTAGACTGATGCTCACTTTGACTCAGCACAGCTGTGCTTGTTCCTTATGTGTGGAGCCACAGGGAGGCTGCTGTTGCATGTAGAGTTTTGCCCATGACTCTCCCTGTCACATCAGATCATAAATATTTTGCAAGGGAAAGCTTTACAGAGCCAAAATGTCATCCTCTTCCCTTTTCCCTGTGAAAAAGTATATTGCCTCATATTCCCATGCTGTTGATCAGTGCTGTCTCTGGTCACTGATGCCAGGGTGTGTGCCTTGTCTGCCGTCCCTGAGGGCACCCAGACACAGAGTTTCATGGGGCTGGGTGGGATCTTGTCCTTTTGTGTAACTTTGTTTAGACCCTATCTCCACACTCACAGTGGGAAGTGTGCCAAGAGAGGGGTGACCTCTGGGAGGTCAAAAGTGAGAGGACAGATGGCCCTCTGGTATCTTTAGCTGAGTACTGTATGATCTGTGCACTACAAATTCCCTTGGGAAGAAACTGCACAGAGCCCTGTGGTGGGGAAAGGAGCAGGAGAGTACATGCACAGGGTTGTGGGAAACCTTCTGGGTGCTGGGAGGGAGCTGGTGTTCACACCTTGGGAGGGGTGAGGGGACTGCTGAAGTGAGGTCCACATTGCTTTGAGATTTGGTGAGAGGCACAGCTGAGGGCCAGCCCCTGGGCACTGCCATGCAAAATCCAGATGGCACAGGAAGATGTCTCTCACATTGGTGCTGCTGTATGAGGAGCTTTCCAGAGAAGTCTGTCAGGGAGATGTGGGGCTTGGAGTGGAGAGGCAGGCACAATCCCTTGGTCTGGGATGCTGCCTTGGACAGACCCTCCTGAGCAGTGGCTCATGCCCTGCACACAGTGTGCTGATCTGCTGGCAGAGGGCCCCTGTCTAAGACTCCTGGAGGAACCTCTGCTTGTGGGAAGACCTGCCAGGCTGCTCCTGCTCCTTCCCTCCCTTTTGCCCGGTGCTCTCCATTGGGATCTCTGGCTGACAGAGAGGATTTTTTTGTCATGCTGTTTTCCTTTCTCCTCTCTGAAGGGCAGAAAAGGCCAGGATGGAGACGAGCAGCTCCTCTTTCACACCAGAAAAGATGTCTGGTTAACGGGGAAGAGGGAGCCAGGCGCCAGCGGGTGGGGCACAGCCACGGGCCAGGCCCCGAGCAGGAAGCCGGGACAGCCCCTGCCATATTTGCACAGGTCTGAGGGCTGCTCCCGTGCCCCCTGTTCCCAATCCCGTCCCCCTGTGACCCGCTCCCACCAAATGGCTGCCCCCCCCGGCCCCGACAGGGCTCTCCACACAACAGAGGGGCTGTGTGACCTGCCTGCTCCCAACTTGGTTGCTATAGGAAAGGGAAGAGGCTGGAGAGAATGTGTGGGGCCTATTCACACCCCCAGCCCCGATTCACGGTGCCCCTGAGGTAATGTTTGCCTGGCTCGCCGTGATCTTGCCTGATAAAGGGGCCTCCTAAAAGTCAGGGGGGACACACCAGACCAAAGAGTCTGGGAGAAATATTTGCCTTGAATACCAGTAACATGTGGAAATGGGGAGGTTGAGTGGGGAGGGGGGGATGATAAGAAAGGACCCTTTGAAAAAGAAGGAGGTGGGGGAAAATGCATGCCTGGCTGGCCCCACAGGCCTGCCGCCTCTGCAGAGTGCAGCCATGCATGGGAATATTGGGGTTCCTCTTCACCGCAGCCAAATGGTGACGTTGCACAGGTACATGTGTATGAACACTTACAGTGATGATGTGACCTGTATCCAGGGTGGTTTTCTCCTGACACCAGGGATTCAAAAGAAGCAGCAGCTCTGCAGCAGCAGCAGGGGCTATACATCTTTCCAAAACCCACCTGTTCAGCTCTCTCACCCTGAATGCTCTCATGATTCAAATTATTACTGTTAGTATAATATTTCTGCTTTTGTGCAGTCAGAATGTCCTGTGGGCCCATCTTTTTGTAGGTTGTAATGGTTTTGTTTCAGAAAAGCCCTTTGAATGCATGTGAAACCTGGGAAACAAAACCAAAATTCCCATTGCCTAAAAACAAGCAAAACAAAACTCCAGTGATCCTGTAAATTTTTCCCTGTGCAGATTAAGAACAGGAATTTTGTTTCAGGGCAGGCAGTGACCACCTCTTACATTTTCATAACTGATTTCAGCAAATGTCCTGTTTGTATACTTGATATTCTTGAGTGGCCTGATCAAAGCAGTGAGATGAGTATGTCACTGCTGTTGGGGTACTTTGTGATGAAGACTGCATTTAAAATGCATTTTCAACATTGCTGATGAGGCTCAGAGGTTTCCTCTCTGGGACAGTGTTATCTCTGCTCCGAAGGAGGCATGAGGAGGGTGATTGGAACATCTGGACCCTGAAGCACAGAGAAGCAAACCAATCTAGGGGAAGGTGCATGGCAAGGGACTGGTCAAACCATTCGTTCAGAGGATTTTGTCTTAAATCAGCTGTAGTTGCTTGGCCAGGACGCTCAGTGTCAGTGGGCATGGCTGGGTGGAAAGCTCTTCCCAGTGTGTCATTGGGGTCAAAAGGAAACAAAAACGGGAGTGGGGTGGAAGAGGGAAAAAAAAGAAAAAACAGCAAATATTATAGTGGCATTTTCTCATGGGAAGGGAATATAGTCTCCAGCTCTGGTAAAAAAGAAACAGAGGGGGTTGGGGCACTGCTACTGAGAAAGGCTGGGAGCCTGGGAAAAGCACTTCTATGAGAGAAGGAAAAGATGAGGGTGATTTAGGATAAGAAATGTTGTCGTTGGCTTTGACTAGAGGGAGAGCAGGTCTGTTCCTCCTTTTAAGTGGCAGCTATCATTGTAAGAAGAAAACAGACTCCAAACAGACCATGAATATTGTTTATATAAACCTCTGCTTATACTGAGAAAAGGGCACCTAGAAATGGGTTTCTCAGCCTTTTCCTATTTGAAGGAGTAAGCCTTCGCTTTGGGAAAAGAGAAAAAAATGAAGCCCTTGTGTGTGAGGGAAAAATAAAAGGAACATCAAAATGCTTGACTGATGACTGGGAAGAGAAAGGGTGTTCAGAGAGGTGACTTCTGGCCCTCTAAGGATAGCTCTGGGAGAGAGGCAGAAAGAAGCAACGTTGCTTTTATTTGTGATCAAATAACACTTTGGCAGTCTCGCCCCCCCCTCGGCAGCCTTTCTGCAGACAGCAGCCTACCAGCTGGGGAGCACTGCCTCTCCAGCACTGGGGATACACAGCACACCAAACAGGGCATCTGGGACTTACTGCAAGCTTTATATTTCATTTCAGCAGCTTGTCTGGGGTCTTGCCATAGGGTCAGTTGCTGTTAATCCTGTATTTGTATTTAGCAGATACACTTCTTGCTCTGTTTTCTGGAATTCCCCGAGAAAGTTCTCATGGGTGATGGAGGCTGCATTTCACAGAATTTAACTTTCATTTATCTGCAGAAGAAACAAGACTTATAATACTTTTGCTGCTGCTTAAGCCTTAAAATCTCCCCTGCCCCCTATCTTAGGTTAAATTCATGTCCATCAAAGGATGTTTTTACTTTTGGATGAAAGTTTTTTCTTTAAAGCCTGTGTTGCAAGTGACCTGGTGAGGCTGAGCACAGTTTCTGAGCCCTCTGAGAGCTCCCATGGCTAGTGCGGATTAAAGGAACTAGGTCAGATTTCTAAACTATAGCATACACGATGCTGCTGTTCCAGCTGGACTGTCTATAAAAGCTGGAAAAGAAAATCAGAGTCCTGGAAAGGTTTTCTTGGATGTGCACTTCCCAGAACTCCCCCAAAAAGTCATCCAACTGTGCAGGCAGGAGTGCAAAAGCTTCAAAAGGTTTTTCCTAAATCAACCCAGCCAGCTGAAATCCACAGGAAAGCTTGTGAGAATTCTGCTCATGAGATGACAGATAATGCTAGCAAGAAATGGAAGAAAAAGCATTTTTCTACATGATGACACTCCCAGCATTATTTAATGTGAACTGGTCTGTAAATAATTCTGTTCCTCCTTCAGCCTTAAGCACAGGTAGGAGGACTTTATCTCCCGTTGCAGAGCAGTTCTCTCTGGGGTGGGACAGAAAGCTGTCCATGTGTACTGCAGAATGGCTTGGGATGTGCAAGGAAAAATAAGTTTGCAGCCCATTAAAACTCCCTCAGGGAAACAGAGAGGTAGAACACGGCATGCTGTGGTCCATGGTCCCCTGACCAGACAGAGGGACTATGCTGTCCATCTCATGAACTTTTTTGATCTCTGACTTCCGTGAAAAGGGTGCTGGCCGCTCAAGCCAGGCTGGAGCCTGGCCAAAACAACATCCTGATTCTGTGGCAAGTGCTCTGGGATCAGGCCACACGTGATGAGTACCCCAGATTTGTGCTGCATTGGGAAGAGACTATTGTCATGACCCCTGCTGCGTCCTGGGAAAGTCACTCGGCCATGGCTCACAGGAAGGAGAAAGCTGGCTTTCCCTAGATCCAGGATTTCCTCCTTCCCCCTTCCCCTCTGTCATGTGCTGCACCACATCTTACCCCACTCCTGGCATGCCAAGATCAAAAAGCAACAGGGAAACGTTGTGTGGGCTGCCAGCGTTCCTGTGCCAACAAGGGGGCTGGCGCAGGGCTGTCTTGTCCCCAGTGAGGGCGGTGGCCTTGCTTCTGCCCCGCGGTGCCACTGCTGCCGCCGCATGGCGCCGGCCTGCAGAGCTGCCCGCGGGCCTGGGCAGCCCTGGCACGGACCGAGCACGGCTGAGCAGACTTCCCCAGTGTGGGAAATTTCTAAAGAAGCAGCTTCCTTTAAACCACATTTTCATTTAACTCGTCTAAATATACTTCAGTTTCAAAACACACACTTAAAAATAACTTACAGAAATATTTATATGGACACTGAAAGGAACTTTCCAGCTTTGGGGATTCAGCCTGCAACCCACTGCAAGAGCCCACAACTGCCTTCCTGCTCAGTCACTCTTCGCTTGTTATTGAGACTCTTGTTTTGGGAGTGTTTGAGTCTCTTTTTCCTTAAGTTATCTTGCTTCACTCCACCCTGCCTCAGGGACTAAGAGGGTTTTACTTCACTGAGGTCAAGGCTGATAGTTTTTTCTCTCAGTCACAATCATTATAACTCTCTCGATGGTACAAGTTTTGTTTCAGACCTGGAAAATTCAGCTCCTCCTGTGGTGGGGCACAGCACGTATTTGGGAACTCCCTTTGTCATCACTTTGCCCCTCTCTCTGCTCTTCATTCATTTGCCTGCCTCAATTCATGTGTTGCTTGGAGCAGATCTCAGCTTTTGGCAAACGTGTGTCAGCCTTGCACACTGGGCTTAGAGATGGCATTTGGAATCTTCTAGGTGGTTTTGCAACCCAAATGCAATAGTAAGGGTAATAACAAAACCTTTTGCCTAGGGGTTTTCACCATCATTTATTCACTGCTGTCAATATTTTCTCCAGTGACACTGTTAGTTATCTGGAGGTGTACCAATCACTTCCCCTTGTCTATGTGGACAATCCCCTTTACTAAAGAAAGGCTAGGCTCTTACTAAAGCATCACAATTAGGTCAAGTCCACAAGTCCATACTATACATCATACAGGAGAGAAGCAGTCTGATGGGTTAGGACAAAGGTTGTCTGATAAGGATGTGTTGTGTCATTTGTCTGCGTGTCCTGGCTTTTCAAAAGACATCTCCATAGCCCAGGAATGTCTTACAGGGGGTTTTAAATGTCTCAGTTTTTCATTTCACCCGGTTTTATTTTTAGATCACGATACAATGTTTGTTCAGTACATATTGCAGCAGTGGTAAGAATCTGTCCTGTGTTTATCAGGAACAAACAGCCCAGAGGAAGGTGTGCTCGCTATGATGAAGAGTATTTGGATTACAAGAGAGGTCAGATGACTGCAAAACTCTGAATCTGCATGACCATTCAGTCTTACTTGGTGCTGCAGAAGGAATTGATCTTGAAATGTTTAATTACTGAAAAAGTTCTGCTACAATAAACATTTGTGTTGTTGTGGATGAGGTAACTTGCATAGGAAAAAGCACAAAACAAAATTAGTTCTGCAGTATCTATTATGGGAATAACTTGTGACACTAATGTGTCACTACCAATAAGTCTCTGGTTTTTATTTTCAGAGTGAGGTTCAGCACCCTCCTGGTTTGTTAATGATTTTGCTTCTCTTTCTCCCTCCATGTTTCTTTTTATATGTAAAAGTTGGAGAGGGGTTTGTGAGTGAATGTGTTTCAGTGTTTCTCATCAAGCTGTAGTCTAAAACTTCATACAAGGCAGTGGGAACAGACTCTAAGTCACCAATTAAATGCAACTAGCTCTGAAATGTCACACAACATCCATTTAAAACAGTCCAAACTCCAGGCTTGGATTAAGATCCAGGCATTCCTAAAAACACAGGATTAAACTGAAAGCTCAGATTTCCTTTAAAACAGAAAGCTTCCTGCTCTCTGCCAGCATAGGCAAGATCAAACCCCTGATCTAAAGAGAAGCAAAGCAATACCTCCTTCTGGGGTCCCAAAACCCCAAGGGTGCAGTTCAGAGCTGCAGTTTTCCTGGCAGCAAAAATGGCCAGAGGTTTCTGTCCCCTGTGCTGAGGTTGACTGTGCCTTCGGTTGTGCTACTTGATCCAGCTTGCTGTCATCTGCAAGCTGGATCACAGAGAGGGTTACAAAGGGGCACAAAACTTGCTTTAATTTTAGAAGCTTGTTGTTTGTTTTTTTTTGTTTAGCCCAAACTGTTTCAATGAATGAGCTGTCTCCGTGCTCATGTACATCGATGTAGTGGCACCACAGCGGGTGAGGGACAAGAGGAAGGACAAGTTGCTGTGCAGGGTCTGGAACATGAGGCTAGGGCAGGAGCTTCCTAAGCAGCTTTGCTGCTGGGGAGAATTTGTCATCAATATGCCCCTGAGAAGGCAGAACATTGCAGCATGCACTCCAGAACAAGCACCCAGGCTTGGGAAAGGCCAGAAACTTTCAAATCAGCTTTGATTTTGGAGAAAAAGGGCTCAAGATTCAGACCCTGAGATAACAGCTCTGAAGGGGGTGAGCTGTTCTGCTCCTTGGGGTGTCCTTTCCAAGGCTTGTCTATAGCAGACCAAGGCAGGCACTTGTCATGGCCGCTCATGGCCAGTCGCTCAAGGGCATCGTTTGGATCCCCCACAAGAGGGTCCCTTCTGTAGCACAGGCCTTCTGATGGCCACACTAGTAGCAGGATGGGGGAGGCCTGTGGTGGGACCCCACAAACAACCAGTCCACTTGGAGCAGGACACCACGGCCTCATGGAGTCTGCTGTCTCAAAGTGGCACTCCCTGACCCCATATCCTTTTCTGGGGAGATCACAACTTAAACTTGGCATGCCTGGGGACCACAGAAGGATGTTGTCATGAGGACTGGGGCCAATTTTCTTTCCATAGATGTTAAGGGTGTTGTATTCTGTTTACATCAGGAGTGAGAGCAAAGACATCTCTGGAGGCAGCAATCCCCAGGGACTGCAGTGTGGAAGCTCTGGAGAATCTTGCCACAGGTGGACCAGCTCCCACCGCACTCTGGTGTGCCAAGGCCAACCAGCACACCAATTTCAGACCAAGCCAGCAGAGGTCACAGTAGGTCCAACAATTCTCCATGCCCTCGTCCAGCTCAGCGTGCCCTCACAGTTCACCACTGACTGACTGGTATTAAACTCTGGTCCTACTCAACAAGCTGAGCAAACCTGACAAAGCCAGGTTTCAGCTGCAGAGTAGTACCTTTCTGGAGGGAGCAAATAGCTTCTGGAGACTCAGGCCTTGGCTTGGTTGTAACTCTCTTCCCCAGCATGTGCTCCTGCTGCAGCTGGTGTACAATATCTTGGTGTTAAAATCAGTCATGAGGGTGTGGACGTGTTCTCCTCCTGTCATTGCACAGAGGAAAATCACAAGACGTGCCAGCCTGTCAGGCTCCTTTATCTTCCCAGACCTCTCACCTTCATCCTCCCTGTGCCAAATTCATGCCCAAGCTGGAGGATGTTCCTGCTGCATGAAGGTGATCTGGTCTGCAGGGAAGTTGGGTTCATGTCTTCTTGTGCTGTGTTACCACCTTACCAGCAACTGCTCTAGGAGAAACTTCTGAGCATCTCCATGCCACAATCTGGGTGGATCCCGGTTGCATTGGGCTTTCCTGTGGTCTTCCACAAGAGCTGGGATGATCCCCGTGAAGATACACGTACTGCATGGGCAGGTAGGGTTGCAAACAACCAGTCCATGTCCCTGCTCAATTACAGCTCCACAAGGAAAATGCAGTCATGGCAAATGCAAGACCAAATGTATAGCTCTGTATACAGAGACACTGGGGATTTCCTTCCTCCATTTCTAGCAACAACATCTTGAGCAGAAAAGAAGCAGAAGTCAAATACTATTTTTTTTTAAAGTAAGTATAGGAGCCGTGAAGATCTGTATACCTTTGCTGATGTTAAGATCTGCACAGGATCAGGGTCTGGTTGGCTGAGATCTCCCACAGGCTACTGGACCACACACGAGGGCACCTTTCTTGCTGAAGACTTTCGTGGTACAATGCCTTGGTGGCTTCAGAACCCACCGTGGCTATGACATGTGGCATTGCCTGATGGGCAAAATGCCCACGTTCTGCTATGGAAGGCGTGATATGGCCGTGGCTGGTGAGCTGGGCAAGCAAAGCGTGGTAGCTGATTCCTGTAGGTCTCTGCCACTGGAGGGGGACAGAGCACCTCGCTGCAGAGGTAGGTGCCCCTGCACCCCTCCCAGATGAGATCCTCCCATGCTGCAGGGCTCTCATCCAGTTCATCCTGGTGGATGGGCCGCTGCTTGCAATGCCGCGCCCTGGAGTGGGTCATCGCGGGATTGCGCTTTTAGCAGAGGAGGGGCGCCGTTTGGCAAGAAGGCAGCATTTCACACAATAGCAGTGAATCCACTGAACATTGCTGAGCCTGCCACCATGGGTGGCCCAGCACATACAGGGAGGAGTGTTGAGCAGGGGCTCTCTGGAGATAAACGCAAACTTCCTTTGAACTTCAAGTATGCTCCTGGTGGTCTGTGATTTCCAACTGCTTTCTTGTCACCTTTGGCCCTTGAAGAGCCACTCACCATCTTTCCCATTAGTCCATGGTTTGAATTGCTAGAGCAGGGCTGTGCTGGTGCTGTGCCCTATCCTTGGCTGATCTGCAGATGCATTCTGCAGATCCTGGTGGCAATGCCTAGAGCAACAGCTACATCGCCTGGGTTCAGTGCTGGGCTGGGCCGACCAAGACCACCTGAAAGAGGTGCCACACTGATACACTATGCTGAGGTGGGTCCTGGGCTCTGAAATGGCACATTTTGCCTGGCAGAGCTTCCTGTGGAGCAGTGCGTGCAGAGGGTATTACCAAAAAGACATGGTCTCAGCTTTGGTCAAGAGGAGGCCACCTGGGCAGCTCATGCCTTGCTCACCTACTGGGCTCTTGTGCTGCTGTTGTGCCAAATACCACAGAAAACTGGGTGGCAACTCCCCCTGCACATTTTGGGAGGGTGTGGTGATCTGGGAGAGGCTTTCCCACACTGGGGTACCCTGAGGAGCAGACACCTCTCTCCTGACCAGCTTGCCATGGCTGATGAGACCTGATCGATGAATGAAGATGGCATGCTGCCATCAGGCTGCATTGTGCAACAGTGCGTGATGCAACTGAACTTTACATAACCTGACGCAACACTTAGAGCTGGAGTTTAAAGCTGCAGGTCCTGGGTCATTACTGGTGGATGTACCTCCCTGGTGTATACATGCATGAGGTCACCCAGTGTGTGGACAGTAGCACTGCTCCAGGCAGCTCCAGCTTTACTCTTGGGCTTGAAATTGCTTCAAGCAACCAACCAACCAACCATGGCTCCATGGGATCCATGAGGATGACTAGACCAAGGGCAGAGGCAAGATCCACATTTATTGCAGACAGCAACTGGAAATGTCATCCATGGAGCTCAGCTTGTGCCTTCCATTACTATCTGTTACTCATCCAGCCAAAGCATTTTTCCACACTCCTGCCCTTCAGCCTTTGCTGGTCCAGCCCTGGACCCCAGCTCTGCCTGTGTGCTGCAGCCTCCCAATGCCTGTGATAGCGTAGTCCTCCTTTGCAGGCCCTCTCCCCCAGATGCTCCTGAACAGCTTCCTCTTTTCATGTGAAATCATGGCTTTGAGCTCCATGCTGTGTTATAAAGGCTGCCTTGGACTGTGCAGAGCTGATGCTTTGCCTGGTGCTTTTGGAAAGGTGGTAATACTCTTCTCCTGAGGCAGGACATCAATGCTCTACAAGACATGTAAGATAATGTAAGATAATTGCCTTAAAGAACATTGCCTTAAACCTGACTTTCACTGTTGTCCATACTGAGCTTCAGGCCAAAGTCATTTCTCATCTTTTGACATTTATCATATTTAAGTTAAAAGAAAACAGAGAGGAGTTGCTGGCCTGTTGTTTTCTGTACAGCAATGAGAGTTTGCAGCTGTTCTGAGGTTTGTCGTGTGCGTGGTGTGTGAGCAAGGCAAGGGGAGTGGGAACATGTCAGAGAGAAAGGAAAAGCCCCACCAAATAAGCAGTCATGGCATTTACTTTCCTCTCTGAAACAGGGTAATCCTGCAATACCCCTAACAGCTGTTGCATTAGTCCAGCCTAGGTAGCATAACTGCATTTGCTTCCTTGGGCTTTTCTGTCTCTCCCTCTGCCCTCCCAGCCAGTCCCCACTGAGTGATATGGTTCCCATGCAGGCAAGAGAAAGAAGCAGGGCCTGGGAAGAGCCCAGTGTTCTTTCTGTGTGAGGATCAGGCTAGAACAGTTCCAAGTATCACCTGGCTTTCCCTTCCCTCCCTTAAGGGAAGCTAATCCTGGGCATCACCAGCTCTGACAAGTTTACATGGAAAATGCCACTAGCAGGACCAGCAACTCCTTTTGAAACCGGACTGGGAGGGGACAAGCTGGTATCCCCTTTCTGATGTGACTCTGCACCTGTGACTCATTGACATCTCAGTACCTTTCCAACAATGCTGTTGTGCCTGTAGCCAGTGCTTGGGTGCATGCTGAACCTTCTTTCTTTTCAGCGTTTTTTTGCCAGGCCCCAATGATGTAACACCCCAGGTGAATTGCCACAGCCCTGCCAGAATATGCTGTGGTGCCAGAAGGAAGGTGTGAAAAATGCCTTTCCCCTCCCGGGTGCCTGGTGTATTGATGCACTATCCCTCCAGTTTTCTCTTTCCCCTAAGATGCACGGGCCCCCTTTCTCTGCTCCTAATTGTGCCCTCCATAGTTGATGCACATCAGAATTTTTCTTGCCTGGCCATGAGCAGAGACAGTGCCTGCAGAGTAAACAAGCATCATGAGGCACCTGTATTGCCACAAGAGATCCCCACGGCATAGGGAGGAATTACAGAGCATTCACTCATAGCCATCCTGGCAGCGAACTGCTGCATTTGCAGTGGCTTACAGGAAGGCTGAGTCCCCATGACTGCTGCATGGTGCTGGTTTCTTTACTTCAGGTTCACTATCAGCAAAGTGTGAAACAAAGGCACCACATTGTCCCTTATGGAGAAGAGAGAAGAAAAGAGGTCAAAGGCCTGAAGCTGTGAGCAGAGACGTGTGTTGGCAATGGTGTGAGCTATTTGTGTGCTGCGGGGAGGCCTCGGCACCGCTGACCAAGTACATACAACAGCCTGGGTGTCTGAACTCCACCCCGTGAGGATTCACTGGTATGAGAGCAGCACCTGACATGGAGATCACCAGGTGCCCAAGATCAGTTCACAGATATTCTGGGAGAATATGTAATCAAACCTGTTCTTTATATTCCTAAACTAAACAGCCTTCAGGAAGCAAATAAATGGTTAAGAAGACAGGCCAAAATACTAAAGGAGAAAGCAACATTTACTCCATACTCGTGGCCAAGTCGTAGTGGGAGAGGCTGCTGTGTATACTCACTAAGCACTGATCCGTGACCATGTGGCTCTTTGTGTTATGTCTAAGAAGGAAAGAAAAACAAGAAATGGTGACCAGAGTGGGATTATAATCCAGGAATACAGTGGCTGCTAAAAAGCTAAAGAGGAAACCACAGAATAGTGGCTTTTGTTAAACCAGTGGGTGAAATAGTTGCCTAGATGATGGAAGTTATCCCAAATCCTCTCTCCATAAAGGCACTTGTGATGGCTTGTGTTTAGGCTCCTGAAAAATGCAATTAAAAAAAAAAAAGGAAAATTAAACAATTTCTAAATGTGTTGGGGAGCAGGGGAAGGGGGATGTTTAAGGAAATTACTAGTGTATTGCCAGTTTGGAGAGAGTTTAAATACTGTGTCAAGGGAGCAGTTAGTGTGTGGTATGTAAAATGAAGCAATACAAAAACGGTTATTAACTGAGGCTGATTTGGCCTTAAAATGTGCTCTAGGAACTGCTGTGTCAAAGGATACAGCTACTCCAGAAGACAGGCAGTTGCAACAGCATCAAACAGCCTGAAACAAAACTTTTATTGTTCCCCTTTTGGGGGACAGTCTCCCCTTGGAGGTGAAAGTCCTTCAGGGGAGTATCAGTATTGAAAAAAATAATGAGAGAAAGTTTTGTTGAAAGAAAAATGTGATTTTAATTCCACTGTGCTTCTGAGAACTCATCCATGTTCCCAGGGACAACTTGTGTAGAGGCAAAATGACAAGATGGGCAGACCAGGGATCCTCTCCTCTCCCTCTGCTGAGGGAGGATGTCAGTGAGGAGGACAAATGGGGTTTTCCCTTTTGTGGTGGTTCCCAAGTTGCTGTGAACTTGGGAATATCCTGTGAAGGATATTCTTGGCCTAGGTTCGACTAAACAAAATTTATCAAGCCTATGGGAATGCTGGCTGATGGCAAAAAACCCCCTGTGAATAACACACACAAGGTTTTATTCCAGCATAGCAGGCCAACACTAGGATAGTTTCCACACCCATGTTCTGATGGAGGGTCTTGGCCCAGCTATTGCAGAACATTTTTAACTTTCAGAGCGATGCAGGCAGGGATTCTTGGAAATGACAACAAGGGGTGTCTGCAGAGGTACTAATGAGGCTGTCAAGAATGGCTGTGGAGTAAGTGAGGGAAAAGTGATTTTTCCAGAGTCTCAGCCATATGCTATGGGTCTTGTAGATGATATTCATAAATCACAGTAAGGCATGAGACTATCCTCAAGGCACCTCAACTACAAGATATGTCACAATTATCTTCCTTTCTGGGGATAGGCAGTTATTACCAATGGGTCTTGCCCAACTCATCAACACTATTACACTCCCTAAATAGACCAGTGCACAAAGGACAGAAGTAATGTTGATCCACATGATGTGCCAAGGCTCCAGATGAAGCAAACAACTTTGCATTAACAGAAAATGAAACTGCCTGTAGAATTAGCTTGCAGCACATCGCCATGTGCCTGAAACTGATGCTGAAAGCCAGACATCAGGGTAAAATACTCATAAGAGCCACACTTGGGACTCGCTGGCATCTGTCTGCAGCGCTGTGCTCACACCCAGAGAAAAGACCCACGGGTCATCTTGGGAGGTCAGCGGTTTAACCACAGCTTATCTCAAGAGGAAACAATTTACTCTGGTTGCGAATGCCGAACACTGGCTTCAGTGTTAGCAGGAGCTGCCTGGTTAGGAAGAAGGGAGGTTTTCTGGGGTATTTCCTGCTTGTGTGGTGTGGCAGGAATACCTAGTGACTGGTACCACAAGCACCTGGAGAGCGGCAGATATCTTAACACAAAGAGAAAAAGAGAACAAGCCAAGTCGACAGAGACATCTGATGAAAGGATGAGGAGATGGGCTTAGCACACAGCCTCTTTGAGCCCTCTTGGCTGGAGAGTACTGAAATACACATCCAGGTTGCCTAACGTGTGGCACCAGAGCACTTACTGTAATAAATCTCAGGTCTACTGTACTCCAAGAATTACATGATGGCCCTCTGGGAATGATAGCTATGAAAGCCCTGGCTGGAAATTTGGTTCAGTGGCCAGACACTGATACACAAATAGGAGGAATGGCAAAACAATGTTAAGGGTATTAATAAAGCTAGTTGGGAAATTTTCCATCAGAATAATTCTCCAATGGAAAATGCTGTTTTCACTAACTCAGCAGTTTCTGTAACAAAATTGCAGATTTCCATTGGGAAAATCAAACTGAAGTATCCTTGGCTCTTTTTTGTGCCAGAAGAAAATAAAATTGCCAAGAGCATTGTAGGTGGACTAACAGAAATTTTCTTTCTGTGCAGCTCTCAGACAGTCAGCCTTCCCTTCAGGTCCAGAAATCAGAGATGCAGCTGAGCAGTCAGAGATGCAAGAAGGCTGGGAGATGGGAAGTCACCCCCTTAGGTTTTTGACAGATCACCTGCTCCAGAAAGCAAATATATCCCTACCAGATGGACAGCCAGGAGGCCAGAAGATTTCATGGTTCTTGTAAAGCTTAATTTTTGTGGAACTCTAATGAAGACAGGATTTTTGATTTTTCAGTTTAGTATTTTCCTTAGAAAGAAACTCAGCTACTCTTGTTTTCTTTCTTGCTGGAAGGGATTTCTATTTCCCAGCCAACTCTGGGTATCAGCAAACACTACACTTGCTTAGATATATTCTCCTTTGTATTCTCAGGAATGGCCAGCTGCTCTAGGAAAGCAAACTTAGAAATGGGCCATTTATGGGACATATGTTTTTGATTGCAGGAAATGCGCCTCATAAATGGCCCGAAGTGCTACATATGAAAGCTACTAATTTAACACAGACTGGGAAAGTGTTAAGATTAGTATTTTCATGGACAGGAATTCCTACTTGCATTGTAAGTGATGAAGGGTCACTTTTTTGATGTTCAAAAAGTTGTGTGCTTTTATCTTACAAAATAGTATGAGCCCTGTCGCATAAGCTCCTTGCTGTCCTGCCGTAAGAGGAGCAGTGGGAAGATTTGTTCAAACATCCGATTCAGTGATGCAAACCAGAAGTCTGGATAAAGTGAACTTACAATAAAAAAAGATATGAATTCTCTTTTGGCCTGGAAAGAACATGTTAATACAGATCTCAGCTACAGTCATCCATGGTCTTGGAACACAGATTTTTCTTGCTGGGACTTGCTGGCACCTGATTTCCAGGGGGGGCGTTTGTTTGAAAAGTGATAGGATCAAATGGCCCCATATAGTCATGCATGAGTCTGCTGCCTTCAGATTGGGAAAAAAAAAATCTGTGCAAGAGGTAACTGTGAAAACTCAGAGACATTTTAAGCAAATTATTTGATGACCTTCTTCTCTGTTTTATCAGGTGGAAATGACATCAGGAGCCTTGGAATTAATTAGAAAAAAGGAATAGTTGAATTGGGTCCTCTTATCAAAAATAATAATTGCCAGCTTTATGGAAATGTTTGTGGTTATGGATGCTGAAGTAGGTCAGCTGGAAATTATTCAGGTAGCAACAGTTGGGACATGAAAAATATTGGAAAGACCGAGACCATTTTTAACATGCCTATAAATGCTTTTAGACATCTGATTTAAGGCTTCTTAAAAGAACATTTAGGAACATCGGTTGGAATCTCCTGGTGCTTCAGTTTCCTGATTGGTAAAGTGGAAATGCCTTTTTTGCAAGGATGTAACATTTAACTGATCCTTGTCATGAAGGACACCAGAGTTCTCTGGAATTCCCAATGGAGGTGTTATGTGTTGCAACTAAATGTTTGCTTCATTCTCGTGCTACCGTATTTGTGTACTGTTTTTTCTGAAGTTCTGCTTCCCTATGGAGCACCTTGGCAGTCAGAATTCAAGAAGGAATGATTCTACATGTCCTTCAAGCAGGACATGTAGAAAAGGCCTAATGACTTGGTGCTCCTCTGCAGAGCTTGGTAGCAGGGTCAGCTTCCCCAGTGCTGCTCCTATGTCTTTGTGGCAATGTTTGTCCTGCTTTATGCCATTGTTTCAGAACTCTCAGAGCCGCTGTCTTTTGTTGTAATTTGGGATCTCTTTCAGCAGCTGGCCATAGCATGATGGTAATGATGTTCAAAAAGTATCCCAAAGGAGCATTCTAGAGCTTTGCTTTTTCTTGCTGACTTTCAGTTTTCCCCTGTCTTCCTGCAGAGCTCACAGTCTTGCTCCCCTTGGCCTGAGCTGCAGGAAAGCATTTATCCACCAGGGCCAAACAATCCTTCATCCACCTCTCACCTCACTGAGCTTTCACCTTTTGCAAGTTCCCCATCAGACCCAGCTGTGGATAGATTAATCACATTTCTATCAGATAAAGACCAACAGAGGCGTCACAGATGAGGCTGGACTTGACTTCCTGGTGCAGGGTCAGCTAGTGTATGATCTCACCTCACACTCCAAAACACACCACTCTCCATCAGCTTCCTTGCTTTTGTTAGCAGAAAGTAGTAGGACAGTGCTGGGTTAATGGTTGGACTTGGTGACCTTTAAGGTCCTTTTCAGTCTGAGTGATTCTATGATTCTGTGACTTCTGGTGGTGGGTCACAGACTTGAGTAAGTATAGCTGTTCCCCCTCATGGGAGAAGGCCCCAGGGTGTCCAAGGAGGAATCATTTACACAATCTCAGAGGGCCCTGAGGACTTTGGTAAAAGTACCTGTTACATCCAGTGCAATGCAGCCATCCTTGGCAGCAAATTCATGGGAATTTACTTACATAAATGTAGAGTGATACACTTGTATGTATTTCTGAGTCATGTCCTGTCGGTACTTCCCGCACCAGTTACATCTGTGGGTTAGATAAATAGGTAAAAAAAAAAAAAAA
>VZRH01008422.1:613380-711463 GCA_013397555.1 Urocynchramus pylzowi | reverse complement strand
TTGGAAGGGACCCTCAAGGGTCACGTCCAGCTCTTAAATGATTGGCCCATAGCTCAGGATTTGTAGACATTTTCTGTTTTACATGCCAAAAATAAACAGTGAAACAATTTTGCCTTGTGGTAGGAGAGCAGCATTCCCCTAATATGGTTTTATTAATGGAAAATATAACCACCTCACACATGAGGTGGTATTTTCTATTTTTTTCATTTAACAATGCTTATTTTATGGGAAAAGGTTCTAAGAATTTGTACAAACTGAACAATGTGGATTTTGCAGCAGTGAGATGAAAAACTACTTGATCTCAGTAAATGCTTCATGTCTTCTTTCAGGCTCTAGGACGATAAACAAAAAGGTGGAAGAGTGTGAACTCAGATGCACCTGGATCTCACAGCTCAAGTTCAGTGGACAGAGCTATTTCTAAGTGTCCTTAACCTAAGAAAAATAACATGGCTTCTACAATATGAGCCCTTCAGTAATATTATAGGAAAAATAGGGTCAAAGCAAATATGAAATTTATTAAGTGAAAAATATATAAATATATTGTAAACATATATAATATATATAAGAATTGAAGAGAGGTGCTGCTGCTTTCTGTCTTAAATGAAGAAATTATGCCTACTCTGCATAGATGTGGTTTACTACAGCAGCTCTGCCCTATCCTGATTTATGTGTTTTTGTTGCAGCATGTAAGGATGTATTTATAAGAAACCAGATACAGGACATTTTTAAAGGAACAGTTAAAAAGTTTTACTTGTAGAAATTTCTGCTTGTTTTTCTTGTTCGGCTTAGTCCTTATTTTCATCTGACATTGTCAAGGAGCCTTGCTTATCATATCTGCTCTGTATTACCATCTTTCAAGGCTAAAGCTGGTAATGGATGGAAAAGTATTCTAAACTCAAATTATATGGATGCTTTACTCGTGATCATCTGCTACGGGATGACTTTCTTAGTTTGGAGCAGCTGCTGTGTAACAGGATGATGCCTAGTGGTGCAAGTCATGGAGTGGGGTCCCATGGGTTTTCATAGCAAAGAAGTGTTTCCTGCCACCCCTTTTTATTTGCCACTCCTTTCGAAGCCCTTTCAGGTTCTGTGAAAATTTCATGGACTCTTCCGGCATGAACATCTGTCATCTTCAGTGTGACAAGAATATTGTCTTTCAGCTAGGACCTTTTAAACTACATAAACAGATGCAGTAAATCCAGTTGGAATATTTTCAGAGTAATTATTAAATTGATCATCAAAAGGGTATTTAAATTCTAAAATATGACTGTTAGTGACCTACTGTACCCTGCTGTGACAGAGGTGGTTAAATTGAAGTCCCGCCTGATAAATGTATGCAAGACTTGCTTGTAAAGGAGACTTCAGCAGGCTGTTCCAGTGATATGCTAGTGTTGCTTATGGGATGTGTTCCTGGTACCTGACTTGAATCTTCCTGTGCTGCCAGCTGACTGATAGTGCTTAGCCCCGGGTAGATCAGACAAGGCAATAATTAAAGTTTTCCTTTCAAGCTACCTTTTGCATATTTAAATATGTTATTTCCTTGTGTCAGCTGCCTTTTCTGTAAGCTTAAGTCACTCTTGTCCTTTTGGTTTCTCTGAACAAGTCACTGTTCTATTCTTCTAGACCTCTTATTAGTAAGATTTCTTTGTTTATCATCTGAACATGTTCCTGGCTGTCTTTAATTGTATTGTTTGAACTGGATGCAGCAATCTGCCGAGGTCTTACAATTGCTGTGTGACATGGCACGGCTGCTTGTTGCCATACTGCTCGTGTCACAGTGCTGTGCGGCACAGAAAGGCAGCATCGTGCCTCTGACTCACACTCAGCTTGTGATTTACTGATCATTGCTGCCTAACTGCTTTTTTTCTATCCTATGTTTTTGTAGTTGATGAATTCTGACCAGATGTAAACCATTAGTCTTTCATTTAGGAAATAATGTCATATTTTTTTACAGCAATTCTCGGATTTGTCCAGATCTTTTAAAACTCTAGTTCTCTTTGCATCATGTGGGTTTTTCAGATTAGTGTTAACTACCTGATTAATCATGATTTTATAATTCATCTGCCGGTTAAAATACTGAGTGTGGGCTTGGGACACAGGCTTCATAAAATCCTGTTTGATACAACTTTTCATTTTTGACTGTTAGAGCCTTTAAATATTTAAGGTATGATTTATTTTTATGTTCTTTCCATTTTGTTTTGTGCTTGCAAGAGAAGCTTAATGATACCCATGCTTTTGTCATTTGTTTAAAAATAAGGTTGTACATTAAAAGCATTACCAAAGTCAGCGTACAAAAATGGTCACACTATTCTTTCCAAACTTATTTAACTGTGTTCTTAAAATGTTTCATGAAGTTGAGCAACAATTACAAGTATAAATTAGAGCATTGTATAAACATTAAGGACTTCTGGGGATTGCTTACACCTGTTTTTAAACTATGTGTATATATGTGAAAATGTGTATGATGGATGTATCAGGGTGTATGGGCATATAAATTGTCCTTCACTGCTGATATGCTGAAGAAGTAGCTAATAAATAGTTAATGTTTATTTTAGAAATTAGTGCCTATGGGGATTATTCACCTTGTAAGTGCTGTTAATGCTTAAGATAATGGGTAGATTTTTGAAAACTTCTGTGTTGAAGGTAATTGTGCTCTGTTTGCTTCTTGTATGGCTTTATGTTTTCAGTCATGCCTCCTATATCCTGTCCCTCAAATGCTCTTTCTTCATTTTTTGGCCATCAGAAGGAGGGTAATAAACACCTTACAAAAATATGAACAGTTTTAGCAATTGAAGGTGTAGTCACAGAAGTGACAGTAACTGTTTAGGTGACACAGGAATTCAGTAATTAGAAGCTCAAACAATTTTATTATTTATTTTTTACATAGGTATTTAGTTTTTATTAAGACTGTCTGTAGTTGTTAGAAATCTCCCTCCAAAAAATTACCCTTGAACTGAAATCAGGGAAGCGTTTATTGCAAAGATGGCTAGGTGTGTCAGAGTGTATTGGTCAGTTCTGGTGGAAGGATGTAATGAGAGCAGGAGTAGCAAAAGGAGGAAGAGGTAAAGGTGTGGTATGATGTAGCCTTGCTGATTTTCTAATTTTCTTTAATTCCTTACCCCAAGGAAAGGCGCTGGAAACGTTCTGAAGCAGAAATGTAGCAAGAAGACTACATAAACTACATAA
Source organism: Urocynchramus pylzowi (assembly GCA_013397555.1). Classification (NCBI taxonomy): domain Eukaryota; kingdom Metazoa; phylum Chordata; class Aves; order Passeriformes; family Fringillidae; genus Urocynchramus; species Urocynchramus pylzowi. Next base: position 708,277 of record VZRH01008422.1, on the reverse strand, counting down.
ACAGTCAAATAGCAGCATATTTTTGGCATTACATCATGGGAAGGGTTGGAACTTGTCAGATGCAACGCCCTAAAATCTTTGCTCATGCTCCAGAGTGGTGAATGTGGACTGCGTGCAGCTGTCCTTGGGTATAGTGTCACCTCTTGTCAATCAAGGGGCTGTGCTATCTGAGAGCAAAGGCATTGAGCATGAAATGCACTGCAGGAGACACCACATTTTGCTTTCCCTGCCAACCTGGGCTGCGAAAGCAGTAGTCTTTCTTTGTGGCAACTTAGTTCCTCTGAAAATGTTGCAGGCTCAGGAATTTTGTAGGTAATGTTTTTATGGGAGAGCTGTAGGCTGGAAATCTCAGATGTAATAGGCAGATTTTTAAGAGCACTCACTAGAAACAACTTTCTTTAGCCTATAAGGTATATGCACACATGTATATATAAATATATATAACTATCTGTATTACAAAAATATGTAACACATGTAACTATGTAAACAATAAATGTAATATATCAAATAGAATAAAAATAAATATGTAATAGTGTTCCTGGAAAAGCATGTGAAATAAGTTCTAATTCCTTTCTTTTGAACTATCAGAATAGAAAACTAAATGGAAATAAAATGCAGCAGTAGGAAGAATTTTTTATTAGTCAATATTGGCTTGAGTTTTCCTCAGTTGTTGTTTGGTAGCCTCTATCCATTGTGAATTTGAAGAGTAATTCTAAAGCTGTTGAGAGTTGATGAGTGTTCTCTGCATCTCAGAGACAAAGTCTATGTTAAAATGTACACTTATGGTTGTACATGTCACTGTTTTCTTGGACAGTGTAATTTTTCCTAAGTAATCAGTTTCTGAAAAAAATGCAGAAGGTAAAATAGTTGAAAGGAAGAAAAAAATTATATATAAATACTGTTGTTCAAGTTGTTGAAGAAAACCTAAGCCCACATAATTGTGCACATGTGCTGAAGAGAACACTTTTTTTGGTTTCTCAAGCATGAGGCAGCAGAATTTTCATTCATTTGGCATGCTAGGCTGAAAACAGAGTCTTCTTTCATTTGACACACTCCCCTGGAAACAAACATGCCAGTGAAGGGATTGTGCCAGTTATCAGAAGCTTACAGGAATACATTGTGCTGGTTTGTATTCATTTTCATTTCATGAATTGCTTTAAAACTTAGCAGCATAAAAAAGCATTAAAACACCTTTTTAGCATTATTTTTAGTTCCTATGTATTTCCCTGCTGTGCTGTCATTCAGTTTAAATCAACGGAATGTTGTGAGACACATGGCTGAGTTTGCAGCAGAGCAGATCTCTCCTCCTGCCTGCGTGTGCTCCAAGTATTCATCTGTAGACAAGCAGCAAATTTGAGTTTAACTCATTTTACATCCTTGGAAAAGATGAGTGTCTTAGAAGGAAGTTCAGTAAAAATAAAGGGTAATTGAACAAAGGTTATGCAGCGAGAAATTTAAGCCAAAACTCAGCTGGTATCTATTAACTATGAAAGTTCACAGATAATGCTTGGTCTTCTGGGAGACACTTGTTTTCCTTTCCTAGAGTTATATTCTTCAGGATTGCCAGCAGGTCCTTCCCAGCTCTGGAATTTTCTACAAGATTCTATTTCCTTCATAAATGTTTTTCCACATGCAGACTTGGCAAATTCAGGTGTACTTCTTGGAACTAATCTGGTCACGGGAGCTTAAATTAGGACCAGGTTGCAGTGAGTATGTGTGAAGTAAATCTGGGAGTGGTATTGAGGCTCTGTGTCAGCCTGTGCTAAACCAAAGAGGGGGTAAAGAATAAGGAAAAAGGGACTTAGCTATATGGTTTCCATCCTAAGAGTTACCTAGAGAGGGGTTGTGGAGTCACAGCTGTCAGGGTTCTGTCTCCATGTGATAATGAGACGCTAAGGCGGCGATCACCCTGAGTTCCTTGATGCTGCTTAAGGAATGAGGACAGTGGATATTTAATCGTTGACCTACAGTCACGTTTGTTTGTTCTCTGACACTTAGGGGTATTCATTTTCTGTGGACTTCACATGAAGACAAACAAATAGATAGTGTCAGTGTTGACACAACGTTTAATGGACGGTGGAAGCTTCTGTCCAGTTATTGGCGCCTGCTTGTTTGTGAGTTTTGTGGGACAGGCTGTACATCCTGCAGTTTGAAATCGTAGTAGAAAAACAGGTGACTAAATTTACAAAGCTTACTTTGTTTCCTACCATTCTGCTTCAGCTTGTAAGGCTGATGCTCACTAGAAGGAAAGTAGTGAGTTGTACCCTCTCTTCTGTACAGAAGTACTGAATGAAATATTTTTATCAAAGAAACCCAATACATTTGAATTGCTCTAGAATTAAAAAAAAGAAAATTTGAAAATCCAAACGCAAAAGTTTCATAGATTTGATTTATAGTTTGGGAAGGCTAAAAAAGGCCTTATGAAAGCTGGCCTTCACTGATGTTACTAACAAGTTCAGACTTGAAATACAGTCAGCTGGTGCTCTGTACAGTTGTCACTTTTTGCCATATAGCTTCAGTAACATGGCTATGGAAAATTCTACACAGTCATTCAGCAGCACTGCAATGAAATAGATACACTGATGGCATTTTCCTTTCACCCATTAACTAGTGACTGGACAAACTGCAAGTGAATAGAAACGTGATTCCTACCTGCATAGTTGGTTCCTGGACCATGTGCCTTCCCATACTGCCACCTATTTGAGGACCTTGGCAGACATATTTAAAAGCCAAGATGAATTGAGCACATTTACTGTGTTAGAAGCAGTTGCTAAATTGTGAGTAACTAAGTCTTGTTGTATAACTGCATTGCACTCAAGGGAACAATTTAGGTTTTGAATTGTGTATGTTGGTAAGTGAAAACTATGTAGACATTGATTATTTTTTCCCCTTGACCTAATCACTGTTTGCCTATGGCAATATCTGATATGTTATGTGTTCACCAAGAATTGTCTTGGGAACACAATGAGGCTTTTTTTTAGCTTCATTAGTAATCATAGTTACATTAGGAATGGAAGGCAATGGAGTAATATGCTTGTACTGTGTACTGCCCCAGTTGTTTGATTTATTGTAAAGGTGGACATGAACTCTGTGGGACTCTGAATTTGTATAGGCAGGGGAGGAGACCAGATTTAAAACTTTGTGCATCTTGAGCAGGAATTTAATTTTAAAAGATTGGAAGGCAAATGTGCATTTGTATATTTTATTTATTTTTTGTTGTGAAAAATTCCTTTCTGTGTTCCTACTTATATATTTGTAGTATGAGAGAACTTCCTTGGTAATACTAGAGAATATGGAAATGATGCTGAGTAAAATGAAATTTAGTAATGTGTTTTTCATTGTCAGAATTCAACAAGCTGCCAAAAGTACATAAATAGGGAGAGGAATGTTCTTCTATCCCACTCTTTTAATCTGACATGTATTGCCCTTTAGACAAAAATGTGAAAATCCAGCAGAGAACTTTAAGAAATGTATTTAACTTTTGATATTCTGTTGATTCCTTCAAATGTTAATTTTGTTTCTATGCTAAAATAATTGTTGGAAATATAAGGGATTATAAAAAAATGTACAAGATCTAACTTTTAAGTTTTGTCTAGAGGTCATGTAACTAGGCACACGGACATTCTGTTTGATGAAGTGTTGGGCATTAAAAAAACGAATACTTGCATATTTCCATTCATAAGAAGCCAGACTATGGCCTACCTAAGTGTGGATTTGTGGTTTTGTATTTCTGAGAACCAATTCTAGCACAAAACAGAGATGTTCAAGATATTAGAAGTATGATGGGACAACATTGCTTTGGAAGGATATTTATGAGGAAATAAGGTAATACTCATGATATTTGTATCCACCTGAGGGTGACAGTGTGACGGGCTTATTTGCAACAGTTAGTGACAAAACTTGCAAACCTGAATCAGTGTTGGGGAAATCAGTGAATCAGCAGCACTTGCTGTCTGTAACATTACCAGCTTCTTCTGCTATTAGCTGAGATGCCTATACAGTTTTACTTTTCCCTCCTTAGATGTAATTGAGATTGAGATTTCTCTAGTAAACAAAGCAATCTAACATGTTGTTTCTTTAAAACAAGCAAAACCTTAGTGTGGTCATGGCTTTCTCTACTCTCTAGACTTCTAGACTTCTGTTGTAATATGTAAAATAACATCTTGGTCTTTAGAAAACACTGACTTTTAGCTCTGTGTTTAAAAGCCTTAGCTTTTATGGAAGTGTTACTGAAGGTGGCCAGCAGAGTCAGGTCTCTTAGAGCAGCTGACATCAATATGGGAGGTGTTTCTTTACTGGTTGGAAAGAATCATTCTTTATAGCTTATTTAGGTAGGAAGTTCTGTAGAGATGAGAGTCTTTTCTGAAAAACCATCGACTTTTGTTCAGTACAGGTCCTAGAGGATCCGGGGCACTGCCTGAAGATGCCTAACAGTACCTGTAGGTAGCATTAATTGGCAAAATGTTTGGAATATACAACAGGCCTCTGTGTTGTGTTTGGGGGTATTGTGGACAATGGGTTAGCAGGCAGACTTACTGCTTGAGAAATTAACATGTGCCAGTTGTAATGAAATAATTGACGATAATATCCCGTTATATAGTTATTTATTGATATTAAAATACACTCTTCAGCCTTTTAGAGGCTTAATTACAATAAGCTGATATGTTAAGAAAGATCACGTTCATGTTTTAGATAAAACCATGGCCAGTAAACTGTTTCCTGTTTTTTATTTGCTATAGTAGTGTTTAAAAAATAGTATTTTGTTTGAAGACAAGCAAACCATGTTGTTTATGAAATGGCTGACTGGGTTGGTAGATGAGGGGAAACAAAACAATCTCTACGTTATTTCTGGTAACTAAGATGAACAATCTGATTTTGTAAGGTCATACATTTTTATTTCAACTTCTTAAGGTGAAACATCATAAATATTTAAGCAACTTTATCATTTCAGAGTTGTCTTGGGATCTTTTGCTTTGCTTAAGCATTGAAGAGATAAACTACCTTTTGTCTTGATCTCTCACACAAATAATCCTGCTGCTCCCAAATATAACTAAAGTTTCAATTCTTCGGATGCAACTGAAAACACTGTAACTTCTTTTGTGCTTGTTTGTTGTTTGAAGTAATTGGAAGAATATTGCAGAACAGCTTTTAATATGTTTTATTAGGTTTTTAACTGATAAAACATAATCGTGGGTTGTTAATCATGAGTGCTCCAGAAATAATACCCAGCACATCTAAATGTGTGGTAGAGAAGGAATAAGTTGTAGTTTATCCAAAATACAGATCTAGAGGTACTCAGTTGTCAAGGTTATCACAGTCTCAATCCCTAATTTTTAAAAGATATTTTTACATCTCATTTTCACAGGTATTTCATATAATGTCTCAAGGATTTAATGTTTCTTTGAGCTTAGAATAGAGATTTAGTCACTGTCTCTTCCTTCCCTTAGCTGAGAGTCAAAAATAAACCTGTGAAACAATGGCAATATGAAACAACTCATTGGCAGTAATCAAGCTGGAAGCAAGCTGCTGTTTGAGCAGAGGAATTCTGCTTCAATGTGCACATGCCTTAGAAGTAGCTGTTAAAAATGGAAAAATTTAAAAATGGATGTGTGGTATTTTCAGGCAAAATCTTCTTTCAGTAGTAGAAACATTTTCCTTTGACAGAGAAGAGACTATGGAAACTTTGGTCTTTTATTAGGGGAAAATACGAACTTCCTTAAAAGATAGTTTCCATACTGTATTTTCACAAATTCTGCATTTTCCCCTGCTTTTCTCCTTCCCCCAGTTCAGTCCTTTTCTATTATTCACTCTGGGCCCAAAATTGTACACAGCATTTTAATAGCCTTATGTTAGAAAACCAAAAATTTTAAAATTAAAATAATGGTATATAATAAAAAGCCTGGCAGACTAATTACAGTGTTGCATTAATTATTATCTTACTTCACTCTGTTCTATAGCTAATTCAGGTCTGGTTTTTTAATCCCTGTTTACACTGTAATTTTGAGAGAGAGAATATACTTAGGAATAGTATATATAAAATCAAGAAATAAAAATTGTCAGATAAGTAGTTGATTTCTAAAGTGCCTTGGACATGTTAGCAGTAAAATGCAAGTAGTTCTGTTTAAATGTTGTGCTTTGTGTATCTTCTGGTGAGGATAACACCTATATGACATAGAATACAACTCTTGACATCTTCATTTCTGGGTATCTTTACAGCAGGTACTAAGTAGCAGTCATTATTCAGAAATTTGCATTTGTGCAGCTTAGTTGGTACATCATTTTGTGTTCTGTTTTATTTTTTCTCCCAAAATGTGTGCAATTCTTATAATGGTTGAGGTATAGATTGATGTCAGTGCTACAGTATAGCTCCAAGACTGCAATTTGAAGCTACTTTAGAAAAATACAATTCTTTAGACATGGTGAAGCTGAAGTTGAATGGAAGTCCTATTAGGAGTGAATTGCATGTAAATATTAATAAGGGAAGAGTTCCTAGCAAGTCCTGAGTTTGGGAAATTGAGCATGATAATTTGCTGAAATTATGTCTGTCTTGAAGATATGCAGATGCAATAATTTTCAGTTTTCAGTTGAACTTTTAAATGGTGCAGAAGGTGCCCAGGCTAGGTTTTAAGCAAGAAAGTGTTTGGAAGTATTGGCAAATGTCACTGTAATGGATGTTTGGTAATGAAAGGAGTTAAGATGAAAGATGAATTGGACTGAATGGCTGTTAAGTCATTTAGGCTGGGCTGGTTGCAGGTTTGGTTGTTAGACGTCTCAAATTACTTTGCCTTAGTTCCTACACTTGGTTGGCTGTCTGCAGATCTTCAGAAAGTTCAGGGAATCGGTTTCTCACAATTTGCTTTGTTTTGCTCTGTTTCAGGATGCTTCATCTGCAGACATTCGGAAAGCATATCGAAAGCTTTCTCTGATTTTACACCCAGACAAGAATAAAGATGAAAATGCAGAAATACAGTTTAGGCAAGTAAGTACAATGTATGGCAATAAAACTTTTAGGGGAAAATAGAATTTTTATGTCGATGTTGTTTTAGTAAGAATAGTGGTACACCTTTGAAATTAGTAAGTTAAACATTGAATTACATTTTTGCTGATGTAGCTAGACTAAAACCAAGTACACTTTTTTGGAATTAACTTGTTTGATAACTTGTATTTCATATTTACCTGTATATTAAAAATAATTTGGACATAATACTTGCACTCTTAGGAGGTAAATATGTTAGCATAGTAAGCAGTGGGGAAAATTTCTGATCAGTTCTCAACACAAGTCCTAGATAGGCCTAATTTAATGAAAATAATTCGTTTTAGTTATTTTTGAATATTTATAGAGTGAAATAACATGACTTTGTAATTAGCTCTACTTTTAAAAATGTACCTCAGGCTAAATTCAGCTTACTTAATTTTAGTAAGACCTTCAGGATGAAATATGGGATACCTACCTGAGACAAGACTCAGTTTGACAGATGTGAGGATGGGAAGAAAGTCTTGTATAAGACTTGTTTGTGTGTGTTTGTGTGTGTTTGTGTGTGTTTGTGTCTGATGACATTTGTGTATGAATATATTACTGTTTCTTTTGCACGCTGAGTTTGCTACTTAGTGGTGTAGGGAAAAATGAAAACTAGCAAAGGTCATTTGTTGGCAAATGTAAATATGATACTACTATTCAAAATTTATAAATTCAGTCATAAAGTCAAATCTTTCTGTGTTTTCTTATTTGGTGTTTTGTTTTAGTTAGTGGCCATCTATGAGGTTTTAAAGGATGAAGAAAGGAGGCAGAGGTGAGTTAAATTGCACAGGTTTTTAAATAAAGCATTCATACCAGTGCTATATTCAAGCCCTATTGACTTAATTGTAACACTTCAGATTATTTTTTTGCATAGTTTCAGTTAGTAAAAATCTATGTAATCGTTTAATTAAAGATTATATATGGCTTAAAGGGCAAAGTGGTATTTCTGTGTGACATACTGTTTTTTCTTCTTTAAAATTAGTACTTGAAAGAACTTTGAAAGCTAGCTGTTATTTCAAGCAATTTTTAAAAATACTTAACAACTCTATCAGCTGTATTGCTCGGTTGTCAATTTTCAAAAATTGATTAAAAATATTGGCCACTTATTCAAATGTCAGTAATACCTCCCTGTATCAGTAAAAGGCTTGTTGCACGATATTTAGGGATTATTTTCATTGTATGTTGTCTTCAGCATTGCTTTCTGTTGCTTAGCTCATAGGGGTTTTTTTTCTTTCAGATGTATTATCTCTAATAGTGGAAACTTTTAAATATTATTTTAATAAATGCTAGTTGTCTTTGCTGCTTCAGGAGCAATTCCAGCAGTACCTGAAGGGTAGGATAAAGACCTGGAAACCTGGGGCTAATTTGCTTTCTGGAAGATTATTTTTAACTTTTTTTTTCTGTTTTTAAACAAATAGGAATTTCAGCCAATGATTATCAGAAAAATTGAGACACTGAAAGACTTTTGCTTTTGGGTTGGTGTTTTAGTAGATCATCTTTCAGCTTACAAGTCTTTAAGCAGGGTTTTAGGAGACATTTCTTGAAGGGATTTTGGCTTTGTAGATGTCTTGGCAGGAGTCCAGGGTTTATAGTACAGATTATCTACTTTTTTGATAATCCCCTTTTCAAGTGTCATGAAAATGTACTTCATAGAAGCGCTTTTGGAAATTTGTGGGTTTTTTTATTTCACCCTTCTAAAGAGAATTTAATTGTGAAGTTATACTTAACAAAAGTTTAAAAAAATGTTAGCTAAATGATTTCAGGCCACTTAAAGTGAGTTATCCCCCAGATCTTCCCAACTTTTTGTCAATAGCGTTGTTTGCATACACTTCAGAGTGTTGCTTCTCTGGAACTTAGTTCCATCATAGAACTTGTAAGAATTTCCTTTCAGCTGTAATGTAAGCTTTTTGCATGAAACTGTGATACAGTAGCTTGCAAAAACTATGACTTAAGCCTTGCATACATTACAAATGTGACTAACTTACTTAAATATTGATAATCAGTGCATCAGTGATTAAATTAGAAGTTAAAGCAGCAGTAGATTGTTCTATCTTAGATTTACTTAATTGTCACCAAGTTATTTTGTATATAGACAATGTCATATTGTTCTTGCACAATTTGGATGTATGGCTGATACTGATTTAATAGTTGAATTAATAGAAATGTAGTGGATTATACAGGTTTTACTTTCAGAGAATTTTCTGGAAATAATATGCAGAGTTTAGAAATAACCTGTAGAGCAGAGCTATATGGTCTCATTGCTTTGAAAAGCCCTGTATTGATCAAGTTTATTGCACAGTGTAATGATTATCTCTCAGCTGAGCTCGTAAATGGAGGGTGGCCTGTAAGGCGTTGTTGCAGCACGTTTCTAATGCAAGTCTTCAGTAAGTGTGGTAGGAGCTGCTCTCCCTGTTATGTTGGCTCTGTTGTAAGGTAACTTTAGCCTTACTTGTAGCTGTACAGCAAAGGAGAGGGTGGGAGTTACTACTTTTTGGAATCTTTCTACTTTAAATGTTGATATTTGGCTTTGAATTGTGTGAGGTGATGGACATAGTGGAATAGGCTCAAAGCTGACTCAGTGCCCCTGCACTGGGCAGAAACACTGCAGCCTTATGCTGGCTGTTGAGTGGGAATTCCTTCCTAGCACCTGAATGGTTTGGGGCAGGGGTTTGTACCACCGAGAGAAGAGCGAGCTGCAGCCTTCTACTTCTGTGCAGTGAAGTCAGCTGTACCTGGCTCTTACTGTTCCTCTCAAAAGTGATGTAATCATTCCTGGTGTGTGTACAGAGAGTGGAGCCAGCAAAGGCAGTATTAAGGTCCTGCACTATATGAGAGAGTGATGAACTCATTTTGAAACAATAAAACCCCTTCTCCGTGAATGCCATTCTTGGTGAATGTCAGAGGTGTTGTTCATTTATGTGAGTATAGAAACAGCATTTTTAAAAGACAGATCTGTTGGCCAGCTACATGTAATTATTTTTCTAAAACCTTTGCATTTTCTTGTCAGTGAATTTTTACTTTATCTGATGGCAGAAGCCTGTCTTAAAATACTACAGTTACTTTACTGACAATGATACTGGGCTTTAAAATGTGGTTTTCTTTTTGAGAAAGTTACATAGTTGCTCGTGAAGTATACCAGTGTAATAAGTAGTACTACATAATATGGCAATACTACCATATTAGGACTTCTCTCCTGCACACTCTTGAGTGAAACTTGGTCAAAACATTCAAATATTCTGACAATAAACATACATGTAGCATCATTTAAATGTAGCACTGTTTAACATTAAATTAAACATATATTCAGCAGAACACAATATTTTCTGTTTTGTATATACCCTCCAGTGTGAAATTGTACAGAAAATTTTATCTTTAAGGTATGTAGAGATGAGTGCACTTCCTGCCTTACACTTCACCTTTAGGGCATTTGTTGGTAAATCAGTTTGATGGTGATACATTTTATTAGCCTTTGATTATTTTAGTTTATGAAAAATAATTTTATGCACTTTTGTTAATTGTAAAAGTACATAAAAGAAATCTTAGATCTTAATTTCATTGTTTGTTACCTTTTTAAGGAGCTTTTTTTACCTACCAGGCCTATCCTCTGTTACAATGTTGGTTTGATTTCAGGAAATAAAACATTTGCAAAAGGATCAAAATACACTTGTGTAGAGTAAGAAAGATGTCTATCTTAGTTCTCATTAATAATTAAATATCTCTATTCATAGGTATAAATTGTTCTGGCTGATGTTGTGTTGGATGTCTTTGACAGCTTGAGGAAAATAGGCCTCCTAAAATAAAAACCACCAGTGCAATCTTTCCATAGTTCAGAATAGTCCTCATTAATTCAAGGTTATAGTATATAAACTATATCAGATCTCTGAAATTATTTGAAATATGAAATGCAGTGGCTCTCTTAAAGGGAGAAATAAATTATAATGTTATTAAGATTGATGATACTGTAATTAGTTACTACAGTTAATGGATTTTTTACTTGCAATGTAATTGATTCACAAAGAACTCTAAAAACTATTTTATGAAATAAAATAGAAAAGAAAATGTTCATAATCTTGCAATTTGTTGCTTTTTGTACAAGACTACCAAGTCTTTTTTAGACTGCTGAGTTTTAAAATAAATACTCAACATAGTTTTAAATGGGGAATATTTTTTGCTTTCTGTTTCTCTACTGGTGCTTTGGGGTTTTTGTAGCTTGTTGACTGCTACATTTCAGAGACAACTGGTAGGCATATACATATGTGAAAAATTTGCTGTGTTCTGCGTGCATATGTTTGTAGAAGAAACGCTGCAGATGTATCTTTTCTTTTCAGCTTGTTTTTTTCCCTACATAGAGTTACAATTAATATAGGTTGCCAAAAGAATGCTTTGTAATTAAATTCCGAATGTAGTTCTTGATGCACACGGATTAGCTGTCTTTCGTAGTTAATATAAGTGTCTATACAGGAATTCTTTAATGAGAAACCTGCTTTTAATTAAATCACATTCTAAATTTGAAAATTAAGATTCAAAAATTATGTGAGCTTCTGAGTTTCAGTAGGATCATTTTCCAGTTGAAAACCTAAAAATCATCGATATCTTTATTTTTCAAATACAGAGCTTAATTACTATTGAAAGCAGTGATTTATCTTTTAACAGTATATATTCTAAAAAGTGGGTTATAATAGAAGCTATCTTCCCTTAAAATGGCCAGTCGTGTGAGCCATAATGCTCATTGATAGTAAAATCAATAGAGCATTGATTCTGAGCCTTAATCCGTGGAGGCTGTTGTTCAGAGCAGCGGACATAGCCTGGTAAATAGCGAGGGCTGTTTAAAGCACTTAATGCAAGAGGCTCTGCTGTCTTAATTTATTTTTTCTTAACAGATAATTTATAATAGAACATGATTGCCAAATGTTAGTTTGAAATCTTGGTTTATGTATTACTATATTGTTACCATCAGCATATATGGACTGTATTTAATCAGTAGCCACTTTTTCAGTGCATCAATTAAAAACCCTTAGTATATAAAAAGGCAACTGCTTAATAAATGTATATTGAATTAGGTTGTACATGTATTTCTCTGAAGATTTCAAAGGAAGAACATCTTAGGTAAAACCTTGTTTTTGTTTTGTTTTAAAGGTGGTTCTGTTTCTAAAATATTCTCTTCTGTTATCACTAAAATCTTGTAAATGTCTTAATATTTTTAAAGGCTAAAATGTCTGCTTATTTCTTAAACAAAAGTTAGTAGAAATTTTAATTTTGAAATAACATCATAAGCAATTTTTCTGAACAGAGTTCATATTAAAGTGTCAGTAATTAATTTGTTCTGTCTTACTGGGAAAGGAAAAAAGTTATTAGTTCAAATTTTACAATAATAGATGTTAACCTTAGTATTCTCATTTTTTTAATGGAAGATAGAATTTTGTAATATGAATTTTACTTCTGGTATCATTCAGAACACAGCAGAATCCTGAGGTGTTAAATCTTTTATGCAGACATAATGGTGCCAACTTGAACAAATGTTTTATCAGAAGTTAGCTTTTCAGATATGCACTGTAGTAAGGTATATTTTTTAATTGAAAACCACTGCTTCTTTTTCTGCTTAAAATGAATTTGCTTGTGGAAATATTTTTTTTAGTGCATCTCCAAGGTATCAATTTAATAACTATCAAAGTAGCTAGTGCAGTTGTTGCATTTAAATTGATTTACATGTCAAGACTGGCAGTTTAGCAGCTGCGCTATTATTCCTGGATTGGTCAATTTACTTGAGAAAAACCTACTACTGAGTTCTACTGACCTGCATGACAATATAGGCCCTATTTCTATTCCTGTAATTAGGCCTGCGACTAACTCAGAATATTTTTAATTAAAATATTTTGGTCAATGTGTTGCACCAAATTAGGCCTTTCAGTGCAGATTTAATTCTGGAAATGGTGTGATTAGAATATGTAATGAGTTGTGTTCAATTTAAGATTAACAGGTTGTGCATCTTGAACATACAGATTTATGAGTTTACTGTAGAGATTTTTGTTTGAAACTTTACTCTGAAAAGTTAATTTTTAAAAATCTGGTTTGCATGTCTGTGGTTTGTTTATTGTTAAATTGTTCAAATACCGCAAGTAGAAGACCTCAGACATTTCAAGATACTTCAAGACAGTTGTTTGAGGGAAAAGGGTTTGTCATAAAATAGTTTCTGTACAGTTGGTAGGGTTAGTAATCAAACAGTTTTAAAATAGATTGGTTTTGAAGACCGTATTTCAAATAGAAAATAAAAACTGGTGAACTTCATTTTCAAACATCAATATCAAGCCTCTAATTTAAGCTCTTATCTTACAAAAAAGGTATGGTAAGTCTGGCATGTTTTTACCTAATGGATTTTGTGGTACTAAAGGACAAAAGCAAAAAGCAGAGATACCTCTCCCCTCCCCCCAGCACTTGTGCATTTAATTTGTAAAGGAAAAAAGGGTTTCTAGTGTCTGAGACATTTGTTCTTGGCTACCTATTTAGTTGTTAGTGAGTTGTTACTTACTTCGATCATGGAGACCTGTCCACTGATTACGGAGCTTGTGGAACACATCGACATTTCTGGAAGTCTCTTACTTCAAAAGTGGATGAACTTGGAAGGGGAGGGGGGAAAGTGTTGCAGGAACGTTGGAATTTTTTTTCCCCCCTGCCCCAGTGTTTGGAGCCTGTTTGTTTCCATGTGCAAGCCTATCTGCTGACAAAACAAGGCATTACTCTCTCTAAAAAAAAAATTACTAAATGATCTTCTGTGTGTGTATTATTCAAGCACTCTGTGGATTATCTTTTGTTTTATAATTGGATGGTTTGGCTTATTTCATTTTTAGCTCCCCATGAAAGCCTGTTCTGTTTGCTACTGTAGGTATGATGATATTCTGATCAATGGACTACCAGATTGGCGACAGCCTGTGTTCTACTACAGGCGGGTGAGAAAAATGAGCAATGCTGAGCTGGCATTACTCTTGTTCATTATACTCACAGTGGGTCATTATGCTGTGGTTTGGTCAATCTACCTGGAAAAACAGCTGGTAAGTATTGGCAATAAATCAAACTTGCTTCTATTAGTACTGAATTTTCTATAGAAGTTTGCATATTATAGATATCTCTACCACTTCCCCTGGTTTGAATTTGGATTTTTCATGTTTTTAAAATATTATGTTTAAAATTATGTTAATTGCAGAATGAGATATTCATCATTGCAGAAATAGTAATCTAAAATTTACTTAATTTTTCTAGAATTGTTAATAAATTGCAAGAGCTAGTCCTGGGTTTTTAAGTGGAAGGAAGAAGAGAAAAAGTCTATAATTTGTTGGTGAAGAATCATATGCTACTGTAGTCATAGCTAAGGTTTAAAATAAACAGGTTTTATTTGTTTAAAAGTCATACTTGATTTACCTTTGTTCTAAGCTAAATGCTTTTTTTGTTTTGGGTTTTTCTTAACAGGGTGGGAATTGTAAGCAGTATAAATCACATTATTTTTTGATAATTTTATTTTTTGCCATATAAACGTCTGTTGCACTTAGTAGACTAAGAAAAAAACTAAGCATAACTTGAAAAATATTCATACATTAGCATCTATTTACTTTTTTATTTTCCACTGCATTATTGAAGTTGATGAATGAGAAAGGAGCCAAGTTGAATGCTTTCTCCTCTTAGAAAACTTTGATTGCTATGGAGATACACATGAGTGACAGAACTGGACTTCATGTGTGTTTAAAGACTGGATACCATGGCAACAGTTATTGTTAAGATAGATCATTTTACTTAATCATGTAGGACCCCAGATACATTTGCATAAATGCTACTCTGGTGTTTACCCTTCACAGAAGAGTCCCAGTAACATTTGTGGCTTACATGCTAATGATAACCTGTAACCGTAGTTCTTTCTACATCAAGGATGAACTGCTTAGCAGAAAAAAGAGGGAAAAGAAGAAAAAAACAGGCAGCAGGAGTACAGATGAAGCCAAACTTGCTGCTCTAGACAAAAATGAAAGGTGGGAAAGAACTCTCTTGTTTTGTGCATTTGAAAACATTTGGTCAGCTACTGATTCAGTTTTCTCATTTTCTTTTTGCATCTTTGAAATTCTCTGTGGGAAAAACAACTGTATTTGTAGTAACAGCCATTGCTGATATAAAGTGTGCCAGTATAGATGTGTTTTCAGGTTTGGATTTGTAAATAAACACATGGTGTTTATTCAGCAGATCAATAATCATTGAAAGATTAAAGCTGAATTAAAGGCTTCTGTCTTATAAAAGGGTATTATTATTTTTACAAGTTGATCTTAGAAGATTTTAGAACTTTTTCCCTCTTTAAGGGTTTTTGCCTTTGATTACATTTAACAAATTTCAATTTATTTGAGCTTCAATTTATTCCTATTCCAAGCAAGGAGTTTTTATGGGGGTTTAATGCTTGTCTGATTAAATGCTTTTTGTCTGATTAACTTAAAAGTGAGTGTGTTGGTAAGGCCTTCTAACACGTTGTTTGTCAGGGAACACATAGGGAAGTAGTGACTTTCAGGACACTCCAAAAGATACCACTATTTCTTCTATTGATTCATAGAAAGAAATAAAGGGTTTAAATAGTTCACACAGCAGGGCATGAACTGGATCAATGAGGGATGGAGATCAGAGACCATTCTGCCTGTCGTCTTTCTTGATGACATCAGTGAGTAATGCTCCAGTGAACTGCAAATGACATTAATTTTTATGTATTGTTTTGTTTATGCTACAGTCTTCATATCTGGTTGTCAGCACTTGTGAACACTTGGTTGAAGCTTGAGTGGTTTTTTGGTTTGGTTTTTTATTTAAACTAAAGTGATTATGTGGCTTATGAATTTATTTTCTTGAAGAAAAGTCCTTTTAGAAAGAAGATCAAAATACAGAAGTGATTAGAAGTTAGCTGTTAAGTATTTTGAATTAAATGTTTAAAATGTATCTTTATTATTATGTAGTCAGACATTTTTATGGGAGTTGACAAGTGCTAATCATCTTAAAGGATAATGGGAAAGTTCTGGCTTTGAGATTGTGTGGCAATAATGAAAAACCTACAATTTTATTTGACTGCAGGGTACTGGACAAACCACAATGGCATGACTTACTTCCATGCAAGCTGGGAATATGGTTCTGTCTCACAGTGAAAGCTTTACCTCAGTTATTCCAGGTAACAGTAATGATGCTAAATTGTGTTACTTAATTTTTCTTGATGGTGTTATTATGCATAATCAGGTGTGTAGCACATGTTCTTAATTAATTTTTTGGCTCAAACACATAGCATATATACACATATATATGTGTGTGTGTATATATATATATATATATATATAATTACTCTTTGGAGACAAATTTTATATCAAAAGTTCTTGGAAATATGAATGTATTTTAAATGCATATTAATCTTAATAAGCTAGGGAAGCAATTTCTGTTAGGCAAAACTACAAGAATAAATGATGGGAGAGGGGTGGGGGAAATGGATATATATCCATCTAATCAGGAGTAGCAATGTTTAAGTGATTTTAACAAAAGTACTTTAATCTCAAATCCGCAAATGCTGTACTTTCATAGCACATTTTAATATGCCATTTAAATTTGGGGTAACAGTGAAATTACTTTTTATGATGGAGTTTCTTTCTTTAATTCACTGGATAATGATACAAATTGATACCTGAAATTGCTGAAGTAAAATAACAAAGGTATGGTTGTAATTTATGAACATCAATGTGGCAGGCTTGCTCATAGTTATTGTGTTTTAATCTAATACTATCAATTGTAAAATCTAGCTGGCATTCAACCAATGGAAGTATTGTCAGATTAGTTACCAGAATAACTTTTTTAATATCACCTTCTCTTTCTTTACATCTTCCTTAAATACAGTATTTTGTTTTTAATACTTCTGTCACTGGTAATAAGGATCAGGCAATGTGAGATGGATTTTTCTTTGGTTTACAGAAATATTGAGTATTGTTTTGAAAGTATAAGTTTACAAATGGCATCAGTGTTTGGGTTTGTCTGTGTTCAAGCTATAAAAAAAAAAAACTATAGTTATAATTTCCACTCTCTTATCTAAACCTTGTAAAAGTTATAAATACTATAATGCCTGGTCTTCCGGTATCCATTTATATAGCCTTTAACTTTTCCTACAAACAGAGCCAAAATAAATCTCTCTCTTAAAATTTTCATCAGAACTTTGGGGCTGTTTTATTAAAAAAATCTTTATTTTTACAAGTTTGTAAAGCAAGTTAATTATGCTTAATCAACTGTTGTGTCCAAATTAAGCTTTGATGTTCATTCCTCATCAAGGTGAATCAGATAGAAAATAATTAGGGCCAACAAACTTTGTTGCTGCATTTCTGCAACTTTATTCATAATTATAGTACTTTCCCTTCTGCTTTAATTGCAAAATTTTTAAAAATCACACAATATAGTAGGAGTAGTGAATAATTGAAAATTAGGACTTCTTATGGCTTCTTATAATTTTTATGATATTAAGACAGTGTTATGTCAGTATAGCAGGTTTCAGGTTTGTTGTTCAAAAAGCAGCTCCTATGCCTGTCAGAATTGACAGAAAAACAATACAACAAAATGATGTTTTGTGCTTTGTAGAACTTAGCCCTTGTTTGATTCCTATTCCATTAAATTAATAGTACTGGGAAAAAAGCTGTCCAGTAACTCCTGGAATATTGGAGACCATCAAGCAGGGATTTGGTGGCAGGGGAAGCATGTTGTAGAAGAATTCAGAACAGGAAGGCTTTGAAGCAAAGAGGAAGGAAAGAGATAGGGGTTCTAGAGTAAATTGGCCCATATATAAATGACACTACTGCTTAACTGCAGGGTTTGTTTTGTTGTTGTCTAACGTGACCCACTAGTTACATGAGTTAAAATGCAATAAACCATAAATAATCTTCAGTGTTAAATTTATTCAGGACTTCAGGTGACTGAAATGAATTATTGCAGCTTATTATTTATTAGTTAGCAGTACTTAAATAAGTATCACCTCTTCTGAAGAGCATAAGAGCAGTTGGAGCTGTGTTCTGAAATGACAGTTGAAAAGATACCTGGTATGATGTAACTGCCTTGACAGAGAGACCTCTGGGTTCTTTTTGATTTTGATGTGTATTTAATATTTTGGCAAGATCTGCTTTAGTGACCCACTAGGAGCAAAAAGTTATCTGTACTTGTAAGATTATACCCTGGTACAGAGGTCCTGTTTTAAATCTGAGTGCTTTTTTTCTTCAGTAATACAGAGGCTTGATATTTCAGGTTACTTAATGCTTTTAATAAAAGTAAAATCACTGAGGCAGAAGATGAAGGATCCTACAGATACTGAGTAGTGTTACGTGTTGTATTGCAAGTGGCTGACATCAGGATGGATGCTACAGATTTTAGTTGTTTATTGTTTTAATCTAATTGATTTCTCCAATCATTTAAGAGCCAACAAATAATTTTCAAAATCTGTCATTCAGCTGCACCTAGTCCAGTTGTAGATGAACTTCTAAAAATGCATCCCTATTTCAAGGAACCATGTTTGGGAGAGGAAAGGGGAAGAGTTAGCAATGCTTTTAACTGAATGTTGCTCTGCCATTGAGTTTTTCAAAGCCCTGCCAGTAAAACAGCTGAACTGTTTCCTCAAACTAACAAAACAGAAGCACCTGCCTGTAACAGACACAAGTTCTTCCTCAGAGGAGACTTCATTAAAAAAACTCCAAAACTAATCAAACATAACAGCATAACAACAAGAGCAACAAATAAAACTTTTTAGCCCTTCTTGTATTGATTTTTTTAACCTAGCATCCATCTCTCCCCCTATTAATTAATGTGAATATTCTTCTTGCTACAGCTGTGTCTGAGGATTCAGGTTGCTGAGCTTCTGCTCATGCCTGGCTCTCATTTATCCAATTGAGTGTCTTTCTCCTACTTCCCTTCCTCCTTCAAAATGTCAGATTTCAGAAGGAGGCACTTAAAATAATTAAGGTGGGCCTTCACTGAAGAAAAATGCTTTGTTTGCATGCCCTTGTGATGGCCTATGCCATTTTATTGTAGCCTGCATTTTATGTCAAGAAATTGGAAGAAAAATGTGTGAGGGGAGGATGAGAGAAACTAAGAAAATGAGCAGGTTTTTCAAAGTGTTGACAATTGTATTTTGAGGGAAACTACATAGTTTTTTATATCCACACATTGAATTTAGTTAAATTTAGGAGTGAAAACGTCATTTTTAAGTTTGTTTGAAGAAGCAAAGGGAGAAAAATACATAAAATGTATCATAAATCAAATATGTGTGCTGTGAAGGAAACATTAAGTGGAGTGTAAATTACATTGCCTATTACCAAGTTTAATTCTTATAATGTAGGATAAGAAAAAAATAAAAAAGGAATGAAAATTGTTTCTGAGGCCAATTTAGTTACCGCTTTCATGAGAACGACCTGGAAAAAGGCAATGTATTTAAAAAAAAAAGGGAGCAAAGAACCCCCAAGAACTCAATTAAAATGCTTATTGAAACTGAAATTTCTTCTTTGAATGAAATAAACTAGCTACGTGTAGCGTGCAAGAATTTCAGTTCAAATCGAATATGTTATACAGAACAGTCAGTTGTGTTAAGTGTACTTATGTTTTGAGGGAGAGCTGCCATAAGTAAATTGCAGTTTATTCCAAAAGCAGCTGACTAGAGGGTGGTTTTTTTGGATGTCCAGACATATAACTTGAGAAAAGTGGTCTTTTTGAAAAATGTTTTTAATTATTCTTCACAAAATTTTTCCTTCAGTAAACGGAAGATAGGCATGTTTCTTAGTGGTCCTGTCAACTTTACATCCACACTGATGTGGTGAAGTTTAGCAGTGAATGTCTTTATTTTTACACTGACTGATTTGCGAGCCTGCTGTTGTCCTGAGGGTAATGGAGCAGAAAGCATTTTTGTTTGTTTCAACAGAAATGGTTTCTTGTTAAGAAAATAAAGTTTCCTTCTTCAATTGTAATCCTGTAGGTATAGAGCATACACCCTCTCAGTGAGCTGTTGGGGGAACTGGTGGCTCACCAGTAATGAGAAGCCAGTTTGAGCTCAGTGCATAGTTGCCCTGGGTACAACCTAGTGAGATTATCAACAGAGCTTTCAATTACAATTGAAACTTGTGTTTATAAAGACCTTTTTGTAGCACAAAGTGAATTAAAACAAAAAAGCCAGTAATTTATTTTTATGTAGACTACCAGATGGTAATTACTGTAGCAGATTTAGTAGTCTGGAATAGATTCAAACTAGTGACCCAGAGGTGTTTAATTTCTTGGCATTTTTTCCTCAGGTTTTCTTTTAATCCATGATCACAATTCAACACCTGTTTAGAGATGGTTCAGCTTTGGCCTTAAACGGATTGGCAATGTGTCATTAAACTCAAGAGGCTTTGCCAGCAGGGCATCTCCTTTGGCAAGTTAGCTTCCAAGCAAGATTTGATTAGGTCAGCAAATGTATTTTTGAGTTGCTTCTGTCTTCACATGTGACTCTATTGGAAATTGTGAGAGATTAAAACAAAATTTATTGCATTTAATAACATCTGCGTTAAAAATAAAAAAAAATTATTCAAGTCAGCAAGGTTAAATATCTCTCTCCCAGCTTTACAGGGTTTTGAGGGTTTTGACATGTTCCAATTTACTGTACAGCACCAGTGTTGGTATAATTTGTGGGGAGCAAGCAATTGCAGGATGTGTGGCACGAGTGATTGCCCATTTGCTCTGTTTCTTGCTATTTCACAGCTGTTGGGAGAACCAAAGTAAGGATGAAGCTCTTGACCCTGAGGTCAATTAGAAGCTTAGAAGCAGGTCAGAGGAGAGTGGATGGTAAAACAAGTATTCTGGGTGTATGCAAGTGAGCAAAAATAATTTGTGTCTAACAGGGTACTGCTTGAGGCTCTGGAGGAAAAATGTGCTGCAAAAATACTAAAAGTTTTAAATAAATGTAAGACAGTAAAGAAATTTGCTTTTAATTGCCTTCTGCACTGTGGCAGCTTCTTTGTATCACTGTAAGTCTACATGTACTACCATGAGTGTGAGTAGCTCGTGTGTACGAGGCAACACTGGCTCTCAATTATTGCTACTGGTCTGCTGTGGTATGAGGCTTCATGGGGTGTGAAATGGGTCCCAGAGAGGCTTTGCAGCACTGACCTCTGTTTCCCCTTCTGGCTGCCTTTGTCTCACCACTGGGCACATAGAATTCCCAGCAGAGACTGCAGTGGCACAGCCAGCTGCTGGTCACACGGTGCACCGAGGCTTGGGAACCACGCCACAACTGCCCACGGCTGTGCACAGCTGAAGAGCCTCCCCACACCTGGGATTATTCTACAGGCAAAGCATGATTTTTTGATTATAAAGGAGGAAGTAATGCAATCCCTATTTGTTTACTAGATTGCCTTTGGGCAGAAAGGTAAAAATGCCAAAGAAAAGTATAAATTATAATGTTTAACTCTTTTTTAAAC
Organism: Urocynchramus pylzowi; assembly: GCA_013397555.1. NCBI lineage: Eukaryota > Metazoa > Chordata > Aves > Passeriformes > Fringillidae > Urocynchramus > Urocynchramus pylzowi. The sequence continues at coordinate 686,788 of VZRH01008422.1, read as the reverse complement.
ATTATTTCTTACCATAACACATTGATATTGCTAGTACAGAATCCTATCCAAAGAGTATTTTTGCTTTGGTATAATGGCTGGAATTTTTATTGCATAGAAACAGCAAATTGAAGGTGGGCTGGTAGAATAAATTTAATTTATAGCTCTTTTTTCCTCTGTTTTTAATATAAATTGCATATAATAATACTGTGCTCAAAAAGACAAAAAATTGGTTCAGTAGCTCCATGAAAGTTTTTTTTTTTGATGTAATAAAAATTAGTCCAAAGAAAATTATTTCAGTATACTGACTTTAAGTATGCTTGTGAGAAAGTTTTCAGCTAAGTGTGAATTTTGTTTGTATCAGTCCCTTACCCAAAGAAATAAAATGTGAGCTGTTTCTATTACAAAATCTGAAATTAAGATTCTCATACAGCAAGTTGTTTCAAGCTGTTTGCTTTCTTTCTCCTAATCTCCAGTTTCTTTTGAGGTAGACCAGAAAGCCAGGAGGATTTTATATTTACTGGAGGGAAAAATACCCAAACAACAAAAACCCAAAAACCACAAAGCAAACAAACGAACAAAGCTTCATCACCCTCCCCAAAAATGACTAAGTCTTACTCAGAATGGAAGTTTTTACTTCTAGAATTAGTACAGTTTGAAAAAATGCTGTATCTCTTGATTTAAAATCAACAAACAAAAAAACACCTAAAACCCCAACCAAGACCTCAAACCCTAAAACAAATAAATGAAAGAAACCCTTTAAAGTTCGGTATCAGGAATTTCTGTATAGATTCTGCATAACTCAGGCTCAGCTTTGTCTGGGCAATCTCAATTTAATAACATGAGACGATATTGATATAAGGAGAGAAACTATATTTTCAAGAATTTTTCAGTATTCTTCATTCTTATTTGTGATTAAATATGATGGTAATCACAGGATTTTCCTCTATATGGCAGTTTAAATATAATTTAGAAATACTAATAGCAGAATTTTGCATTTCAAATACGTCNATTAAATATGATGGTAATCACAGGATTTTCCTCTATATGGCAGTTTAAATATAATTTAGAAATACTAATAGAATTTTGCATTTCAAATACGTTCTTTTTTTCATTCTGTTCCTTTTTGGAAAGTATATATTTGAATTTATAATATAATAAACCAGCATATATCAGCCCTGTTCTTTGTTCTTTATGCTTAACTAGTTGCATGTTATACTGCTTTAGTGGTGGGAAGAAATAATGTATTTGTTTTGATGGTTTTTTTGAAAATGTCTTAAACTCCTGCAAATGAGAACATATTTCTGATTAGGTAAGGTGGAGTTTTAGTTAGAACTGTTCCAAGCTTTGTATTTGTGTCTCTTTTCTCTGTATCTTTCCACCCCAGAAGTACAAAAATATTACTTCTCTTATGTCTATTATGTCTTCAAGGTGAAGTATACATTAAGTATAAAATATTGATGTTTTGAGATATAAAATTGTTACTGAATCATGGGGAAGGAGCATTAGATCGGGAGAAACTGTATCTGTATTGTCAGTGTCTTTAGGGCCCTAAAATGCTTGTATTGAGACAAAATGACTGCTTAAATTTATCACTTCAGAAAAGTAAAAAATCTGAGCATAAATCTATTTTGAAATATTTACACTACCAAAGCTGAATATTCTTGAAAACAAATGTTCCTGTTTAGACTGACTGAAAGCTAATAAAGAATTAATTGAAAGGGGCTTATTTACATTAAGGCAGAACTTTTCTTCAGAGAACTTCCTATATTAAATGGTTTTCCAGTGTTTTTCATTTTGACCTATAAGGTCTAATTCGCATAAAATTTGTGTCTGTGGTTAAAGTCTTTACTCAGGTATGCCTTTTAATTTTTCTTTGCAACCTGTAGAGCCATTCTTATTTTTTTTTGTGGGAAGGATTTGGCTTTCAAATCTTAAAAATCCATTTGGAGTTGACCTTTTTGTTGTTTTTTTTTCTTTGCTTTTCTTTATATGTATGCATTTGTGTATGCTTCAAAGTGTGTAGTTTCCCTTTTTTTTTGTTATTATGGTACTAGCCATAATAATCTTACTGATAAGATAAAAGACTGATGCTGCCTTTGTTACCTGCATACTCCATTTGTGATAATCCATTCTATATCTATAAAGCAACAATACTACCATATTTCATTTACGTGCTTCTGAGTAGTTTTCTTTGTTGTTCAGCTATTGTGTCTCATTTTCATCTGAGCCACATTTCCAATTGTTCTGTGATTGACATGCTGGAGAGATTGACAGTTACCCCCTAGTGCCTGCTGTCTGGAGATCCCACAAGCAATAATGGATTTTACACCAGAATTTAGCATCAAATATTGGCTTTCAGTGTCAAATGGGTTAAATTTAAATGCGAGTTAATTGTAGCCATTTTGAAATCATAGCCTTAAACAAAAGTGTTTTTTGGATATCCATAAGTCTGAGTCCTCTGTATGCCACACAACCCAAATGTCTCAAACTCAGCAGAAATGAACTATTGTGTCTATGGCTGTTTCTGTTTCTTAATTTTTCAAGTAGGCCAAACCTTGAGAGTATAAGGAAAGTTTCCAGTGTGGTAGGGAATTCTTATTTCAGGTAAACCAAAAAGAGAACCAGTGCTGATACTAATTTTGTAATTCAAATAGATCTCCTCAAAGCCTACATATCTGCTGTTAATGCTAGTCCTCATGTAACTACACTTTTTTTTTAGCTACAACTCTGCTTTAAAAAAACCCTTTTTCCCAATCCTAAAAGTATTAGCATGTGAGATGGTCTCTTCTGTTATGTTTTAGAAGCAAAAATTATGTAAACCCTTTAAAATTACTTTTGTGTGCAGAGATTTCCTACATAAAACTGACAAAAAAACCCAAAAACTTTTTATTTCCTGTACCCAGTTTAAAAAAAAAGAAAAAAAAAAAGTAAGAAGAGATATTTTGGAAGGAGGTGGAACTTTACTGATGTTTTGTGGGAATTTGTCAGAGTTGTTCTTCAAGCATCATGACTTTATCGATGTCTCCAAACCACTACAAAGTTCTGCTCAGAGCCTGGTCATGATTCCTGTCTTGTGCTTCCCAGCCTCCTTCAAGTAGCTTTGAAAGGGTAGATGCAGGTGTAACATGAAGAACAACTGTTGGATCAGTGCAGGGAGAATGAGATGACTTCTGCCATTGGAGTCAGCGATGATGACTGCTTAGCTCAGATCTTTCTTTTCAAGATTTCTTAAGATTTTGTTTAAATATAGTTGAAATTATAAAAAATATTTACTACCATTTTAAAATACATTCTGCATTCAAATTTAAGTTATCCTTTATCTGTAAAAAGTGGCACTGTTAGTGTAATAACACCAAAAAGTATTTTTGGGTAAAAATACCTAAGATTAGGTCTATCTAGTGCTATAATTAATTTTTGTGTAATACGATAGACATTCTGCATGCTTGATAAAGACAATTAATTTCTCTATTTCAGCATTTCTATTATGGATTCCTTGTTTTTGAATGAGTACAGAAATTTCTTAAACTGGTGAGAGTAAGAAAGCTCTCATATTTCTTACTTCAGCAATCTGGTTGTTCATACTGGAAAGCTTTCTACAGAAATCTATAATTACTCATTCATCAGATTTTGGAAAGGTGTACCTTATTGTAGTGTATGTGTGACAGGAATTCTAGTTTTATGTGTACATTTGCTTTACAGATTTCAGATTAGAATGTAATCCTTAGAGAAAAAAAATAAAAGAAGTATATTTTCAACAATTTAATAGCAATGCAGAAGTTGGTTTAAAAAAAAGGGGGGAACAAGTTGGCACATGCAGTTAGTGCTACCTTAATGAGTTCACATTAAGGTGATTGCTGCCTGGCAGTTGCCTTTGTTTGTCCCTGCACACACTACTCTAATTAAAAACATCTTTTTCTTCCTTGAACTTCCAGATTGCTGATTTGAGCAAAGTGGGTGCATGCTCTCTGCCAAGCTGTAGGTAGTTTCTCTAACCATTTTGCTTTTCAGGTTGTCAATGAGCTTCATAGTCTATAATATCAACGCTATTACATTTGAGCCTTTATTACACAAATTTGTGTTTCAGACTGAAAATTGCTGTAACTCAAGGAAACAAATATATCTTAATTTTTTTTTTGTGAGGTTAAGTGAGAACTTAAAACAGAGCCATTGCAATTACTTGTTTGTATAAGGATGCTAATGCCATTGCAACGTTTTCTTAAAGGATGCCAGACAATTATATGTAGAATATAAAGAAACAAAAATGAAGGCGAAAGAAGATGCCCTGGCTAAGGCTGAACTTGAAACACTTCAGAGTGAGTTTTTACCACTGTCTTAATAAACAAAGATGTAATACAGTATACCTTCTATACATTGGATGTATATGAACAAACACTTTTCTAATCTTCTAAAATACATGCTTTATATATTTCTCTACTGCTGTTAAATTTAAATAAGCTTTTAATTGTGTGCCTAATTTTGCAGTAGGCTGCTGGTTTGCTCCTATAGAAACATACAGCTCAGGCGATCAGTTAGATTGTAGCAAGAAGAACATACCTTGCTAGAAATGTTGCTTTATGGGAGGGGAAGATCTCAAATGTACTATACATTTTCAGAAGTGACCTCTTGGGGTTTTGAGCATTTTTGTATTCTCGTTGTTTGTAAATATTTTTTTCAATAATGTTTTTAATAATTCTTTTGTCCATATTGAATTGATTTTTTTTAATAGAAAATGACAATAATTTGAATTTCCAAAAGGATGGATGCAGACTTCAGAGGTGGATTTTTTGCTATTGTTCAAATAAATGCTTTAAAGTTTTTATACTCTTATAAAAAGACCAGAGAAGGCAATTAACATTTCCTTTAATAAAGCATTCAGAATAATTATAGGTGACTTTTCCTTTTCTTCTTTCAGTTATTTGCTTGTGACAATGATTAAACCTACCCTCTTCTGAAGACAGTTTTAACAGTTTTTTGTCCGTGTTTGTATGTGCGTGCTTGCTTTATTTACTGTACTTAAGTGCATGCTTTTAAGTTCCTTTATTCTGACAAGTGCATTGAGTGCTTTGTGATAATTTAGTAGCTTGGAGTAAGCATAAGCCTTTAGGTACTTAAAATACAGCTGCATTATTTATATTTACAAAATAGCTTAATTTTGTAAAATCGGCAAAGAGATCCAGTTCCAGCAATAATTCCCAACTTATCAGTAGCTGAATCTATTTTGGGAAAATGGATAACATTCAGCATCTCAGTGAGCATGATGGACCCAGGCCAAATCTAGCAAAATAGTGCATTTAATGCTTGTTAGGAAGGCCTGCCATTATGTTTGAGATACCTACCACAAAATGGGTCCTTGAAAAGGGTCTTGACTCGGGTTATTAAAAACTTGTTAAATTGTCAGATAGTAATGTATTACCATTGTTCAAAATAGCTGGCATGCATTCCTCATTGAAACCTGTGTACTACTGTGAGTTTTAAAAGGACTAGTTTTTGAAAAGAGAAGTGCAAATGAAAGTGTAAAGTTGTTAACATCATATTGTGTGCGCTTCTGTGTGTCACTGAAAGGCCACATGTGAAGTTTTAAGTATTTCCCTGCTGCCAGGTGTGTTGTGAGAGTCACTTTTTGTTATTGTTACCTCCAGTAGCAGTGCCCACCACTGAGAGGCACAAGTTTGGCCTTCTAAGTCACCCCTGACCTCTCATAGAAGCAGCACCCTGTCCCTGTCACACTGCTGGGTGCAGCACGGCGTGACTGCCGTGTCTGCCAGGTGACCCAGCGTCACTCGTGTGAGCAGGGGCCACTCCTCACCAGTCTCACTGGCTGGCATCCTGCCCTCCCCTCGTAGGCTTGCTGCAGGGAGCAAGAGGATTAAAAATCACCACCTGTAATTAGCTGAGTTTGAGATTTGGCATGGAATTATTTGGTCAGCCATGGCAGTGCTATAGTTGGGCAGCAGAACGAGCTGTCAGTTACCTTTTTTTCTAATAAGTAAGACTCCCAAGAGAGAAACAAGAGATGCATCCATGTTACTGTAGGCAAAAAAAAAAAAAAAATTATATCATTTTTAACTGAGGCTTGCATGCAAAGCATCTGCTAAATTTGCTTATTTGATTATGTTGCTCTGCATTGTCACATCACAATTAGCATAGAAAGGCTGTAAATCACCAAATGTGCATTTTGTTTGCCCCCATTCTTCTTAATTTTAGACACTATCTCTGGGATGTGAGGTCATAATAAAGGTTCTGTCTATTTAATTGAGTAAACGTATATCTCATGCTGATTAGCAATGGCTGTTATACAGTGCTTGTTTTTTTTCATGCCCTAATGGCTAGTTTGCCCCCTTGTCTGTCTGCTTTCCTGCTGAAACTGTGCAGTATTCTGTAAGCAGCTTGAACTAAAACCAGAGAAAGGTACTGGAGGAGGAAAATGTAGTTTGCTGAACAGGAAAGAGAGGACGGTATTGAGATGTCATTAAAGTTCTATTTTTGGGAAGGAGTGTGAAAAAATAATTTCTTGGTAAGTTAATATTATGCACTTTTGATTTATTTTTCTGGCACTTTTGCAGTGTTTCTTATCGCTTCTCAATCCATCCAAAACTGTCATTATTACCTTAATAAAATAGAGCAACTTATAATACAATCTTAGGTTTCTAGGAAATAGGGTTTCATAGGAATTACAGAGAACTGTGTATTTTAGGCACAAAAGTAGAAATGGTTTTGCCTTACATTTTCTGATGCATTTTCACATTTAGATGTAAGAACACAAAGTTTTATTTTTAAATAGAAGTGCTTTTATTAATAAACCTTCTTCCAACTTCTTCTTCTGTTGTGTCACGTGTGTGATCCCTGCATCAGGGAGTGGTTCTTTCCCAGGTATTAGCTGCACTGAATAGGCATTATTAAACTAAGATAACATGGGCATACAATCAGGACAGATCACTCAGTTTTTACATTTAAATTGCAAGGTTTGAGTAGTTATCAGGACAAGTTCTAGCAGCTCTCTCAAGCTGTTTTTTGCATGGAGTACTTCTTTTAATGATATTCATTTTGGGGGAAAACACATCTATTTTTCTTTCTTTATGCTTAGCCTTGGCAGTTCTCTTACTTTCCATTCTTCTTAGTTTGTTTTCCCTGACATTCTGTATGAAAACTTAAATTTATTTTTAAAATATGCCTTTTTAAAAAAAGGGTGCCTGCTAAGTATTGCAGGTGAACTCTTCACTGGCATCCCAGTTACGAAATATATTTGCATTTAAATCCAGAATTCTTGCCATGATGTACAAGGCAACTGGAACAATCTATGGCAGGAAACTGTTTTGTTTCTAGTTATGAATCATGTTGAATAGTACGTGGGGTTTTCTGCTTTTTCCTTACCCCCATCTTTCAAGCTTTAACTGAAGTACAAAATTACGAGCCCTGTGGCTGCTTGACGAGCTGCCTTTCCGTGTCGGGCTTTTATGGTGTGGTATTTATGTCTCTCCATAGGGTCTTGCAGCATTCTTACCCAAGTGCCTGCCAGCAAACATCCAGAGCTGTAGTGAAACCTTTAAAGCAGTTGATCAGGTTTGGTTAGGCTTGGTTGGTCACCCTTTCCTGACAGCTTGGAATACAGCATGCTGCTTGTGTAGCTTTTTATGTTGTTTCATGAAACCTAGGAATAGGAGAAGTCATTAGGTCATTTAGTACAATTTAGGGTTTATTTCAGACTCTTACAGGTGAAAATCAGTGGAAAATACTGATTCTCCTGACTTGTCTTACTTGACTTGTACCAGTGGTAGGCTTCAGCTTTGCACTTCCTTGTTACTCAAGATACAACATCGATCAGTAAACCTAGAGATGCCTTCTGTTCTTCATGGTTTGTTCATATAAATAATTTTGCTATTGTATAGTTATATCCTAATTTCAGTATGAATTTCTGCAGGTTTGGCTTTCAGTTGTTCATTATTACCATGTCCTTGCCGAAAAAAAAATTTATTTTTCTTCAGGTTTTCTTAACATAAAGTCTTTCTTGATCCCTTAATTTCTGTGGATCTTCTGTACTCGATTTAGTTTTGCAATGTATCTAGAAGTATTGGGCCCTGGGTTTGTATATAATGTTCCAATGTTGCTATCTTCTGATTATGAAATCATGTTTCTTCTGTGGTTATTAGAGGATGACAGGTTCCATTACTTCCCATTGCTCTGATAGCTCATTTTGGATTGCTTGTCCACCATGACTGCAAGCCCTGATATGAAAGGTTCCTTGCCCAAAGTCTCTTCTAAGTGCAGATGTGGCATAAGGCCCTTAACTGTGTAATTTTCAAAAACACTTTTGATTTTACTGGTCCCAGGCTACCAGCCAGTCCACGTTCCTACTTCTTCTTGTGTTTTCCTCTTCACTGTAAACTTTTTTGGACTAAATTTATTATTTATTTATTATTTATTTTTTGGACTAAATTTGGACTAAATTTATAGAATCTAGCACTCTGCTAAAAGTTACTTTCCTTCCAAATAATTGATAAATATATTGGGTAATTGTGTTGAGTATTAATCTCTGCCAAAATGCAGTGTTGATATAGCTGCTCAGTAATGATTTACTGACAGGCAGGTTCAGAGAAAATTAATTTATGCAATGCACACTTTTTTGGTTGGTGTGGGTGTGAATGTTCTGATCACTTAATTGTTACCTCTGAAGCCTAATTATGGCAAACTATGTATCATCTATTTCGCTGCTTGTTTTGGCAGGCCTACTGAAAGAATTTTGAACTTCCAAGCTTGTGTATTTTTCCCAGTTGTTTCAACTAGGCTTGTATGATACCTCTCCCCACAAAACTTGCTTTAGACTTTATGGAAAATATTCTGCAAAAATGCAGTGCATGAGGCTCATTTGAGAGAGGCATGCATGCTTCATTATATGTTTGTTGGAAGGCAAATTAGTGCTCAAATATTGGAGCCTTGTTTCTAACACTTTTGTATTTTGGGGGAATTGGAAGTTTTGGGAGGGGTAAATCTTCAGAAAAAAAGATGAAAGTCGTTAAAAGCTGTAGCTTATGAGGAGTTTTTTGTAGCTGAGGATGCATTCATCCCTGAGCATGTCTTTAGTCAGTTTGCTCAAAAAATAAACTAGCTTGTATGTCCCAGTACAGAAAATGTATATATCTGTCTTCAATTCTTGATATATTCATATAATCCCATTGACTTTGATGTGTGTACCTTTTTTGTGTACCTTTTTTTAAGCATATGTATGTTTGCCCCATATTTGCATTGATATTTAACATAATTTGGTCCATTTTTTCAATAGACTGTCAAAACCTTAGAACAACTTTTTTTCCAGACTTCTGGGTTCTTTGTGTTCTGTCTAATTGTGTTACTACTATACGTGTTAGTGAATTTTTCTCTTGTCATGTTTTCAACAAATTTTAATGTTACAAATGGTTGTCTTTGATAGTTACATAGGTAAGTGAACTGTGTTGAAAAAAGAGATCTTAGTGCAGTATCTCACTGATTCGCCCAAAAGATGTTTGCTGTCTACCTTTTTGTGTGGTCATATTTCTTGCTTAGTAATGCATGAGATATCAGGCAGTTTGTCCCTTTGATTTTCAAGATATCACTGTCTTTTGTTGACTGCATTTTCTGTGAATTCCTTCTCATGCTTAAAGCTTAGAAGCCTTGCAGAGAGAGAGCTACAACTTGATGTGTCAAAATTTCTTTGCAGAAGTTCAGTGCTTAGTTTTGGTTTTATTTCTTCCTCTGTGAAGCAGTTGCACTTTGTTTTGTGGAAAAATTCTCTGAGCTCTTTATGTTTAGATCAGCTAATGTGTAAAATCAATACAAATTTTTCAGAAAACTTCAAAATGCATGACCTCTGATACTTGTTATGGAACAAGCATCACTGTTTTATTACATGGCTCTTGATCCATAAAGTCTAGCAGATTCCTTATCTGACACCTGATGTATCTTAAAGCAAATAACCATTAGCTAGATATTATTAATTCTGCCAATGATAAAATTAATGTAGTGACAAGGTGGAAGAATAATGAGGAAGTGTCTGATTATGTGCAAGTAATTCATCAGACTTCAAAACCCAGATCATGGCACCATGAACTAGTAAAATGTATAGCCAGTAGAAGAACAGTATTGGAGGCCTTTAGAAACATAAAATTTTGTACTTTAGGAGAGTTATCTAATTGTTATCTGTAATGTCTGGGCATCCCAGTGATAGGTGTGTTTATATGCTGTTCAGGCATAGGAAGTATAACTGCATCTCTCTTTGTTTAACTCTTAAGTTATTAAATACATATTTGATTTTATTCTTCTGATAAAGAACTTAATAGTTCTAAAGGTGGAAAATACTTGTAGAAATTTTTTGGGTTTTGCAGTATGAATTCAGGAAATGATAAAATTCCTTCTGCTAAAAAAGACTAGAACTCTCTAAAAGTTGTGAGTCATATAAAATACTGGTCAGTTGACATTGGACTGGTAGATATCAAACAATTTCCATTGTGCTTATGATCTTGGATTCCATATGCACAAAAAACAAATTCCATTTGTTTTTGTAATTCCATTTAATAGACTAAAAAAGTTGCTACACTGTAATTTGGCGATTAAAGTACATTATCTTCCTAGAAAATAGTAATGAGAGTAAGCTTTTAATTTACCCTGTTGAAGTCAGGCTCTGTTTTACCAAGATTGTTTTCTCTCTCTGCTGTGTTTAGTTGTATGAGTGCCAGTAACTCTGGTTATAGTGAAGGTTTGCTATTGGTGCCCACATAGGGCACTGTGGTCTGACTGGGCCTCCAGCAGATACTGAGCTCGCTGTCACAGAACTGAGAGGAACCTAGGAAATCTTTTCTGTATGTTTTTCCTGAATTTTAGTCAGGTTTGTGTGTAACTATATTAAAACAATATTTGAGACTGGAAGAGAAAAATGTCTTTTTAAAGTCTGTTCTGTTATAGTGGATGGCCTAAACCAGCACCATTAGAAAATTACACTAAATATTAAGGGAACACTTGTGTTTTAAAATTCTGAATCACAGCTGCAATTGTCGCTACTGTCAGCTTGATCAAACACATCCTTACTTCAGGTCATGGTGGTGGGCAGCTGCACCAACTTCCTGGCTGACTGTCAAGCCTTAGCAGATACAGGATTCAGCTGTCTAGGCATCATCTAGTATTTGGAAAACCTGATCCATACTCTCTTCAGGGCAAAGTGCCTGGTCAGGTCGGAAGTGTCTTTTAGGCTGCCAATTGAATTGCTGATAGTGAAGAGATAACACAGAGGGAGGTTTTCTTCCTGAGTATCTCCTGTGGACTTCTGTAGTTTGGGTGAAATCATGCCAGTGGTCTGTTCAGCTTTCTCCGTATTCACCTGAAAGAGCACCAGTGCTTGGCTGCCTTAATTTGAGCCTTCGTACCCCTAAACATAGCTTCTGAACTTCATCTGTCTAAAATATGTTAAGATGTTACCATTGAACTGCTTTTATGTGTTTTCCTGTTCTAAAAAGTGGCTTTGAAAATTCTGAAGTGAAACTGTTCTTGATGGCTGATTGGGAGCCCTATGTCAAAGGTGCTGTGTCTTCAATTCTATTTATTTATTTTTTTAATTCAATATGACAGCCATTGTAGTATCAAGAGATATGCTGAATTCCTTCATCTTTTTGTATATGCATGGGAGACAGTAGAGATAAGGTTTTTTTAATTCTGGTTGAGTGCTTGTTTGAGGTTGTACAGCCATCTTCTCTAGGTGGGATTTCTCCTTCCTTTGATAGTCAGCAAACAGCAGGGTGTCTTATCTATGTTAGGTCTTCCTCTGTCATTTAACTGCCTGAAGAAAGCCTAGATACTGTCTTTGATACCTCATTGTAAAGTGGAGCACAGTGTCCTCTGGAAATAGTTAGAGAATTACTTCCAAAACTACAGCAAGAGCCTAAATGACCTATTCCAGGCTATGCTCTTCATTTTTAGAAGCATTCAGGCTTTAACTGTTTGCATGTTTTGAGAGTGAAAATTATTAAGCAGTAGCTGATGGGGTGCAAGATCCAGGAAAAGCCAACTGTCATGGGGATGTCTCCACTGTTAAGTAATTCCAAGTGAACACATAGAGTGCACTTGATTACTTTGAGGGATTGAAATAAGGTGGTGAAAATTGTCATTGAAGTTAACTTCCTAGAATATTTTTGCTGGTATCAGTGTTTGCAATGAAGAGCTGGTAAAGCTATTGTTACTTATCCATACAAATCTTAATGGATTCTAGAAGCTGTTACACATGGCAGTGTTGGAGTAAAATGAGATAATGCTTAATATAGGTGATTTGATTATAAAATTTACATTTTGAAATAAACAAAAAAATGTACATTGTCTTTACTAATATCTGCATAGTGAGACAAATTGCTGGTATTACACTTTTGGATTTTCACTTAATTTTCAGGAGTATCTGTCATTTCATTATATTTTCTACACATCCCTTCAGAAGGATGCTAAAAAAAAATCCAAATCCAAATTTTAACTTAATATTTTATTTTTTGAAATTTGCCAGGTAAAGTTAAAGATTCTTTATAAAAACAGGTCTCTGAACAATGTACAGTGAAACTCTGAACAGTGAAAAGTTTAAAACCTCATTTGTCATCCTGTTAACTTTCAAGATCTGTATGACTTTTCTGTTCATTTTGGACTTGGAACAGTTCTCTATCCCTTTATTGTTTTTTTAAATACTCAGTTCCTAGAGTTTGTCAAATCTGCAGAGTCTTTTCACTGTACTGTTTCTGCACATATACTATTAGGAAAAGAAAGTATGCTTCAGAGTCTGTAGGGAACAGTCCTCTGTCCTCTTTAGGAATTTTTTTAAGGTTTCCATGGAAAACAGATTTTTCTCCTCTGAAGAATTAGGGCGTGGTTGCAAAGGCAGATAAGCTGATCAAACAACTGTGGTTCTTCTTTTCCTTGCCCACCACCTTTAAATTACTTGGATTTTTTTCTATTTGAGTATTAAAAGAAGTTTTCTACTTGCTTAGTAAATTGAAGTAGTTTGCTGAGTGATTGTAGAAACACAATAGGAGGGAGAGGAGCACAAAGATATGCAGTGGAGAGTGAAAAGGTGGAGTCAATTGTAGAGCTTTCCTCTTGGTTGCAGTGGAGTATTAGATCAGCTCTTTCAGTTTAGGAACAGTTAATCATTGTGAATACAGCATATTTTGAAAACAAGAGGAAAAACCAGAAGAGTCCCACTGGGCACTCCTGAGGTTTCTGGATGCTTTCTGAGTGTTCAAGCATCTTTCTGCTCCTCATGTTGTTTTTCCTAAAGTTCTGTCAATTGTCCATTTTAAACCTTACTTTTGAGATCATCATATATAGTAAAACATTTTTAGGTGCTGGCGTTTAGGTTATTGTGGTCCTTCCTTCCTTTCTTTCCTATGAGTTTGCTTCTCCCATTTAATACCATTTGAAGGGCAGAGAGAGGAGAAAACAGTAATCAGTGTTAGAAATGAGGTCCAGCATTTAAATCTTCTTAAATGTGTAAGTGCTAGAACAGAGCTATTTGTGGTTTGAGAAATCTGAGAATAGAGAAGCCATCTGTTTACTCAGAAGCTTCTACTTAGCATAGCTGACCATAAAATAGTACAGAATTGTCTTAAATTCACCTTTCTACCATTGCCAATTTCTCTGAAGCTGGCTGGACTTCAGAATCTTGTAACAGCTCCTGTGCTTTTGCCTGTACTAATCTTCTTTGCCAAGTGGTGTAGCAGTAACAAGAGCTAACTCATCTGGCCCTTTCCAGCATAGTTCAGACAGAAGAGGGGCTAAGTGGGTGCATTGCTATTTGCTTCTAATAAAAATAAAATTATCATGCAAAACTCTGATTCTCTTTTTAACAAAGAGATTAAAGGCATTTCCGCAGTGGAAATTTTAAGATAGGATTAAGAGATGGGGAGCTAAACCTGCTTCTGAATTATGCATGCCTGCAGTACGAGTAGCATTACTTTTTCTTCTTTTTTACTTTTGTATAGAAGAGAAGAAGCCTAAAGTCAAGAAACCAAAATTGGAATTCCCTGTATACACAGCTCTGGAATCAAGTGTGTATGTACCATCTTATGATCATGGAGCTTCAATCGAAGAGATTGAGGAACAGATGGATGATTGGTTGGGAGGCAGGAACAGAACCCAGAAAAAGAAGGTAGGTTCAAAATCTTTCATGTTGTTATGTATTTTAAATGTTGATTCATTTGCTTGCCTCTCAGGAAAACAGAATATTGTGTGTATACCACCACAATATTCATGTTCCATTAAAGTGTAGAGACGTATTAATTGTCTGACAGAGATATAACAGAAAAAATTATATTAATGTTCAGTGTAATTTGTGTAATGATACTGGAAATGTTGTTATAATAGGATGTCATTGATTAAGCCATATGAAAGCTCTCTGTGGTTTCTAATATAAATATTACTCTTGTTCACTAGAAATTAGTAGAACATAACGCTGTCAAGTTGTATGAGGCTTGATTCTTTCTCTTAATTGCAGTTAATAACATTTTGCTTGCAAGAATAGATTCTTCTCTGTTAAAAGAAAAGGAAAAAGAGGAAACCTTTTCTTTGCAATGTGCAGATGTATTGTCTTTTGATTGTAGAACTGATTACGTACTTTGTGCATTTTATCTGATGCATGGAACAGTTCTAACAATTCAATTTAGACCTATTGTTAAGGTTCTTTCTACTCAGAGATAAGGGTTCTTAGTGGCAGTTAGTATAATTGTGTTCTGGTAAATTTTATTAAATCATACTAGCTTGAAAATGTATAATCTTCACGTTGGAACTGAGAATAAACATTGTAAATTAGTCTGCTGTCTTGAAAATCTGCCTTCCTTGGAAAACAGGTGAGAAGGGTGTGTTTGAAGTGAAGTTGGGTTGGTTGGATGCTTGATCATCTGGATCCCCAAACTCATCTTCACCTCTGACAGGAATTGAGTCTGTCTTTGAATTTGCATGAAAATGCAGGCATTGAATAAGATTGAGCCTATTCCATCTATAAATTTATGCTTCCTCACAAAATATATAGAAGTTGTGTCTTCAGACACTGCTTGGGGAACTGGTTGTAGGTCCTTCCAGATGTCTTCAACAAAACTAACTTGGTTTTCTACACTTTCATCTGGATGTTCAGTATTGCATCTCATTACTTTGATAAATTAGCATATTTTTAAAATCATTCTGTTACAAAAGGGGTTAACCTTTCAGGGACAACCAGGCAGTTTGTAGGTATGCTGTCTGGGTAAAGTGTTTGACCTGAACAAACCGTGATGAGTTCTGCTCCCTTTGCTTGACAGCTAATATGTTATCACCATGCAACATCAACATTTAATACAGTTGTGGAGGGAAACAGATTTATAAACTGCACAAAGAAATGGAGAATATATGTCACTGGCTCCAGAAGCCTATAGGAGCCATTTGTATCTAATAGGAGAAGGGCTGTGTCATATGATTTGTAATAAGCTCAATGGGAAAATGATTGTACCACGAGTGAATTGCTCCTAACTGTTATTTGACACATTTTCCATTGTAGAGATACATATTTTTCACCACATCATGGCTGTGAACTGGGTCAGCCTCCCTTTTCTGCCTCTAGCACGGACGTGAAACCAAGTGGTGTGTAACGCCCACTTCTCAGTTCTGCTTGTTTTAGGAAGAAGTTACTCTGTCATAAATCATTTTGCTATCAGACCTTTTCTTGGGACTGTCATTCTTCACTCATAAGGATGCCTGTTAGCTTCTTTTTTCCCTTGTCTTCTGTGGTAGCTTAGGGATGTGGACTATGTACCAGACAACATCAAAGCTGCTTGATAAAGCAGTACATTACTTTGTCATCCTTCCAGGAGTATGGAGTTGCTGTCCCTGCTATTGGCATCCCAAGTGTACACAATTACAGTAATTTAATATTGTTCACCAACTGCTCTGCACTGTTGATATTTGTACTTTAGAGATGCCTCTAATCCATGAACTAGTGTTCTGGAAATGCTGTACTGTGCAAAGTGCCTAATTTGATAGAAAGATTAGATTACGTTCAATTTTTAGGTTGATTTTTTTTTTTTTTTTTGAATGCTTTGTGTTCTTTTTTTCATGATTTATTCTTTTTGGTTGCTGCTTCCATAGGATTTAAGTATTGAAGTAGATAAATAATAGGCTGTAGAGAAGAAAACAGCTTCCTTCTTAGGTGTTGTAAAATGATCTACCAAGGGAAGGAGAAAGAGGAATGTTTTCCTTTTTTTTTTTCATAAGGTTACATAGCTGGATGAAGACATGCTTATAGCATTGTAAAGTTATTCATCTACCCAAATTTGAGAATGCACTAAGCTTATGTCCATAAGGAGCTCGTCTTGCCATGTTGTTACTCCTTAGTTAGAACTGAAAATGAAATGAAATAATAAAAGAAAGCAAGTTATTGGGAAATAGTCAGATAATATTAGTATTGCAGAACAGAAAGGTAATTTTTTTGTATTTCTGTGTAGCAGTGATCCATCCACCTTTAGTAACTTTTTTGGTATAGTTTTAATTGTACTTTCCAAAAAAAAATACTTAACAGAAAGACTAGGTCAACAGTAAAAATAAATTTAGAAAATCATATTTATGAGGGAATTTTAGACCACAAAAAAGGGAGAATGTGTGGGAATAATAGGATACAATGCTTTTCCAGTCCATTCCAGTTTTGTTTTAGGTAAAATTATAATTTATTATGACTTACTACCTTTCATAAATTCAGAGAGAAAGAAATACTCAATTTTCTTTGCAGCCAGGATGTTTAAATTCAGATTTGGGAACACATGTAGGTGGAGGCACATACCAAGAGCATGTTCCCTATATCATTTATGAAACTTTTCCATCTGTCCTGTTCTTGAATTTGATGTGTTGGAAATAGTGTGAGCTGACTCAGTTGTATTTGAGAGCATGGAAATGAAGTAATGGGACTCTAGAGAGGGGTGGTTTTTGCTATATAGGGAATCATATACTTACCTAGGACTAAATTGCATATTCATATATAGCAAACTGCATGTGTCTAAGAACCTGTGAGGAATTGCTAAAAGTTTCTTCTCATGCTGATCAACAAAACTCTTCAAAGCAGAACAAATGAAGGAAAAGTTTATTTCTAAGATTCTTTTTCTTTTGTCACTGAATATTGGTGTTCTGTTCATGAAAAGGAGATCTGCAAGATCTTACAGGTTGTTGAGATCTTAATTTACTTAGCTCAAGTTTCTGATTTTTTTTTTTCCTGTGTCTCACTAAAAGCTGACTGGAAAACTTCTATGTATGCTTATTAGTAATTAAGGGAAATTAGAGGGAATGGACTTCTTTTGAGATGTAGCATTTTGTAGCCTGAATATGTTGTTAAGCCACTATTGCATTAGTTAGTAACCATTTAACCCTTTACTTCCCTGTTGAGCAACCTATTATGTGGAGCTGGAAGAAAGAAAAGGAACTTCTTAGAGGACATATTTTGTTACATCTGATCTTGTTCAATCATTTCTGCAAATATTCATGCAAGAATATGTGTCTTCACTGTTTTTGGAATCATGCTATTGATTAATCATTTCTCTCAGTGGGATTTCCCTCATACTTTGTTCTGATTTGATTTTATGTGATTTGTAACACATGTTGTTTTCATGAGAGTTCATTGCTTATGTGAAGAATATTGTTGTTGCATGAAAATCTTGGCCATTAAGAAATCACTGGGAGATTTATCATTGTGTTCAGTGGGACCAGGATTATAATTCCTTTTGGTTTACAGATTCCTCATTGTCTCCATTGGAATCTCCATTTCATATCATTATTTCACTCATTTATCTATGAAGATAAGAGTTCCAAGTTCTGTCTCAATGACTGGTGAATACTTTTGACCTTTTGATATTTGCTTGCCCTGTAAAGAGGAGATAAAGGTGGAGAAAGACAGTGCCTGATCCCTTCCAGCTGGACCAGATGTATGGATAGAAAATGATGTTTCTCATTATTTTTGTTTTTCATGTTATCTGTGACACTTCTTGGCATTTGGATGTTTTTGATATTGCAGGAGCACCTGGCTTGATTTTACTAAAGCAGGAGTAGTAAAAACTTTTTGTGCACAGAGCATACATCACTTGCATTTGATATACTGTTGACCTTTAAATTAAGATTATTAAAAATACTGTGAAATAAAAGTATACATAAGTATACTTTTATTAAGTATACTTTTATATAATATATAAGTATACTTTTATACATAAGCATTGCTTTTACGCAGGTTATTGTAGATGTTGGAAACATGGTAGTTACCATTTTTTCTTAATTATTGAACTGTAGACTCTGATCATTCTGGTGCTGAGCTCCTTTGTGGTTAAAATGCATTTTGTGCTTTTGTTTTTCTCAGCCTGGGCCATCAAAGCACTTTGTTTCAGATATAGGATATTGATAACTGAGTGAGCTTTTTAATCATGAAGGTTTTATTTGAAAGCTGGAACAGCGATATAACTTTAAATGTACGGAAGAGATCTCTCTGCTTTCTAATATTAAAAGGCAAAATGCTATACAAATACTAAATTAGTATTTTGTTAGCTTAAAATATATAGATTTGACAATTAAGTCTTAGTCATTTTATAACCTTGTACATTTTGTAATTGCCAGCTAGCCTGCCACCTGCTCTCTTCTGCCTTGGATCTTCCCACATCTGTGCTGCTTTGAAATTTGAGTATGCTTTTTCATTAGTAGCAAATAATGTGGTTCTTGTTCTAATCAGATGTCATATGACAGATTACCTGAATACAGTTTCCAGGCTTTTAAAAAATGTTAATTTCTTAAGCAAGCAGTTTGTATCTTAGCAGGATTAAGGTGCTGTGTAAACCAGATGTTTTAATAAATTGGTCTTTGAGGGGAAGGGTTATTCTGTTCTGGTGTGCAGCCTGAGGTCGTCTAGTTTTGAAATAATTTATTTTCTCTTTCTAAGCAGTGAAGCAAATATGCTACTTGAAAAGTGTGTCTGGAATCTAATGCTCTTTTATTCTTGGGACAGGTACAAATAAGCAGCTAACAGTCTGAGATTTCTCATAGTGCAAGCTACTGGGCCTTAATCCTAACTCAGAAGGATTGGTGTAGGTCCAGAAAGTAAATCTGTCTGTGTTCCCAGTGAATTTAAGGCTCTGTATTGAGGCTGCCAGCAACCATACATGTTAGTGTCAGTTAAGAAGCTATTCACTGGAGTAGTCTAAGTTCATAATACATTTTAACCTGAGCTGCAAATTCTCATCAAATGGTGATGACTTTGAGTCGCTATTGATCTGGGCCATATTGAATTTAGTAACCCTGAGGTGAAAATCTCAGTATTCTATTACCAAACTTTTAAAAATGTAGTGTTACTGAAAAAATGCTTCATTTTAAAAAAATTAAATCTGCGTTAGAGTGTTACTGAAAGTGTTAAGAGTTCATACTTTCCTGGGGTTTTTTATGCTTAGTGTCACTGCAAATATTGCAGATTCAGCCTGAACAGAATATTGGGGTTTGCATGTTAAAAAAACTCTACAGTTTGTGTTACATAGGATACTCCTGTAGTTGGCATTTTTACATTAGCGTTATTACTATTAATGAAAAATTATATACATGCTTTTAAAAATAATTGTTTAAATCTACCTGTTTTCTTTGGCTCCTGTCCAAGGTCGGTGGACAGGTATGGAACAATGTATTTTTCTTCTTTGCAACAGAATTCTAGTGATAAAATATTGATAAGTTAGAATGATAGAATCATTTAGGTTTGAAAAGACCTCTCAAGATCATCGAGTCTATCTCAGCACCACCATGTTCACCACTAAGCCACATCTAAGTGCCACATCTGTGAGTCTTTAGAAAACTTTCAAGACCAGTGATAACACTGCTTTCCTGGGTAGCCTGTTCCAATACTGGGCCACACTTTTAGTGAAGAAATTTTTCCTAGTATTCAAAAACTCCTCTGGTGCAATTTGATGCCATTTTCTCTTGTCCTAGTGCTTGTTATCTCATCTGCCCTGAGCCTCCTTTCCTCCAGGCTAAANGATAAGGGGGATGATCTCTGCCCTGGTCCTGCTGGCCACTCTGGTGCTGATCCAGGCCAGGATGCCATTGGCCTCTTGGCCACCTGGGCACTCTCTGGCTCATGTTCAGCTGCTGTTGACCAGCACCCCCAGGACCTTTCCCTGCAGGCATCTTTTGTGCCACTCTGCCCCAGGCTGTAGCTGCAGGGCTTGTTGTGAGCCAAGGGCAGGCCCAGGCCCAGGCCTTGTAGAACCTCAGAGCTCTGGCCTCTCCCCATCAGTGCAGCCTGTCCAGATCCCCCTGCAGAGCCTTCCTGCCCTCCAGCAGCTCAGCACTCCCACCCAGCTCGGTGTGCCTGCAGCCTGGCTGGGGGTGCCCTGGATCCCCTCATGTGGATCATTGGTGAAGATATGAAACAGAACTGGTGCCAGCACTGAGCCCTGGGGAGCACTGCTGGATGGAATTCCATTCACCAGCACCCTCTGGGCCCGGCCATGCCAACAGTTCCCTCCCATCCAACAGAGCACCCGGCCAAGCCACGAGCAGCCAGTTCCTGCAGGAGATGCTGTGGGAAATGGTGGCAAAGGCTTTCCTGAGGTCCAGGTAGGCCCATCCACAGCCTTTCACCCATCCACTAGTGGGTCATCTTATCATAGAAAAGGAGATCAACCTGTGCTGGCTGGGCCTCTTCCTCTGGTTGTCCTGCACATATGATGGCACTCAAGAGGATCTGCTCCATGACCTTCCCTGGCACCCAGGGAGAGTGTGGAGAAGGCATCCTTTTGTTACACGTTCTGTTGGCAATGTAGAGGGCAGGATATACCAATAAAATAGCTTGACACCTTGCTTATTCTAAAATGTTTATGTAATTACATATTAATGATTCTATTCCTCTTTCTTTTCCTCTTTGCTAGCCACCAACTCAGCCTAATGAACAGAAGGAAACCAGAAAGATTTTTTTCAAATTTTCAAGCATTATAACTGGCAGCCAAGTTTTTGTTGGATTCCTGGGTAATTTATTTGCTTCTTTATGTGACTGTTGAACCAGAGCAGTCTATTTCTAGGAAATTGGTGTATTTATCATATTTCTATCCAGTTGGTGTAGTTTTTATTTTGTTTAGAAACAATGAATTTATTTACTTTTATGTACTCTTTGAAACAATGAATTTATTTACTTTTATGTACTCTTTGAGTCATCTTTCCTTAAATGCAGACATTAACCTTCTTTTCAGGCTTCTATCTTGAGTATTTAAGCCTCTAAGTACTTTACTTTGGACTTGAATAGCTTTAAGGAGAGAGTAAGTGTGATTCTAAAAAAATATAATTTTTAATTATTGAGTTTTCCTTGGAGAGGGTGACCCATATATTTAAATCTAGAATAAGGCTTGTCTGCTTTTGAGCTGTGAGTATCAAATCATTAGGGTCAGGAATCTAATTTAATCTGCAGTATTAAACATGCAAGGCTTTTTAGTCCTCAGGTTTTCTTAAGGAAGAATAAAATGATAGGATGATGATATATTCTTTAAATAGCATCACAAGTTTGTGATGTCAATGTTATGGCAAATATACATCAAAGAACAAATTGTATTTGTAAACACATAATGAAGTAAGTAATAAATTTTTAATTTATGGGGTGCTTTTTTTGCCTTTCTCTCTTTGACCTTTAGGTTAGGTTAACAAAGCATAGGAAACTTTATTTCTTTCTTTATTCTTGTATTTATAGAAAGTAATGGTATGTTGTTAGAATATAGATAATTCAATAATATCCTGCTTTCAAATACACCATTCTCAGGCTAGCTAGAACTGCAAGCAAGAAAGTAATGCAATGAACATTTGAAGATAATATTAAAATTTATCTAAATGCTATAGAGAAATTATTTTATATGACAGCCAGAAAAAGAAGGGCATTTGGAAATGTTATGTTTAACAGCACAACCAAAATTCACTCTAGATTGCAAAGGAAACAAAGAGCCAAAATATATATTTCCCTAAGGACATTTCCTAAAGATAGTAACAATGTGTTATATAAACACTTATGCACTAGTTAAAAACATAAATCAGCCATGCATATGTGTTGAATTAAGGCCATACAGTTGACATTTGCCTGATATTTCCTGATTTTGATTGAGTTTTTAAACTTTCCTTCTAATTAAATATAGTAGCATGGGTTCTTGTCTTGTACTGACAAGAAGAGTAATACACTGATTTCAACACCATGCTATAGATGTTGTGGTGTCAAATTTTAGCTTTCAGTAGTTTTCCAACTGAATCTGTGTTCCAGAAGAAGTGATTGATGTGACTTGTTGAAATAATTCAATCTGACTAGTTTCACACATGTATTTTCTATATGTAGTCCTCAGTTTTTTGAGTCTGTCAGTTGAAAACTACCGAAGAGCTCCAGTTAATTGTGCAAAGTATTAACCTGTGGGGAAAAGCACACAGTGTTTTTAAAATGCAACTCTGTTTCTGCACTGGGCAGTACTATAATCTCAGTTCAGGCATCTGCCTGGGTCCAGATTAGGGCTGTGTAGCTTTTTACATAAACTTTTTTTAGCTCTGGTTGGGCTTGTTAATCTACCTCAGGTCTCGAGTCCTGTTACATTTCTGAGATTGACATAGTAGTTGTCTATCACAGAAAAACATGGTAATTGACAGAAGAGAAACCTCATTCCTGTGAGGAGAAACTGGAAATTGATCTTTCCCAGTCAATCCTTGAAGATCTGACTTTAGTCATTGTCGGTGTCTCTTCTGTCCTGAAGGTCATATCCATTTTACATAAATTTGCAAGAAATTGTGCAGTGGTTTTGTAATTAATAGTTTTTGTTGCACTGGTTTTGTTTTCCTCTCAGCCTGGGAAAGATGTAGAAAAACATCTGATGGGATTGCTCTGATTTAGCCCAGTTGGAGTCAGGGGGTGCTGGACATCCTAGTTTCCTAGGCAGAGTTCCCTCACTCACTTCCCAAAACAAAGTCACTCCTATCTCAACTACAAAAGGAAGAGTAAAGAAGCAGAAGGGAGTGATTGCACATATCAGGGGAGGAGCTGGAAGAACATGTGAAAGCTGGTTAATCACTGTGACCTTGCCCCATTTGCCTGCCCATCCAAGAGAAGGGAGAGAACAATTCAACAATCCCTGTATCATCACAGTTTTGGCAACAAATGAGAGGCAAGGATGTTAAATATCTCTGAAATGGGATTTTTACGGGATCCACAACTTAGGGATCAGAAAGAACTCGTAGTTTGTCACACTGACTTCTGTAGTTCTATTCACTGCTGCTCTTTTTGGTTTTTTAACATGAATTTGAAAAGTGCAAACTATTGCAAAATACTTACTTTTCTTTGTATTATTTTAGCTATATTTAAGTTGGAGAAGGAAGTTAGCTTCAAATAAATCCAGTTTTCATTTATAAGTGTAAATCTGTAGTGATCTTTCTGTATCATATTTTCCAGACAAACCAATTAAAATCTGTTTAGATGCAGCATCTTACCTTCTTTCACAGTGTATAGTGCTGCTGTTTTCCTTTCCTTTCTTCCTGGGGCCATGACTATAGCGAGGTTTGGTCAAATTTATTTAGAGAAATTACCCATAAACTATAATCTATGGTAAACTCTAATTACTAAAACTAAACTGAACAGTGGGAGAGATGTTTGGCTTTTGTTGTCGTTGTAAAGATAAATATGTAATTCTGCCTTGCTAAGGAGGAATTTAATCCTTCTGACATAAGCTTTTTGTCACTTCAGAATTTTCAGAGAATCTCAATCCAGTTAATTAGCCATTTTCTGTATGGGTTTTGTCAGGCAGGATCCAGTGTTGAAAAGATCACCTTTAGTCTTCAAACTCTCAGTTCAGCACACTTGAGCATGCAATTGCATTCCATTTAAAGGAATAGGAGTTGTGTTTGTAACCATTCTTATAAAATGCTACTGGATAATGTATTACTTACCCAAACCTGCAAAAGAGGAGAGCAGTCTTAAAGTTGGCATGGTATGAGAAATGGTACACTGTAGTGAGGTTAGTTTATTATATTGATGGCACTTTCTGCAATTTCCACAATGCAGAATTTTTTAATACAGTGACTTGAGGTGCAGATTGTGAAGGAGTGAATGTTCTTGCATCATTTGTAATTGAGTAGTGTGGAAAGCTTGTGGGTTTTTTTGCAGTCCCCAGACTTTCACAAAGTAAGCATGCATTTACAATGTGCATTTACCTGATGTGTTGTATAGCATCAGATTTTTTTACACAAACCTCTTTAGGGAACATGAGCATTCTGTCCATACAAAGTTCTCCTAGTGGTCTTCTTTTAAAGCATAAAGTAAGTTGTGTGCTTGGGTTTGCTTTTTTTTAAGAAACATTCAATCATGAACATGGAAAACAGTACTTCCATTTTTACTATTTACTCAGTAATATTTGTAATTCACATTGGAAATCTGGATTGGAATAGGTCTAAAAAGAAAATATATCTAGAGGATCTAGGTTTGTAACTTCTAGTGTATTGAGGGTGTTTCAGGTTTTTTTAATGATACTAGTCTCAATGACTGGATATATATACCAGTACCTGCAATATGTCACTGCCTTGGATGGCTTTTTTTATTGTCCTTGGTTGGAAAACTTGCCTGATAATGAGAAAGTGAGTGCAGGAAGAATGAGGCTGATGTTAATGGTACATTTTCAGGTGGCCACAAATTATGGGAAGGAAAATCTGTGCATAATAAAAAAAGGCCACCTTTGATTTTTAATTAGCCCAAACTTTGTGGTTATATTTGGGAATTTGACAGGCAGGTTCACTATTTATATGTTTTAACTAGTTTTACTAGTGTTTCTCTTATTTTCAATTACATGTATTTCATGACAATTAACAATTTTGAATTTTGGGAGGTTTTTGGCAGTATTCTGCTTGAGGTTGTCATCACAGATAATCGGATATTTTGTCCCTTTCTAGAAGGGTGCTGAATTTTTCCTTTGGGTTTTCGCATACTGATAGACCTGAGTCCTACTTATATATACTGTAGTATATTCCACAGTATGCCTACACCCTTTGGGGATGCAAAGTACCTCCTGCATTTGAGTTAAAAATTAAGAGATTGG
Source organism: Urocynchramus pylzowi (assembly GCA_013397555.1). Classification (NCBI taxonomy): domain Eukaryota; kingdom Metazoa; phylum Chordata; class Aves; order Passeriformes; family Fringillidae; genus Urocynchramus; species Urocynchramus pylzowi. The sequence continues at coordinate 661,730 of VZRH01008422.1, read as the reverse complement.
AATATTCAGGCTGGTTTAGGGCATTAGAGTAAGATAGCACTGCTAGTAAAAGAATTTACTTGCATTTGACGCGAAAGGAAGAACATTATTTAGACATTGTCTGGGTGGTGAAATACTTCAGAGGGAGACAGTTAAAACTGGATTTGAAGGAAGTCAAGGGACACAAAAAGCCCCCTGATTTTGGTTAAGCTATTTAAGATGAATGAAGGTAGGAGAAATATTTTGCCAGCAACAGACCAATGTAAAAAAACAGAAAACCAAACAAATCCAAATGTTATTGTGGTAAGATCTTATGATAAAATATGGTGCCAGGAAGCCTGACAGAAAAGCTGGACAAAGAATAGAAGAGGGAGAAGAGGACAGCACTGCAGAGCAGTCAGCAGGATTAGCTGTGTAATAGTATCTTGTTCATTATGACACCATCACAGAACAGTTTAGTGTATTGAATGGTGTTTAAATACCATATGTTAATGTTTACAGAATACCCATAACATGCCATGTTGTACTGAAGTTGATAAAAGAGTAGTATACAGCCTGATGCTGTAAAATATTTGACACTTTCATGAGTCAAATAATAATCTTGCAAGGAAAAACACTCCTTATTAGTAAGGACTAATCATATGCTTTAATGTATGTGCATGCCCTTGGGCTTGTCTTCTCCAGTGAATTTAGCATGGCTAAAGATTTTTAATGTGTCAAGTAATTGTGAAATAAGTTGCCGCATGCAATCTGTTGAGACTTGCTACCCTATGCACTTATTGAAGTTTATGAAATTTACAAAATTCTCCTGAAGAATTCATTGACCTATGTATTATAGAAGATTTTCAATTTTCTATCAAATGGAAATACTTTTCAAACTGCGTCTAAGAATCCAAATAGAGTGGTGTTTGAGAGATAATGAAATGGGAAAAGAAAAAAACATTCATTCCCTTTCTTTCGGAATTTGTCTCCACATTAATGTATCACAGGCCAAACCTAATTACCTATTCAACCTATATTTTATTTGATCTACATGCCTGAGTGTCCTACAATCAAATTTACTGAAGAGCGTCTCACTTTTTTCTGCATTAAAACAATTGCCTTGAAGCAGCTAACAATTAAAAAATAAATGAGTTAACACTTTCTGCTAAGTGCTACCATTTAAGTTGTAATATGCAATTAAAAACTACATTTTAATTTCTGTTCAATTACATTGACTTAAATAGTAATTTTAGTGTTATACTTATGAACCATTTAATTGTGACATTTTTCCTCTGGCATGCGTGATACAAAAGTAGATTTGATTTTGAGAATGTGGCAAGAAGTAACCTTTTCCCCCTCATGGTTTGCTGTAATGACAAAAAGAAAAAGACAGAATTACCTGGGCATTGTGTAAATATGATGGAACAATTTAATTTCAAAAGCCATAAAAATATGTTGGAATTCAAATTATTTTTCGTGTTTTTAAAAACTATATATTTAATAGAAGGAATACTCAGATTGCTTTATGGTAATACAGATGGGTATTTGAAACAGCCACACATGTACTTGGTCATGTTAACAGCTAGGTTAACATGGCCTAGGTTAACATAGGTTAGAGAAAGCTTTGTGTCAAGTCTAAACCCAAAGCCTGGTAGAACCTGAAGTGTGAAACATTACATTGTAGAGCAGTGGCCTTTTCCAGGTGTGTATTGCTAGAGACAGATGCTTTACTACTTTGGCTTTAGCTCCTTCTTTTAAAAAGAAAACTGTTTATGAGTTGATGCACGGCGAACAGCTAGTTAACACATTTTTTTATGTTAATGCTAGAGAGACTTTGCTATGGAACAAGGTCCTTACCAGAATGGATTAAGATTTTCTTTTCCCCTCTGAACCCTCCAGGTCCTTTTAGCATGCTGAAAATCACATTGAAGCATCTTCTAATGTCCAGAATAAACTTCTGGTAAATAATAAGCCAAGTGTTCATGTCCCTCTCCTGTGATGTGTTACTCTGTTCTGTTCAGGTTACTGGCTATAGGGGTGTGAACATAATCAGAAAACTCTGATTAAGCAAAACAAAACCTGGCCTAAAAAGATGTTTTGTTTTCTCACTGGAAGGACCTTATTTCATCCATTTGGCAGTATCTTTTGTGGTTTTGATCTCTGAATAACAGTGGAAGTTTATAGTGACCCTTCTACCAGTAAACCTGGTTCTATATCACTTGCATTTGATGAGTTTCCAGGTTATGTAGAAATTGAAAATATCATGTACTTTGTTTAATGCCATACCAATTATATTACCAGATTTATAAAGTTCTTAAGATATGCTGGTCTTTGCAAAGAACCAGAATTTTAGAGTATAATTTTTTCTGCCATTCAATCCTGTTTCATGAAAAATTGTATCTTAGGACTGAAATGAACCTTAGGACATCTAGTTGTATTTTTTTCTGTTACACAAGTCCAGGTATTGCCATGAAATGTGCCTCAATTAGATGCTGTGGTCAGGACACAGCAGCTTCACTACCAAGAAGGGCTCTTAGTATCATTGAAAGAGACTGCTACTGGAGAGGATATCACAGAACAGTATTGTGGGTTTGGAATCCTGTTTCCCAATTTAGGGTTCTCAGTGAAATACTCCAAACCACGTGCTGCTACTTGATCACTCCCCCTCTCCCTATGATGGGCTGTAGAGGAGAATTGGAGGCACAAAAGATAAAGATCGTGGATTGAGATAGGAACAATTTATTGGAAACAGCAATGAGATAAGAAAGAACAGCAACAATAATAATGACAGTTTACAGGAAAAGGTGAACTATTCATATGCCATTGCTGAGCTCCCACAGAAACCCCAACAATACCTGACCTCTGCCCCTGCCACCCATAAGGGAGCCCTTCCCCAGTCCCCAGAAGATGACATGAGGTGGTACAGAATAACCTCTGGGTCCTAACTGTGTTTCCTCCTGGCTACTGCAAAAATTTACCCTGTTCTGGCCAGAACCAGAACAGTCTTTCAGTTCCAATCCCAGCCTCATAACTTAGTGTCTTCAAACAGCAGTGTCATCACCACTGGTGGATCTGCTTAAGAAGGAAGAAAGAGTACAATGTAAGAAAACTGTGTAGAATTTTAAGGAGTATAACTTTGAAAAACATTTTCTTTTTCTTAACGATTTCCTGATGGATAAATAACTTGCACTTTCACCCAGATTCAACTGTTCTAAGGGCTTTGTGTCTCAGGATACCAAGAGTGGTTGCAAATGTGTCTTTCTGAACATCAGGAATGCTCTTTTATTGTGTGAGTGGCTACACAGGTAGCCCAGAGAGGTTGTGGAGTCTCCCTCCTTGGAGAGAGATATTAAGAAACTCTCTGGTCATAATCCATTGCAGCTGGCTCTAGTGGACCTGCTTGAGCCCAGATGACCTCCAGGGGTGCCTTCCAACCTCAGCTGCTTTGCAGCTCTGTACTGTATTAAGTGGTGTGTATTTACTCATGGACTTAAATCCTAGTCTCAAACAATTCCAGGGTGATGCCAGTTTTAATTGACTGTAAGAAAGTATTCTGAGAGAAACATCTTATTCATCAGATATAAGTGATGTCTTGTATCTTCCTGATCAAGTAAAACTGAAATAGAAGTGATTCTTCCAAACACCTCTAGTTAAAGAAAACCAGGGGTAGAAAATTCATTAGTTCATTTAGGCTTCTGATACTGTTTGAGGACTGTGTAGGGAGTAATTGTTCTCTAACTTTAAATAACGATATTTATGGTCTAACAACCTGTTTTTTGGTTGTGTGTCCTTTTTATATGTGCTCATTTTATCTGTGTTTTATAGAATTGTAATTTTTATTTGTAATCTCTTTGACCCTTTGTGATCATGAAAGGGCTTCAGCATTTTAGTGAAGTCAACCAGTATGTTCTGCCACTTAAAAGAAGTGACAATAAAATTTTTAGGATTTTGTCATCTATGGAAAATTATCCTTTTTTATAAGGTAGTAAAAAAAAAAAGAAAAAAAGTGAATAATTTTTTTAAGAAGCACCTAAATCACTGAGGGAGTAATTTTTAAATTAAAAATTATCATTAGTTGGTATAGGAAATTTAACCAGTTTTTTAGATTATACCAATAAGTAATAAATCTTTTACATTTCTTACAGAGGTAGATCTGCATACTATTTTATTGCTAGGAGAGTTTTACTTAAAATCTGGTATTTGTGCTGTTGCAACCAACTGCAGCAATTGTAGATGCTGGTAATCTCCTATAGTTTTAAGGGGATATCACCAAAATCTTTTTCCCAAAACTTCTCCTAGATACAAATAATTTATTTTGGTACTTTGTAATTCTTCAGTGGGTGTACTGATGCCAGCTGCCAGGTCCTTACCCAGCTACTCTTTCACTCCTTATTCTCAACACAGCTGGCTGAGAAAATAAGATGAAACAGCTCATGGGTTGAGGTAGAGGTATGGAGATCAAGTAATCCATTGGTGGCACAGACAAAATAGACATGACTTAGGAAAAAATTAATTTATGTGCAGGTAAAATAGAGTTGGATTTGAGAAATCAGGACAAAACCTAGAACACCTTTCTCCTACTCCCCTTAAAGTCAAAGGCTCAATTTCACTCCTTTCCCAATTCTTCTCTCTCCTCCCTGCTCCCAGTGGCCCAGAGGGTTGGGATGTAGGGAGCATTTGGTCAGTCTGTAACAGTTCCTCACTGCCACTCCTTCCTTCTCACACTTTTTCCTGCTCCAGTGTGGGTCCTCCACAGGCTGCAGCATGGGGCTCTGTTCCAGCATGGTGTATTCCACAGGCTGCCAGGGAGTCTCTGCTCTCCTCTCACCTTGGTGTCTGCAAGGCTGTTTCTCACACTTCCCCTCACTCTGCTGGGCAGCACTTTGTCCATTCCTAAATATAGTGCCACCAGATGTTCCCAGAGGAGCCACCAGCTTGGCTTATGGGCTCAGCTGTGTCCTGCAGTGGGTCTGCAGTGCCCAGCACAGGGCAGCTCCTCACCTCCTTTCAGAGAGGCTGCCTTGGCTATCAAAATTCTGCCCACAGTCAGCTGATAAAAAGTCTCGCTTTTTCTGTCATATTTCTAAAGACTTTTGCAATGAAATACAAAGTGTTTTCATTCTTTTCATCCCCTGTTTTTCCAAGGTGATGTAGCTTTAACCAGATTACTTCATATCAATGACTAGGCATTAATAAGTCATTGGTTTTGAGCACTTTCAGCTCTATTGACAAGAAAATATTTTTATTAAAGTAATATAAAGTTGTTTTTGAGGTATTTTTGTTCTGCAAAACCTAAGAATTATTGCTTGGCTATGCTTTCCTCTACAGATTATTGATGAAGAACTGGAGCATTTTTAAAGACAGTATTAAAAACTCCTCTTGTCTCTGAATTCTTGAAGTGGGAATAAATAATGAATAGGAAAGGGGAAGGAAGATCAACTCTGAATGTTTTTTTGTCATTTAGAGATTTACAGTAAAAAAAGGTGTAAAATAGATATAAAGAAAATCTAGGAATTAACGAAGGGCTGGAAATGGTATCTACTGGTACTTGGAGAGGGACCTTTTTGGGAGAAAATACTTGTTATTAAAGGTTTGCTTGGTCTGGGAGGAAGACAGAGAAAGGCCAGTGGCTGGAAGTGAAAGGCAAAGATGTTGGAATGAATGTAGAATAATAGCACTCATCTTGTGAGTATACAGCACATCTTGTGCTTCTTTTTCAAGTCTCTGTTTACCACCTTTTCTGTGAGATGAAGGATTAATATTGCTTTTCAAGTATCTGCAACCTTCTGAATGTAGTAATAAATTTAAAAATTGTAATTCTCCTCCTCCTCCCCTGATTTTTGTCTGTCTTTTTGAAAACAGATTCTTCAGTCTTAAGGTATGCCTTATTCCAAATCGAGGAATACCCTGGCAGCACCAAATAATACTGCTGAAGGTGGTGGTGGGAGAATCTCTTACTCATTACAGCTTCCTGCTAGGTTAAGTAAGATACATGTGCATATATACATACATACATACACATATATATATTTAGAGAGAGAGAGAAATCTTAGGAATGAGAGCTGAATAGTAATTACTTTTTGACCTGCATTAGCTGTGAAGTGTACTTGTGAATAAATGCTTTAGTTGTTTAGTTGTTGTTTCTGAATAGATGGCAGCTGGTTTTGTTTTCCCAAAAATGTATGGGATCTGTTGTATTGGCATTATATGTTTATGGACATATTTGCATTTTGGCTTGTAATATGCTTACACTCTCAGAGTTGAATTTTGGTTTTGTTTGTTTGGTTGGGGGGATCGGTTTTTTTTGTTTTGCTTGTTTCAGTGCTTACAGATCATCTGTTGATGTGCAGTTAGGATGGATTAACTTATAGCTTGAAGGTAAAACAAATTTGTCAAAATTCTGAATAATTAATATGGTAGCTAAAGGAGGAATCACAAAAATAACCATTTTACTGGACTTAAGTTATTCTTGTCTCAGACTAAAAAGTGAAGATAGCTGCTTTGGGGGGTCAGTGTGGTGTGGAGCTTCAAAAAGGGAAAGGCTTATGCAAATCCAGAATAAGGTAAGCCCAAGAACAAAAAAATTACAAATTTCTTTTTCCCAAGAAATAGAGAAAGGAACGCTGTCAAGGATTTAGATTAAATACTGGATGATCAAAATATAAAGCAATTTCTAGAAGATGCTAGGGCTAAAAGTCCTTTTTCCCCATGTTTACTACAAGAAAGTTTTAGAGACTTCTGACATAATTTATTGAAGACAAGTGAGAAGGAAATGTTTTAGATTGAAGTGTTCATCTGAGGATGATAAATAACAAATTGCTTGGAACAATGGTCTTCACCATTCGATGACCTGCAAATAACTCTAATATCAAATCCATTTAATACTGCTGTTAATATTTTAGCAATTACTTAAATGAGCCTTGAAATGAAAGATAGAAATAGGATGCCAATTTTTGAGCTTGCTTGAGGATTCTGGGAAGTACAGACTGGTTAGCATGAATTCCATACTGGGTAATTTTTTGAAGTTATGAAATGAATGGTACTATTAGGAGTGCCAATTTAAAAATAATAGTAAGAAGTCAGTGTGAATTTAAAGAAAAGTTATGCCTTACTATTAGAGCTTTACAATGCACTTGGATTTTATAAAGGTTTTGACAGGTTCTGTCAGCAAGACTTCTTATAGTTACAAAGTAATGTTAAGATGGAAAGGAAAATCTTTAGAGTAATGCTTGTCAAGAACAGGAAACAGATACATTTTTGTTATTGCAAAATGTCACTAGAGGAGTTTCATATAAATCTGTAAGGATCTGTTCAGTGCTGGAAATTATCTATAGTGCAGTAAATTGCAAGGGGTAACAGAGTTATTCAAGGCACCACTAATAGAAATGTCTGTGGAATCCTCATGCTCAAACAGACAAGGTCTAAAAAATCTCTCCAAGGAGTAATATCTTTTCCTAGGGACTCCCTTCAGCTGTGGGTTTAGAAAGTAAATGGCTTCCTGGTAGTGGGGGTTTTGGTGGGTTTTATTTTTTAATGTGGGTTTTTTTTCCTTCTCCCTCCTATATTATATCTGAAGCTCTAGAGCACAGCAGAAGTATATGGGACAGAGAAATGAAAAGGCAGCAGGGTATGGTAAGAAGTGAGAAACTGAATGTGTAGAAAGCCAGCTTATGATGATGGTTTAGAGCAAATATGGGATGATAAGAGTGGACAACTTCATCATTGGCTTTGTAACCAAAATGGATTCAACTTCATGCTCAGGAAATCACTAATCCATGTTGGAGACAGCTGTGAGGAAGGAAAGAATCGCTGTCCTGAAACAGTTGCTGCTGCATGTGGTAGAAGACGTGAGACTGAGGCAGATGGAACTTTGTGCTTCTGTTCTTAGGTTCTCGCTCTTCTCTAAGAGCTGTTGTCTACTTATGTATATTGTTAAATATTTTAATGCTTTTAATGCCAAAGGCATTCCTGTTTGAGGAATAGTATAAACAAAAAATGGTTATGATTAGGTTATTATTTTGACAACTTTGTAAGAGAAGACAGTTACTTATATCTTTGTGTTTACGTGTAGTTGCTTTGAAAAATTCTAAAATTAATGTTCTTTTAAACCTATGTAATATATTGTTTAAGATTAAATTATTTAAGTTACTGGGACCAGAGGATGTGCAACACAGAGTTCAAAGAAAATTTAAGGATTAAATAATTCAAGTAACTGTTTATATTCGAGGGTGCCTAGGGACTGAAATGGCAAATGTGTCATTCTGCATATTTATTAAGTTGTCAGTGGAATTCAGGGACCTTTAGAGGCCTGTACTTTCAACAACTCTTTAGAGAAAACTAAAGAGAGGAATTCGTGAGCATCAGGTAAATATGCCCTGCAGGGAGTCCTGAACATTGTTTCTATAATGGGAAGTCCTGCCTTAAACCCTTTGTGCTTCATAGAAAGATTAACAAATATGCAGGGAGAAGGTGATCTGATTGATAGTCTCTGCTTGATTTTCCAGGAGTGTTTAACAACGCTCCTAAGTTTCTAAGGAAAGAAAACAGTCATGGAATAAGAGAAAGACTATTTCCCACACAAATAATTAATTAAAAGATGGGGAATGGAGGGTAGAAATAAATACCTCTTTCAGTAGAGCAAGGTTAGCAGTGCAGTTTGGCTGAATTTCTGCTAGGAATTTTGCTGTTCAGTGTATTCATATAGTGAAGATGGTAATTTGGTAAAAAGATGATTCATGAGGTGAGAGGGTTTGTCAATGGTAGTATTGTGTGGAACAGTGACCATGAGAACAAACACTAAAGAACTGCAGAGTGATCTTAGGAGTTTGACTGCTTGGGCAATAAAACAGCAGAAAAGTTTCCAGTATATAAATACACAGTGATGCAAAGATTGATACAGTGGATGACTGTCCAAACTTCATCAAACAAGATAATGGGCTCTGAGCCGACCTTGATCCTTGAGGAACTATCAGTGCTGGCTTCATTGAGAATATCAGCTCAGGATCATGCCAAAAACCAAGGCAAATTGTTAGAAATTATTAAGAAAATAATAGAGAGCAGAACAGAAGAATCCTTATTCCACTGTATAACGTAGGATTAATCCTGCTCTGTGCAGTTTGGTACCTCATTTCAAAGAGGTTGGTTACAATGGAATTGTAGGTGGTTTAGAAAAAGGCATCGTGGGAAGTATTATGTGTAACATGGCTTTACAGCTGAGTAGATCAGAACTCTTAAGCCAGAAAGAGAAAACTTACAGAGGAATACTCTTGAGGGGTATTTTGAACAAATTTGTAAGTGACATGGAAGTCAGTAGATGCAGATTATTTGGAGGTGATTTTCTGAAAGCCAAGAGCCAGATGTCATCAAAGCTAGTGGGAGCCAGGTTCTAACACAAAATAAGCTGAATTTTTGTATAGTGAGTAGCAGATATGTGCAGCTCTTCATGAACGTGGTGTTGCAAATCCAGAAAGTGTACATAGTTTCATGGGAAACTGGAAAAAACCTGAAAAACAGATTAATTGAGATAAATAAATCTAAATAGATAAAATATATCAGGCTAGAGAAATTGCTTGAGATGAAGCTAATTGGATTTGGGAGAATGTCAGGGGCACGGTAGGTAACCTATATGCTTGCCTTCATCTAACTCCTGTATGTGCATATGGTCCCTGTTTTTTCAGAGCAGAGTGGGACTGAAAAGAATGAATGATAAACATAATCTTTCTTGTTATCACAAAGTTTTCTGCTGCTGCACTCCCTGAGCACAAATGATGTGCTTACTGACCTGCTCTGACCATTGCTCTGAAACAGCATAGCTATCTTTGTTTTTGTTGGCTCACCTAATAAAAACAGTACTAGTGAAAGTTGGATGTGAGTAAGAGCTTTGAAGGACCAAAGGGTTATATATGAACATGTGGCTTTGAATATGAGTTCAGATGATTAATACCCTTTAGCTGATCTTGAGAGCTTCACAACAGAGCTTTAGAACTGGAGCAAGACCCTTTTTGTTCAGCAACAGCAAGATCACAATGCTAAATGTGTATTAGACTAGATAAAACAAGACTGACTTCAGAGTTCTTGTGGGTAAAGCAAGAGATTGTAACAATATAGAAGATTATTGTAATAAAAATAAAACATTATAAGCAAAAAATTAAATCAGAAAACTTTGACATTCTGTTCCTTAGTTACTGGACCAAAACACCACCATCTTGTAGGTTAAATGTTTTCTGAGTTGCAGAATTGTCCACGGTTTTACTAGGACCCTTCGTCTAAAAATATTTTTACAGGTATTTTTAAACGGATGCTGCCACATGCTTTATTTGCAAGATCATGGACTAGATGTGCTCAAAATCAGTGAATCACCAAAATTAAATGAAGTGTAACACAAAGTTCTAAATAGATTGAAATGTTAGCCAAACTTCCATACAACAGTGATTTTAATTATACAGTATATGTAATATATTTAATTATACAGAATATACAGTATATTGATGACAGGAAAAAATTACCTAAAGCTAAAATTTAATCTAGAAAAATCAAATTATTTCAATGTCAAGGTACTGTAAATGACTCTGAAAGTTTCCTAAAAACTCTCAAATATCAGCCACTTTCCCATTTTATCAATAAAAGCATATATAGTTTTATACTTATTAACAGGATTAAATGAGTCAGACTTATCATGACAAGAAATGCTTTGTTGTCTAAAAACTTGCTTTTAATGTAATTGAAAATAGTGCTGCTCATATTTTAAGAAATCCTAATAGTCTAAAGCTGTCATACTGAAAGAGGTGGGATGGAATTGCCAAGTGCAGATGCACATGTAAGAGTGATGCTGAACAATAAACCACATTCATATTTCTTTTCTATAGAAAGTGCGTGGCGGTTTGGGTGAACTAATCCCTCAATATTGCCAGCTATGTACAATAAATCATGCTAAAGGATTATTATTTATGGGAATGCTATGAATTTTTTTTATATCTACACTTGTAGCTTACTTTCATTTTAAAGACTTTAGACCATAACTCTGTACTTTAATTTTGTATTCAGTATGGGGAATTAATCCCAGAATGGGGCTTTTTGGATGCAAAATCTGAATGCTTGTGTAGTAACAACAGCTGTCCCCTCACCATGTGGTGTCTTCCATTGCTTTACTGTAGAGATGAATTTTGGCCCAGTGTTTCAGTAATATTGGACACACATGGTTTTAGGTGACAAAGCAGTATGTTTATGCATTCATTTGACTCTTGCAGTTACAGTTGGCTACAGATTAGAACAGGGAGAATACATTCACACCATGACCACCCTCGTAGCTGCTTGTAGTACTTGGATCACAGTAGGCGCTGTTGCATCTAAAGACACAATTAACTGTTGCTGAGGAATTGCAAATTCACAAAAGCTCCTTTACAGCTTTTGCTGCTGAGAGTGGATTTTCTAAAAAGAAAAAAACTTTTCAGAGATTTTCCGAATTTATAAATGTTTTAAATCTTCACATTCTAAAATTATTGTCAGCTTGAAATAAGATTAAGAAGTTGATATTTTAATGTAGCTAATGAATTCATGTGCCCTGAATTAGCTGTATAATTAACTACGGATCTACAGAATGATTATAGTTTTGTCCATTATTTAGGAAGATAACCTCAAGAGTTCTGTAATATTTACAAGTGGTTAGTAAAAATGTGAACACAAATCAAAGCTTACAAAAAAGTCTGAAAATAAAACTTAGCAGAAAGCTTCCTACATCTGTATATCACTGAAAAGATCATCTTGATTTCCATGTGTAATTGCTTAGATATGCTTTGGATATGGTAAGAGAGACTAGCTGTGAATGTAGCTGTGAATCTGTTTTAAAAAAACCCACAAACAAACAAACCACCAAGTTTTAGTACAAATTAAATTGAAATTTGCAGTAAACCACATATTAACCCCAATTTTGAAGTATGAAATTTTATTTTTAAACAAAAGGCTTTTAACCAGAACTCTTTAGAAGAACTAATTATTTAAATTACAGTGATAAAAATTTTTATAAGTAGAACACTCAGCACTGTAAATCTTTCTTTACAGAAATTCCTGAGAATTATTTTAATATAAAATATCTATATGTATTAGTATAATGTATGTAAAGTAATATACATTATAATGTAATAAAGGTATACAGTATATTATCTTGTTTAAACCAGTAAAAGTAATAAGGCTATTTTGCAATGTGGAGATTTTTCTATGTATGTAATTTCTTCTGTAGGCTAGGGTGTAATTGTATAACGCAAGCAGTGTACGTGTGAGATCTCTCACATACACACACGTTACTTAAGCATCTTGTGTTTGAATCATCAGAGATAATTCATTTTATTATTGTATTAAAAACTATGAATGTTTGAGGCTTTCAGCATTGAATAAAGGACTACATGGATCCAAACCAGGACGATTGATAAAATCCTTGCTACTATTGGCTATTATTTACTGTCTTTTAAGTGGCAGGTTGTATTTATGCCAATTTATCTGCTTCAGGGAACACTCTTGATAGCAGAACAAAGTGAATAAAAGTAGTTTGCTTTGCAAATGAATGCAAATGGTGAAGCCTTTCGGGAAGCCCTTTAACGGGAGCAATGCACTTTGATTATGAGTGAAGCTGCCATTTGGACATGGTGAAAAGAGCACGCTTGAACCATTGATTGGGGGAGACAGTAAAAAGTCAGGAAGGGCCCCGTTAAGCTTGCAGTGCAGCGGGCGGATGTCAGTGTGGTTAGAGCACAGTGGGAGAATGACAGGCAGGATTAGTGTCAGGGAGAAGCTTTGCTGTAGTTGTGGAGATGGTCCCTGGGGTCACTCACCTCTGACTGTTGTTCTGTGCTGATGGCTCTGTAATGCAAACCGCTTGATATGTGCCTGTTCATTATCGGAAATGGTGATTAGAAGAGGTATGTCATAAAGAATTCCTTAAAAATAAATAAAATGGCAAACTGCTGATGATAACAAAGATTTGGCTCTGCAGTCATTGCCAAAGATGCTGCAAACGTCAAAGACGGTTACTGTGTTTTGCCTTCTGAGGCAAACGCGATTTCATGCCTTAAACTGCTCTAATTGTGTGTTCCTTGCTTTGTTCACTTTTATTTGGCCGTTATGAAGACAGTCATTGTTAACAGCTTGGCATGTAGTTAGAGTAAAACATTTTTATGTCTTTTGGTTATTGAGTAGAGGAAGCATCCGGTCTGGTTTTGTGGCATAACTGCATTTTAGGGAGGGGGGAGGGGTGTTGTTTAATCGTCTTGATGAAATATTAGAGTCAACAGATTTCATTCCTGGTTCATGCTAGGGTGCTAAAACACAGGATGGTAACAGTGACAAGAAGCTAAGATGACTGTTCTGTTTCATTCAGAGGCTTTTTTAATGTCAAAATGGAGATATTCTCTGTGTCTTTGCTGAAAAAATATTAGATAGGCAATTAAGTAAAATTGTCTTAAACTGTGATTTAATCATGGAATCATTTAGGTTGGGAAAGGCCTTTCAGATCATTGACTCGAACCATTAATCCAGCTCTGTGAAGCCCACCAAGTGTCACATCCACACATGGTGTTTTAAATTCCTCCAGGGATGGTGATTCCACCACTTTCCTGGGCAGCCTGTTACAATGTTCGAAAACCCTTTTGCTGAAGAAACTTTTCCTAATATGTAATCTAAAGCTCTCCTGGCACAACTTGTGGCCATTTCCTCCTGTCCTAGATCTTAGTACCTGTGAAAGAGGCCAGTCCCCACCTCGCCACAGCTTCCTATCTCATGTAGTTGTAGAGAGCAATAAGGTCTCCTCTGAGCCTCCTTTTCTGCAGGCTAAACATTCCCAGCTCCCTCAGCTGCTGCTGCTCCTCATCAGACTTGTGCTTCAGACCTTTCACCAGCTCCAATTCCCTTCTCTGGACTCTCTCCAGCACCTCAATGTCCTTCTTGTAGTGAGGGGCACAACTGAACGCAGAATTCAATGCGTGGCCTCACCAGTGCTAAGTGAGGATGATAAGGGGGATGATCTCTGCCCTGGTCCTGCTGGCCACTCTGGTGCTGATCCAGGCCAGGATGCCATTGGCCTCTTGGCCACCTGGGCACTCTCTGGCTCATGTTCAGCTGCTGTTGACCAGCACCCCCAGGACCTTTCCCTGCAGGCATCTTTTGTGCCACTCTGCCCCAGGCTGTAGCTGCAGGGCTTGTTGTGAGCCAAGGGCAGGCCCAGGCCCAGGCCTTGTAGAACCTCAGAGCTCTGGCCTCTCCCCATCAGTGCAGCCTGTCCAGATCCCCCTGCAGAGCCTTCCTGCCCTCCAGCAGCTCAGCACTCCCACCCAGCTCGGTGTGCCTGCAGCCTGGCTGGGGTGCCCTGGATCCCCTCATGTGGATCATTGGTGAAGATATGAAACAGAACTGGTGCCAGCACTGAGCCCTGGGGAGCACTGCTGGATGGAATTCCATTCACCAGCACCCTCTGGGCCCGGCCATGCCAACAGTTCCCTCCCATCCAACAGAGCACCCGGCCAAGCCACGAGCAGCCAGTTCCTGCAGGAGATGCTGTGGGAAATGGTGGCAAAGGCTTTCCTGAGGTCCAGGTAGGCCCATCCACAGCCTTTCACCCATCCCCTAAGTGGGTCATCTTATCATAGAAAAGGAGATCAGGTCAGTCAAGCAGAACGTGCCTTTCACAAACCTGTGCCGGCTGGGCCTGATCCCCTGGTTGTCCTGTACGTGACATGTGATGGCACTCAAGAGGATCTGCTCCATGACCTTCCATGGCACCAAGGTCAGACTGACAGACCTACAGTTCCCTGGATCTTCCTTCTAACTCTTCTTCTCAATGGATATTTCATTTGGAAACCTCTTGTGAACTAAGACCTCCCCAGTCATCTGGGTGTGCTGGTAAATGTTTGAAAGGGATTCAGTGAACACTTCATTCATCTCCCTCAGTTCTCCTGGGCAGATCCCATCCAGCCCCATGGACTCGTGTGTGGCAGGTCCCTGACCATTTTTGCTTGGAGTATGGGGGCTTCACTGTGCTCTGTTTTCCAGGTCAGGGACTGGATACATGGAGACCAATGGATCTTTCCATTAGAGACTGAGGCAAAGGGGAGGTATGAAGTACCTCTGCCTTTTCCTCATCTTGTGTCATTGTTTCTGCCTGTGTCTAGTAAAAGATATTCTCCTTAGCTCTCCTTTTGTTGCTCATGGATTTACAGAAACATTTTTTTGTCTTTTATGGCAGTAGTCAGATGAAGTTCTTATTGGACTTGGGCCCATCTAATTTTTGCATAACCCCATAATCTAATAAAAGTATTGTTGAATATTATCTTTACTGCATTTTGTAGTGTTGTGTTATGTATGTTGCATTAAAGTTAATAGAAATTAAATGTGTTAGTCTACATAATAGACAAAGTGCAATTTCTGAGTGTTCAGGATTTTTAGTGTCTTACTTTTGGTCTCTTGTTTTTATCCATTTTCAGCAACAAGACACAGAGAAGATAACCACTTTTTTTTTTTTTTTTATGAAATTAGTTTAATTTGTTTAAAGATTTTTTTTTTTTTGTCCGTATATTACCTTGCAAATAAATGTCCAATATTCCAGTGTAATGAATGTTTTACAAATGTTTTACAGGCACCTGAATGGACAGAGGAGGACCTGAGCCAGCTGACAAGAAGTATGGTTAAGTTCCCAGGGGGGACCCCCGGTCGATGGGAAAAGATTGCTCACGAATTGGGTCGATCAGTGGCAGATGTGAGTGCACTCAGATTTGCATTGTGTGGAGGATGACAAACCAGAACAAGACAGGCAGTGTAGAAGGCAGATATGGGGGCTGACATTGTCTTTTGAGAGAAGCTACAATCCTTTTAGGACCTGGAAGTGAACCATTAACTAACTATGCAAGAAGCAGATGTCAGCCAGTATCTCCCTTCACAATTAACAGCTGTAACTGATCAGCTGGATGGGGGATTCTGGTGCTTACAAACTTCAGCTACTGTAACCCAATAACACAAAAACAATGAACTGCAGGTTTTGCAGTAACCTCCTTTCACTGCAAGTGAATGTTTGTGTGACTTGGTTAAAGATTACATCTCTGTTTCAAGCCAGTCCTTAAAAAATGCATATGAGCTAATGGTGTTTTGACAGGTGGTTTCCATTAATTAAGCAGAAATACCTTTACAAATTTTAAAACTATGTAATGTGTATGATACTATTTCAGTGCTTTTTTCAGTATTATAGCATGCTTTAAAATTATATTATGTAAAATAATGTCTTTGTTAATTCATAGTTTATACTATATACCAGATACCAAAGCTTGTACTTATGTTTTTCAAGTGTTATGATCTTAAAACCCTTAGGGCCTAGGCTGTAAAAGACTTCTCCTTTTCAAGCAATAGATCACTAGAACATACTGTAGTGTCTACTGAGGACCATTTGAAAGCCCTTTCAGCTGACCCTATTTTATAGGCTCTGTAGGGGTTAATGAGAATAACATTTAAATCTATTCATGTACATTTTGAGATTAGATGTTCTTTACTTATCATATTTCAGGAATTATCTTAAATAATGGAAAACAAAGCCACTGACTACAGTGACATATTATAGCTCTCTGGGAAATTTGTGTACTTAATTTTTTTTTTTCATTGTTGATATAATCACAAAAAGATATTTTGAGAACCTACTTTTCAAGTTTTAATGCACCTATACTGTTCTCATACATATACTAAAAAATAAGTCCTTTGCACTATTCTAATTTTAGAATAATACATTATTTGCAAAATAGTGTATATAAACAAGAAGTTACTAGCCTGCTAATCAAATGAAATTAGGGTTTTTAAGGTTTATTGTGTTCATACTTGAAGTATTCATACTACTGAACTGACTAAACTGAATAACAGTAATACTAAACTTTAATAATAATAATAAACTTTATAATAATACTAATACTGAAATTTATTAAAAAGATGCTACGTTGTACTGAGCTTAACAGCAAAAATATTTCACGTATGTTGGTAGTATACAGTGTTCATTGCAAAGAGCTTTTGAGATTGGTTTGGAAAATTTGATTATCTTGATACAGATAGGACGGGCATGTGGAATGGTTCTACAGACATCCATCACAAAACTAACAATATCCTCAGATTGCCTTTTGCACTCACTGTCTGCTTTATTCCTTGACTTGGTTGTATTAAGAATCCTTTGCATAATATATTTGGCCCAATATTGTATTTGCACACATCCAGTACTGGAAAGGAAAAAACAAAGCTCGCTTGTTTCTTCCATTAGATGACAGGTCCTCAGCAGCTTGCTGTTTTGTTTCAGTGAGTAGGAAAGAGAAATGAAAGACATGTGATTGTTCTAAGAGCTGTCATCTTCTTGTATGAAAAAAGGAATTTCCGGGATTTTATGTGTGGAGAAAGGTCTGAGTGTAATCCTTTTTACTTCTAGTAACCTCCAACTGCATGATTAATGTAATTGTTCTCCACACAAGTGTTTACTTCTCTAAAAATTTTCAACTGCTGCTAATGCTAGGTCACTTTCCTGACACAAACTAATTATTAGAGTTTCTACTACTTTTATCTGTGCATTACACAGAATTGCAGCAATTAGGTATTACGAGGAAACAAAAATGAATATTTTACAAAATTAGTATTTTAAACAAAAGCTTCATGGGAACTTCTTTGGGTCTCAGATTGTTATTGCAACAGTACTAGAAATGGTGAAACTGAAAACTATTTCAGATATATCCATTCAGGAAAATTTCAATATTCAATAAGATGTACAACTTATCCTGTGTATTTCTTGAAGATAACATAGAATCTAAATTTACAGCAAGGACTCTTATTTTGTTTGGGCATCACCATAATTAGATAAGAAATGTTATGGTAAGGCTGTAGGAGAAACTTCTGGGTTGTTAAATTTGTGTGCAGTAAAAAAGGTGTTTGCATGTGCAGGCAGCATTTGCTTCCCAAACAGCTGATGCCTGTTTCTCCTGGGAGCAGGGCAAGGAGATAAGTTCTGGTGTAGAAGGTGCTGCTTTGAAACAGCTTGTGTAGCAGAGGTTGGGAATGCCTTGCTTACAGCTGGTTTAACAGGGGTCAGGCCAGAGAGGGTTTGAAGTATGTATTATCTAGCAAATGTATTACATCTTAAAAAAGAAAAACATTCAAGAATGAATTTGAATTTGGTTTTCTAACATTTTCTAGTGCAGGAAATACTTTGTAAGAACTTGAGATTACTGTCTGCTTCTTTCTTCTACTGCAAAGCATCAAGAGCAGTAAGGCTTGGTTTTCCTTTCACAGTTAAAGAATTATGATAGAAAGGATTGATCAGGTACAGTGTGCTTGCTTCTCAGTGATTTTATGCATTCAGACTTTATTTAATAGAAGATTAGCTAAATATGTATTCATAAAAATAGCTCAGAGAAATCCAGTCCAAAATGCTGTCTCCATTGCTGCTTTTGTCTCAAAGCTTTCTTCCTCAGAAAAAAAGGTTAGAAAAAATCTCAAAACTTTTTAAAGAATAAACTGAAACCATTCATATATATCAGAAGAGCATCAGTGAAATTCACTCCCTCTAATCACCCCAAAGAAGTTCTGTCTTAAATTTATTCTTTTTTTTAAAGAAATAAATACCTACTACATCAGACTGTGTTTCCACTTGCAATTTTTAGGCAGTGTGAAGCAGTGACTTGAGGAGAGTGTTCTTTATTTTTTTTTTTTTGAACTTTATAGCTTCATGATGTTGTTTCAACTTACTGCATCCTTAGTTTTCAGTATTGCACTTAAACATGGGGTTTGATAGAAGGAGTCCAGATGAGAATAATAGGTTCCTAAAATGTTATCTACAAGGGAAGATTGTGAAGAAATTTATGTTGTTGAACTAAAAAAAAAACAAAAAAAAACCCAAAAAAACCCCAAAAATTAACTGAGAATGTAAGTATTCAACTGCATAAAAAGAAAGCCATAATGAGGAAGGGTCTTGTCCACTGAATTAGTCTTACAGGGCAAGAGGTTTTTGCCTCAAATTTGATCAGAGGCTGCAGAGTTAGACACTGAAGGAGGAAGAATTAATGGAGATGATAAAGCAGTGGAATAAGCTGCTGTGGAGTCTTCGTATTTGTGGGCCTTTAAGAAAGGTTACGCAAACATCTGCAAGAAACAACATCAATACAGTGGTTCTGCCTGAGGTTAGGTCCTTCTCTTCATATGGTCTGTGATTACACTAGCAAGTGCAAGCTATCTGGGAGGAAAAGGGGAGGAAAAAAACCTTCCCTACAATTGGAAGCATGTGTGAATTCACTTTTAAAAATGTAGAATTAAAGCCAGATAGTCACCGTAGTTGGTCAGTAATCACTGCATATACCTTAGCTTGATTTAATTCCTAATAGTGTTCCTTCAGTGTTTTTCTTGTCTACTACTATTCAAGTTGGTGTTTTGTAGACATTTAGTTTGTTAATTGTTATTTCCCAAAGCACAGCCCAAATAAGGATTACTGTAAGGCCCATTATATGGGTCTTTGGACAGTATATATACTGTACATCCACCCGGTGTGATGCAGGCTGCTGGGAAAGTGCCAGCCAAACTCCAGCAAGGAACAGCTACATCCATGCTGTAGTGCCCCTGAGCTCATTCAGCTCTACTGGCTCTATTTATGCTGCCTCATGGGATACCAGCATAAATATCTTGGCAGCATATTCCTGTGCTGTTCACCTCAGAGCAAGGGTAGGCTTGTAGCTGTGGTACAGACATACTGGAAGAAGGGTTGCTACTTTAATTCCTGGCATGGTAAATGTTAATCTTGTCTCTCTTCGATCCAAAATAGATGAGGTTAAGTTGTGCTCACTTTATCAGTATGTTTAATTATTTAAATTATTTAAATTGGTAATTGTCACTTCAGTATGTGCATATAGGGAATTTAGCAATCTTTTCCTATAAAGATGGTTTTTCAGCTGGCTTATTATAATGAAATCTTATTGCTTTCACAACTGAAAGCTTCTGCAGCTTTTTAAGTCATTTTTTTATTGCGATTGGCTGTTATTGTAAATTAGGTTTTCAAGTATTTTGATTATGAAAGGGAAATGGAGTTCAGTTAACTCTAATCAGGATTCCTGCCTGCTGACCTGGTTACCTGTACCACTGCTCTCTGTCATCCTTCAAACATCTGTTCTTTGACCCATTTTCCTTGCTGAATTTGTTGCTCCAGGGTTAGTTCTCATTCCTGTCTGCCAATACTTAAGGAAATAATTGACCTTTTAAAACAAAATAAAAAAGTTATGTTTGAATTTCCTAAGCACTGTGAACACTCTACAACATAGTATAAATAATGAATGGAGTGGAGTTGCAATACTATTATTTCTGCAAAAATGATATTGTTTGATTTGACAAATGCTAAGTCTTATGAAGATTTATAGTAATGATTGTCAGCTTTTGCTAAATTCAAAAATTGAGAAAAAGCACTTAGATGTGAAATTTTAGAAGTATATTGTACTTGACAATACCAACCTTTATAGATAAAAAGTTTTTTAAAAAATATTTGCTGAAAGGCATAAATTAATTTCAGTAACTACAAAGGACGTTCAAATTGTAAAAATAATAGAGGAAGTAAAAGCTGTCTGGCATGCCAAACAGACTTTAATGTGATTATTAGGTACAGGTTTTTTAAATTAAAGGCAAAGCGATCTCAGATTTCATACTTGTGAAGTAATATCATTCACTTGTCTTACAGGATTTAAACTGATTCTGTTTGCTCCTGCAGTCACTAATCTCATGCATTTGTGTTGCAAAAACAGACTGATTGGGATTTGCTGCTTGTATAGAAGAACACTGAGGTAGACAGCAAAACAATAGCCAGGTGGCAGACATTCTGAATTACCATGAAACCTGAAAGCATAAGGTTGGGGGGGTGGGTGCATATTTTGTGATATCTGTTGTATGCCCAAGCAACAGTTTCAGCCTGTAAGTCTGACTGTGTGAGTTCATACTCATTACACTTATATGCCATTGTAAAATAGATTTCTTATTTTTGACAAATGCAAGCTCATTACTTTGCCAACAAGAAAACATCTGTATGAGAAATGGTCCATGTGTAAAAGCTCATGAATTTATTAGGTCTTTTGCTTCTGGAGATTAACTGTTTTCCTAAGACTGTTTTACATTTCATTTTGTGTACTGTGTCTGTGTTAACTCAGTTACAGTGCAATCCAGTTGTGGATATTCTGAAACACTCACCCTTAGCAGTTTGCATATATTTATGTAATCAATAGTTCTCCCAGTTGCTTATTGAAGTATAAAGACCTAGATCGAGGCCCAAGAGAGATTATGAATATCTCAGATGGGGTTTAGATAATATACAGCTCATGTAGACCCCTCAATCTGAGAGTGAAGTCTTCAAAACACCTGTCTAATCCCACAGACACACCAGAGTGATTCTGTTGATATCAGAGGAGAAGGTGGTTGCTGTTCACAGCAGTCTCACTGTACAGTTTTATTCTGTGCACTCCTACAGTTGTCCCTGCCATTTTTACAAGATTGGGCAGAACAATGCCCCTTATAAACAAAATGGATTTTCGTCTCATAAAGCATGACCAGAGCATTCTTTTCAATTAAAGGAAAAAGTTTTTTTACAGAAGGCAGTGGGACAGCAATTTTTGGTCCAAATAGATGGCTTGTGAAGGGGTTAAGCCAGTGATGCTGCAACTTTTTATAGAGTAGCATAAATTAATGTAATGTCTCACAAAGCTCACGGTGAGCTGGGTTTTAATTTCATTGCAGAATTCAAATTTCTGACTGTCAAAAAAGGTAATGCATTTTGCATCATCGGTAACAAAATCAGATGTCCAAGTAGTTGTTGCAGTGGGCATTTGAGTCAAACTCCTCTCCTGCATGAGTGCCCATAGGATAGAGCTAAAGACTCTCTCATGTATTTTAACTGACAAAAAAAAAAAAAGCACAGTATGAACTCTCCAGCATTATCACAAGTCTAATTGAAAAGTTCTTCCTCTTGCGTCCTGAAAAAATTAGGAATTCTTTTGCTGCTTTAAATTAACTGTTTGGGGACTTAAACTGGGGAAAGTTCTACATCTGCTGATTCAGGTCAAATTTGCCTTTTTTGCAGGCTGCATCTTAAACTGCCTTATAACAAAACATGGTTGTTTTGGGGATTCCTGTTTCTATGGCAAAACTCAGAATCACACATGGCTTGAAAGTCCATAAACATAACAAAATTGTATTGTTGCTGGCTGCAACTGGTGGTTCTAAGCAAATTCAGTTAAGTTCATAACACGTTTTGTAGTACTTTCAAGAATGTTGTCCTTAAAATCCTCATTTGCTGTGTTAGTATCAAATTTAACCTATACAGTGGCTAGAGATTAGTTGCATTACCAACTTTTGTGAAAGTTTGTAACACTCTACTAAGCTAACTGTTATAAGCAGTGCCAAAACAAAGGTACTCTGATTTGAAATACTTATTTCAAGTGGTCTTGTAAGTTACAAAGGAGGATACTTGGAAAATGGAGAATGATTCGGCTCAATGTCTCAGGATTTGAAGTTTCCACAATCTGGTAAAACTGAAAGAACATTCAGTTCATCAGTAAAAGCTCTTTTAGTGTCTAAAAGGGAAGTCAGTGTATAAAGCAACAAATTTAGAGTCACATGGAAAGAAAAGAATGGGTCATTATTGTTGTCCGACTTGTGTCGAACAGTGCTTGATACAGTTGTGACTAATATGAAAAAAGCTGTTTAGGTCTAGATTGGAAGAAAATTCAGCACAGCAGGTACTATTTTGGTTATAAGAGGAGAACTTTAAATTTGGCAAGTTATTCTGTGTGGTTCTGGAAGGATAGATCTGTAAAAAAGACAAATCTTGACAAAGCCATAAAGGCATTAAAATCCTTCTGTATCTGGCTTTCCCTTGTAAGAAAAAATGTGATTAAAACTCAAATTAGCCTTAAATATTCAAGAAATTTCTTATTGCTTTATAGTAACCTCAAGTACTCACAGGCTGTCTCCACCATGGTTTTTTTCCGTAATTCCACAGATCTTGGCATTTTTTTCATGACATAACTAGATGGGGAGCATGCAGGAAGATAACAGCTGGATGCAGAAGACTGCTACTGGGAGAGCAAATTTCTGATAGTTAATGCTGAGAAACCATTATATCTTTAGTCAATCCTTAGAGAACTTCTGCTCAGAAAGATGCTGAGAGTAACAAGAAATGTTACCAGACTCTCTGGTGTTCAGTAGCACCATAACATCATCCTTCTTTGCAAGAACTTTATATACATTTGGAAAGCCAAGAGATGTAGATTTTCTTCCTCTACAAATCCCACATTATTTTCTTAAAATATCATTAGAAGCCAAGAGGTTTGTACTTCTGTCTGCTGCAATCCTAATCAAAGTACTATTCTGGAGAAGGATAGAAGGTAGGTTGTTGCCCACAGAAGGTTCCCAGGAGACAGCGAATGGTGAAGGCTTCAGTGGCACATTGGCCTGTGCCCTGCAGAGCTGGGCTGGGGGCGGTGCTGGAGGGCTCAGCTGAGCTGGTGGGCCAGAGCCTGCTGCTGTGAGAATGGGGAATTGCTCTTCATCTTCTGCAAAAGGGTTCTGTCTCTCTGTTTAGCACCAGTAGGATCACTGTACCTGACTTTACAGTTTTCCCTCTAGGTGTGTCATAGTTCTGTACTTTTTTTGTGTCTGCCTTCCCTGCAGGGTGAAAAGTACCCTCTCATTCATGTGATAGCAAAATTTGCTTTTGCCTATGCATCTGAGAGTTTTTTAAGCTGATTCTGATGGTTTTTTCCTGTATATCTCTGAAGTATCAATTGTCCCATCTGAAAGAGGTGGCAGGTGTCCAGGGTAATAAGAGAGTTAACATCTGGATGGTCATGATGAGGAATGCTTTTACTACTAGGTGTCTTGTTAAGTAGCAACTAGTCTTTGTGATCTGGACTAATTGTTAGCAGTGCAGGAGGAAACCAGCTCTGTCTGGCTTTCATCACATAAAATCATCCCACTAATCCCACTTGCTTTTGACAGAATCTTTTTATAGCTGAAGAGCTATTGAAACTGAGTTCAGAAGGGAGTTCTCAGAAGCAAATTGTTCCTGTGGTTTCTTTCTGTAGGTCCCATAGTAAGATAGTTTGATTTCTACTCCAGCAATTTGATTGCTTGCATCCAGGGTTTTTTTTGTCATCTTTATCTGTCTAAGGAAATCTGTTTCACTGTGCATGATATTACCTGACTTTATTTGTGACTTCTGTTATCCCTGGTGGACTACAACATTTAAAGTTGATTCCTATAAAATTATGCAGTGTGTCTGTTCAGCAGTACAAATACTTGCAGGAATATGAGATCTTCTGTCTTCTGTTTTAAATCAATTTCACAGTCTCGATCCTTATTATTTAAGGTGTCCCCAGACCCAGGATTTCTTAAGGGGGTTGGCTAATACTCTGGTGAAAGCTGTTGTCAGGAACAGCACTCCTTCTCACAGTTAGGATAAAACTCATAATTTAATATATATGAAAACTAATTTTAAAGCATTATGCAGGAACAAACAGCAATAATAACTACAACTGCTTCATACTTTGAATAAGTTTTTCCAAGTATGTTGTCTGTTAACTAATGAAAAAGTAATAATATCATATAAGCAAGCTATGATAGGTAATTGAGTAGAGAAAGCAATGGAGCAACTTATGTTGTATAACTTAGTGAATTTTTATGAATCGGTTAGGAACTAGCTAGTAAATAACATGATTCACCGACAGAGAGGAAATTTAAATTAATATTAAGGATGTCAAAAAGCATGGAGGAATGGGCAACAGAAGAGTCTGTAGATTTGAGTGGCAAGAACAATGATTAAACTCCAACAGATCGAATTGAAATACAGTTTCAGATGTTCCATAGGCTGGATTCCTAATAATCCTCAGCAGTTTAATACTGACATGTTAACGATTCTTGCCCTGTGTCAGCATCTGGAATGACAATGACAGTTGAGGCTGATGGACACATAAATCTGAAGGCTAAATAAGTGATACCTGAACTCTCAGTGAAAAGAGCTGGAGTAAACATGAACTGTACATAGCACCTGGAAAAGGACTTCCGTGTGAAGAAGAAAGCTGACAAAAATAATAATAGACAAATAATCTTCCCCTGTAACCTGTAAATGATGATAGTAAAGCTCTGGGAAGCTTGATGAGTTGTCAAACTTACATCAACTGAAAGTGCTTGTTCAGTGTTTGAAATAGTAGGTTTTCTGTATCTAAACCATACACACAGTTGTTATTTCCAGCTTACTTGGTGAATGTTCAAATTGAAAGTCCATCAAAATATGAACAAATATCCTAAAGCCTTCAAAAGATAAAGTCTTGGAATTATTAGATGTGATGAATGGAGTAACTTAATACTTGGTTTCACCAAGCTGTAATTAGTGAAATTGGCCAACATAACCTGTAGAAAGACTGTTACTCCTGAATTTTCTGCATGTAAGGGGAAATACTAAATGCAGTTGGGATCTGGGAATAAGCCAAAATCCTTCACTGGTCAAATGGAGAGGTATGGTTTAGATTCCAGTCCAAATAGATGTAATATGCAGCAAAATTTATATCTGTGATAGGATACATACACTAACTGAATTTGGGGACACCTGTCTTGTAAAGGAAACTGAAATTCAGCTCATTTGCACCACTTCCAAAGTAAAGTTTGTGTTGCATGTGTACTCTCAGCTTGAAAGACAAAATGATAATTGCTGACCTCTGAAAACATCAGAGGTTCAACACAGAGAAAACTGAACTCAGTTGGCACTGAGGCAGCAGCTCATGGTACCCTTCTTTGCTGGCAATTCATTCTGCTCTATTTTATTCAGGGAATCTTTTCTGCTTTTTTTTTTTTCCTTGCCTTCATATCCTTATGAGCAGGCTGTAAATCTCTGAAAGACCTACTTTAAAGATAGCAAAATGGTTTAGAGACAGTTGTCTGGAATACACAAAGACAGATAGGGCCTTGTCATATTTACAATGAATCCACTGCGTCATTGCAGGAAGCTCTAAAAGCTGCTCGTTTGCATGGCAAATTCTTCTCCCTCTTTTGAAAATAATCTATTATAATCCAGTTTATATAACATGATTTCTATTTAAGAGATCCATAGCAGGACACCACTAAGGATCCATTCTGTTGAGCAGTCAAGAATGGTTTCTGTTCCTCTCAGCCTTTTAAATTATTAGTACTGTAGAGACACTGCTGAAGATGGAACACAAACATTTTAATTTTGATCATGTTAGAATATAAATTTTTTTTAAGGAAAGCAGTTTCTGTTAATGAATCATGTTTTTTAAGGAAGATCCCTTCTATTGTTTCAAATTTGGGATCAAATAGGTCCCAGAACTGTTAGTACCACTTAAAATTATCTGTTCATATTACAGTATTCTGACATTTTTCTTTGAACAATTAAAACTTTATTGTACTGCAGCAGTAGAAACTGGAGTTTTCTGTGCCAGATGTCTACCTCTGGATAAAGGTTTTGGTTAATTAGAGTTGGGATTTCATTGTTCACAGAGTTTTCATTTGAACTTAATCATCCCAGAAAATGAGGCTTAATTTGTAGGGAAAATAGACCACTTTGCTTTGTTAAGTCTTGCTGTCATTTCCTTAAGGAGATCCAGCACCAGCCTATTTTTACAGCAAACTGCTGCAATTTTGTGGGCAGAAAGGTGGGTGGGAGGAACCAAACAGACCAGACTAGAAGCAGATGGTACCAAGGTATTTTAACTATTGAGGTGCTCACTTATGAATCTTGTCATAGAACAAAAATCCGTAATCTTAATATTTAATTCTTCTCACAGCAAATGGCTTTACAACCCTCTGGCAGGTTTGCTCTCTAGTGCTGCTCTGAGTAGGGAACAATTGTTACTGTTAACATTAGGTAGCTAAAACAGCAGAAGTCTGTGCTGTGGCTCAGGAGGCCTAAATGACTCCTGTTGTGGCTAAATCCCACACAGAGGAATTCCTGACTTTGTAAGTGATGTATTTTTTATTTTTGGTCTGAGCAGCACACTACCACACACCTTA
The DNA here is from genome assembly GCA_013397555.1 of Urocynchramus pylzowi. Classification (NCBI taxonomy): domain Eukaryota; kingdom Metazoa; phylum Chordata; class Aves; order Passeriformes; family Fringillidae; genus Urocynchramus; species Urocynchramus pylzowi. Next base: position 634,721 of record VZRH01008422.1, on the reverse strand, counting down.
CTCTAAATGGATGTTAACATCTGAGGTGCCAGGTTCAGAGAGCAGGGAACACAGGGAACCCATCCCACATAGTATCAAGCTTGATTCAGTGTCTTGCCTGTTCTCATTTTAAGTTTGAGTGGTTCAGACTACTGGATTTCAATTTCTGGCTTTTTAATAAAGTCCTCACATTCAAAAAGAAAAAGAAATTTATATCTAGTATTTATAAAACATTTTCAGTAATTAAAAAGATTGTATAATTATTTGAGTACTACATTTTAAGATTTTTTTGTGGTACCTGAATTTGGGACTGCAGGCTGCTACCTAAAAGGAGCTACAAGAGAGCTGGAGAGGGACTTTTTCCAAGTGCTTGTAGTGATAGGACAAGGGGCAATGGCTTTAAACTGACAGGAAGTAGGTTTAGATGAGATATTAGGAAGAAATTTTTTTACTGTAAGGGTGGTGGGGCACTGGAAAAGGTTGCCCAGAGAAGTCATGGATGCCTGGAAGTATTCAAGGCTGGGTTGGCCCTGTGGAAGGTGTCTTCATGCAGGAGGGTTGGCACCACATGATCCTTAAGGTCCCTTTCAACCCAAGCTATTATATAATTCTGTGGTCATTTTATATAACAAAGATGCTAAATAATTTAAAAAATCTTAATCCTAAGTGAAGCCTGGCTTGTTATCTGAAGTCTAGAAATTCAGGATGAGGAAGCTCCTTGTTCTGGGTGGGGAAAAAGGCCGTTTGTTTGCTTACAAACAGAACAAATTTTGAAACAACCACTTTTTACTCCAAAATATCCAAAAATGCTAATATTAGTGTTATTTTTCTCCCAGGACAGAGGTTTCAGTATACATGGAGAGGCTGAATCAAGCAGCTCTCTATTCTCTGGACTATCAGTAGTAACTTTTGCTGCAGTACCAGGACTTAGGAGGTGTCTTTGCTGATCTCTGGCAGTCAAACTGTTACCTTTCGTTTGGGGACTGAGTGCCTGCCCACTTGTGTGCTCCATCATCCGGACCTATGCGGGTCATTCTGTTCTTTTGTTCACTAGTATATAGAAGATAACTCATTGGTTCTTTTCCCTCTATCCTTGGTGGTATTTTTAGGCCAGAAAAACCAGAAAATTAAACCAGAAAATTAGGGTTTAATAAGGAAAGAAAATACAATTTGAATATCAACTGTGATGTATTATGGTGATAGTAATAGAAATGTATAGCATCATTTATATTATTTTAATAAGCCAGTAATTATTTAGAAAGAACAAAATCTAGAAGCTTACTTTAAGCCAGTTTGAATTCCACATATGAGCAAAGGCAGCCAAAGAACCACAGCCTCACCGAATTAATTGTGTCTTCAATGTAGGTGCTTTGTGGTAAGCTAATAATGAATTCTTCAATAGCCCAAATGACATATTTTTTTAATAGTCCTTCATTTTTGTTGTTTTCATGCAGGTTACCCTGAAAGCCAAACAGGTGAAGGATTCTGTTACATATACACCAGGTGTGTGCTTCTGAAAATGACTGGGTTTGGGTGATAGCTGTGCCTTTCAGAGTCTGCTCTGCAGAGATTTTTTCAACCTTGCCTTGCTTTGAGAAAAAAGAACTGCTGGGTATTCTGAGGGAACATTTCCTTTAGCTACATCCTCCTGGGCTTTCTTATTCTGTTTACTGTGGGGTTTGGTCATTTGTTCAGGTTGCTCTCTTTGTTTGTATCAGTGTGGGAATTTAGTAGCACTTCCTGCAGATCAGATAAGTTCCTAATTGGCGAAGTTCATCACCTTGATGATGATCAAGTGAATGCCTTGATTTCTCAATTTTGTTTTTCTTAAGCTGTCAGTCCAGAAGAGCTTTTTGTCCAGTCTGCACTATTCTGAGAACCTTTAATTTGTGGGCAGTTCCCTGCTTGTTTGTGGGGTGTTTTACTTTTTCAGAAGTGTAACAGTAGTGCTTCTAACAGGTATCATTAGGCTCTCGGAGCTTAAAACGCTGGCACACAATTCCAAAAATTTCAAAGTCAACATGAATCTGCCGGATCACATAATCACCCAGAGAGAGAGAGAAGAGGAAGTGGAGGAGGAGGGGAACTACAGTCTTATATCAGAGCAGATGGATACCCAGACAGATCCAAAGGACACCACAGCAAGTGAAACTAGACACCGAAGACGAAAAATTGTCAAAGCAGCTGAAACGGCTCTGCTGGCAACAAAAGAGGTACCAGAAGAGAAGGGCAGAGGGAGACGTCAGAAAGATTTTGATAACACTGAGCAAGAGGAGGAGAGTGATGATGAAAGCAGAAGAAGGGAGAAAAGCCGTGCACCAGAAGAACGATGGACTCAAAATCAACAGAAGCTTCTGGAAATGGCCTTGCAGCAGCATCCAAAGGGAACATCGGATCGCTGGGATAAAATAGCAAAATGTGTTCCTGGAAAAAGCAAGGTATGACTTGTTTTGACTGAACTATAGTTTAAATTGAGGGCAAACATATTTGCTACCAATTTATGATTACCTTAAGAATGAGGGTCCATGTAGAAAGGTGTGGCCTTTACTTGTCCTCTCAGTCCAGGCTCAGGTGACCTAAAGAGCGTCACTGTCACATTTGTTGCTTTATTTAAAACATTTTTTCATTTATGTCAGTTTGTTTGATCTAACACAGAAAATGTTGAAATAACTCCTGTTTCATTTAAAATACCTACCTCTCCTCTGCCTTTCAGATCTTCAATTGTAGGACAAAATTAGATTTTAAAACAAATTTTGATTCAAAATTAGTAACCAAACGCTGATGAGCTGCTTTGCTTAGACTTTCACAATTCCTTTCTCAACCCATCTCAATGAACAAACAAAATAAGTAATCCATCTGCAAGTGTTAAATGATCAATAACCTATCTAATGTTCTTTTTGTAAGTATAATTTTTAAAAATAGCATTAACTGTCATTGATATAGATGGTCTGTACTAGATTTCCTAATAGTTGTGATAGCTTAGTTTGCTTGCTTCAGCCATTGTAGCTGCAGAAAAGCCCTGTAATATTTGTGCCAAATGCAGTGAGGGAGCAGGAAGTGTGTGGGGAAGGGTTTGGGTGTCTCTCTGGCTCAGAAGCTGTTCTGCAGTTTCTGGTGTCAGCAGGTGCCACGTTAGTGATCCTGAAGGCTCAGCTTAACCTGCCTGCAGTGTGGCTCACACCAGAGTAACTGTTCTGAGCAGACACTGCAATACAGCTGTTCCATAATTGCTCTTGCAGTCATTGTCAAGAAGTACTGGCAACTGTTTCTTGGGTTTCTGTGCTCTTCAAACAGATAAATGAGCCACTAAGAAATGTAAATTGGAAGTTCATTTTTCTAATCCCCTCTTCACTAGATGTAGATTCCCTTCTCAAATTCAGTGTGCAACTTTAAAACAACAAAAAACAACCAACCAGCCAAGAAAAAAACCCAAAAAAAGCCCAACAACACAAGCAAACAAAACCAGACCCAAACAAACAAAAAAACCCTACACAACCCCCAGAACACAGCTCTTCTTCTAGAATAAAGTAGCATGTATAGAGTTAAAACAGTACTAAAATATCAACCTTTGAATAATACTTCTGTGTTTCCTTTCAGGAGGAGTGTATAGCAAGATACAAGTTGCTTGTTGAACTGGTACAAAAGAAAAAAATGGCTAAAAGCTGAATGTTTTGAGCAAGAAGAGATGTAGCTCATCTTTGTAAAAGTGGGGCTTTAAATCTCATATGCAGGAAACTGCATTTTTGTACCTCAGTATTTCTATATGTCATGTGCCTTAGTAAAAGAAAATATGAATAAATCTTATACCATCTTACGTGGTTTGTGTGTTGAAGAATGAAGGTGTGTTTGTATTGAAGAGCTGCTTATGCAGCTCTGTGATAACATTGTCTACAAGTGAGCATAGCTTCAGGAAAACCCCCTCTGATAATCACAGACTGACTCTGCTAGGTTTGCAGCCAGTGGATATACAAAATAACTTAAATTTGTTTTGAAAGATAGAATTGAACTGAAACTATTAAGCAAGCACGAGAGTAATGAAACTCTGCACTCAAAATACACTTTTCTTTCTTGCACCTCTAAATCCAAGACCATATGCTTATAAATACCTTTAAAAATATCTAGTAATATTTTGAAATAAGTAGTATTTCTAGTATTAACTTCCACATATATGCACCTGCAATATAATACCTTATTTTGCCAACCCTGCAGTGATATTTGATAGCATGGTTGATTCAGTAAAGTTTAAATGGGTAAAAACACTAAAGGCCTTCATGTTTTAATTAGAAATTAAAAGAGATAAGGTACTTCAGGACCACTTTTTAAGTACAGAATGGCTAATGTTCTTGGGCTAAGAGTTCTCATTTTGGGGATGGTTGTATACCCTGGATTCAATTTGAAAAACAGGTAATAAGGGTTATATTATTCCATATTTGTAATTTTGTTTTGTATAACTTTTCCAAAATTGTGAAAAGCTTAAAATGCTGGAAAAAAAGGGGTACTTAATGGGCTGTAAATGACAGCAATAAATCAGAGCAATGAGCAGAATCTATGTATGGCAAGAAACATTAAGGACTTGCATTTTTTAAAGCATTATTTACCATTCAAATTGTGATTTAATACCAGGATTCTAAACATTTTTTGAGTGTTAATACAAAATCAGAATGAAAACTCAGAAAATCATGTATCTGAACTCAAAATCAAAACTTGGTGGCTAAAAGTCTCTGTTAACTTCTTGCCATTTCCACTTCCTATGTCCCCAGTAACTGCCAATTGTGCTCCTTCTGTCAGATCAGCACTTCACAACATTTCATCCCATCCCATTCTCATAAAACTTTAAAGGCTAAGTACTTAAGGAATATAATAGTGTTCCATATGTGTTCCTCTTCAATCTTCCAATTTAAGCTGGGGGTTTTTTTTTGTTTGTTTGGTTTGGTTTGGTGGGGTTTTTTTTGGTTTGGTTTGGGTTTTTTTTTTTTTTGGTGGTGGTGGTTTTGTTTGTTTGTTTGTTTTGGTTGGGGTTTTTTTTTGTGGTGTTTTGTTTGTTTTGTTGATTTGGGGTTTTTTTGTGGGTTTTTTTTTGTTGTTGATGTTTTGGTTTGGTTTTTTGGTTAGGTTTTTATGTCTCATATAAAATCTTGGTAGAAATAATGATATTATGAAAACATAGCCAGATACAAAATAATGCATTGAATTTTTTCTTCACAGAAAACTTCACAGCTTAATTGCACTGGAAGTTTAGCACCCAGATCACAGCTTGTAAATATGTTTATCAATGGAACAGAAAGTCTGTGCTACTTTGCAGGAAGAATCTTAGTGAGATCAAGTGAGGTATTTTCAAGAGGTATCAGGAAAACTTAATTTTCAGAAGCTTTTAGTCATCCAGAACACTCAATGAGAGAATGACTAGATGTAAAGCAAGGTAGTTGAAATGGCTGCAAAGAAAAGCTGCTAAAATGGTGAAGCAAATTGTTGAAAATTAATGGGTGGAGCTGGAGTAGAACATGAGCAAATGGAGATACACTGTTCATGAAAAAAATAGACTTGTAATGGGAATATTTCTGCAGTTTCTAAAAGAGTTTAGCCTTTGAGGAGAATCTTTCTTTTCCACTCTGAATTTACAAGACTTTACCTGGGATGGTGTGCCTGGTTCAGTGAATCACACTTTGGGATGTAGAGCATCCAGAAGAGAGCAGAGAGGAAGATCCAGTGTTTGCATTGCCTGATTTGCTAGGAAGGTATTGTTGGTACTTGCTCTAGACTAGAGGGAGAGAAAAATCTTCCAGGTATGTAAAAGAGAACTTTGCAGTTGCATGACCTGTTTCCCTGATGTGATCCAGATGGAACTGTTACAAACCTGCTGTGGCTGTGAAGAACAACAATGGGCTTTGTTTGGAGTGAGAACTAGCTTAGTTAGGTGTCAGGGCAAAAAGATTCAGTGGCAACTGTAACAAGGACTTGGGAGGACTCTTGACACCTTCATTGCTGGAGGTGAGCACCTGCTCAAGCCTGCCCACATCCCCAGTGGGTGTGTGGCAATAGTCACACGCTGCCTCCCAACACCACAGCCTTTCTGCACAGGGGTCAAAGGAAGAAGGACAAGCAGTGCTGACTGGTAAGAATGTTTGTTTGTTTGTTTGTAAGACCATTCACACCGAGAAACTTAAAACACTGCTCCTGACAAATCCAGTGTACCTGAAGGTAGACGTTTAAGGATGGGCAAAGGTTGAACATGCCACTTGTCGGGTTGAATACTTGAAGCGCTGCATGTCTGTCTAATCACAGGTGCTGCTTATGCCTGGAGGGAAGGGAATTGATGGATTGCATCCCTACTGCTAGAAGACTGAACCTTCCTGAAAGCAGAGGCAGGCTGGCTGTGTAAGAGAAATGCACTGGACTCTTGCACAGTGGCACTGCACCGGGGATTGCTGACATCTCAGCATGAAGAACTGGGAAGGTTTTGTGTAGCACTGGTGGGTCCTTTGGAAATGAAGGTCTGGGATGGGGAATGTGCATCAGTGCCCTGTAGCAGTGGATCTGAGCTCTGCAACCAGGTGCTCAGCTCCCCATCTGGGAGCCATCCCTCACGGAGCGGGGCAGTGAAGGCTTCGTCTGGGGTGCAGCAGTGAATGTTCATGTTCAGTTCATCAAGGGCCAAAGGAGTTGGCCCACCACTAGCTTTAGCTTTAGTGTTTAGCAGTAGGGAGGAAGGAGGCCTGAGTAAGAGTCCAAGAGCCTCTCAGGGTCCTCTCTGGGTTGCCAGGTGTTTTGTGGATGATGATACAGCCCGTTTATCAGTGCCTTTAGTCTGTGGTGACTGAGGTCAGACATGATGCTCACCAGAAAAGTGGAAGGCTGTAGCCAGGCTTTGTTTTCTCATGGGTCTGTTACCCACTACCAGAGCTTGTTTTTTTAAAACTTTCTGTCCATGAAAACCAAGGTCACTCAAGAGTTGGGATTTAAGCAACTTCTTCCGACTTTTGTTCTAGCACAGAATCTAGCAGATTTCCTTTAAGTAATGTTAATATTTACCTGCTAGAAAAATACATTTTCTTTCCTGGGCAGCTTTGAGCTGTAGTTCAGCAGTGCTTTTGCACTGTAACTTTGTGTTCAGTCCTAGAGACAGTTTGTGCTGTAGGTTCTACACTCTGACTTGCACCTAAATGTGTTTGATCTGAGCCCACTTTGAATGTCTTTGTTCATCTCTGCTGATGGCATGGGCAGAACATTGTGGAAAGGAGTTGTTTGGAGCAGAGGAGACAGGGAGGGCAATATTCCCTTACCATGCTGAGGATTAAGTCCAGTGCCAAGCTAGAGGATCCTGACAACCATACACAAGTGAGTTAAGTAGAATATGACTGAGATGCTGTGAAGTGCTCTCATTTAGGCTGTTTAGTTCTAGAGGAAAGACCAGCAGATGCACTTCTGCAGTGTCCTTTTGTAAATGTAGATGTTTGGACTATATTAATCTCAACTTTACAGTCCTCAGTGTTTGAACTAATTAAAAAAAAAAATGAAGATGTTTCAGGAAAGATTTTGTAATGTGACCTCCTAGTGAGATGATGGGGCCTGAAAACAACAGGAACAGTGAAGAGTTCTCCTTTAGGCAGACCCAACAGTAAGATTTTAGTGCAGCTTATGAAAAACAGGCATCAGAAAACTGGTCAGTTTAAATGTCACAGCAGTGCTACTGCTGAATGAATTCCTCCTGCTAACACAGCTTGAGTGGATAAAGTTGATAAAAGCAGGATTTCAGATGTAGGCTGTCCAGAATTAGTTGGCTTCTGTAAGCCATAAGGTTTGTTGTCATTGTGAGTGAAGTGGGGTTTTGGTAAAAAATCTTCTGAATGCAGCACCTTTAGTCTGTGCTTGCTTTTGTGACACTGAGCCCAGAACAGTTCCTCACACACTTGGAGAGCTCAGCAGCTGCCTGGGCTGCTTTGTCATCCAAGGCATTCCTCAGGGACAGCACTGTGGGCTTTACTGAACTGGTGCCAAATCAGCCACAGACCATCATCTTTCATGTCAGGACCTGAAAAATCATTGAAACAAGGTTGGTTTTGACTGCATCTGGCCCTCATGTGAACTTGGCTTTGATGTGGTCTCTTTCTTTGAAGGGCTGGTGAATTGAATTTTTGTTTGGATCTCAGAACTGTCCTTCTCATTATTTCCTTGCTGTTGGCGCCCCAGGACTGTGGTACTGTAAACCACCCATTGCTATCCCAAGCTTCTGGCACCAATCTCTTTTTACAATTTCACAAGTAAAGTATTTCTAACTTTGCCCCTTTCACACTTCTCTTAGCAGGAGACAGGTACCAGAGTTTAGGCCGTCCCTCCAATAGGAGAAATACACAAGGACAGGCAGGACTTAGCAATTTTACTGATTCCTGTGGTATGCTCCAGTTGGAGCAAGGTGACTTACATTGCCTAAGCATTTTTGGCTTTGGTTTAGGTCCATGAATAAATCAGCAGTCCACAGCTCCAGGAGAAGTGGCACTCAGGATTCCCTGGAGGCCTTGTACTGGGGCAGGGGCCGATTGGGCTTTTCTTCCCCCTCCTCTCCAGGTCTGGTAGTACCGAGTGTAACTTTGGGCCCAGCCTGCTGTAGTGCTCTGTCGTCTCCCTTCTCAGCACTGACCAACAGCCAGTGCTCAGCAGGCCAGAACACTGACAGTTCCTGAGCTCTGGCCCTTGTACAGGTTTAATCAGTAGAAATCTGAAGTCTCCCACATCTCTTCATCTCAAGGCATAAAGCATTAATCAATTACCCCCAAAATGTCAGGAGGTTTTTCTAGTCCTAGGGAGGGTGGGAACAAGTGATGCCCCTTTGCTGTGCCAGGTGATGTTTCACTTTTCCCTACTGTTAGTTCTGAGCTTGTTCATTTACCGGTCTTCTTTCAGGACTCCAGTTGTCCCCATTGGAAAATCAAACAAAACTATTCAATACTTGGGCTTTGAGCAGATGGAACAAGATTCAAATGGCACAGGCCTGCAGCAATGCCATCTTCCTGCTGCTTGTCCCAGAAGCTGCCTCAGACTGCCCCTGACTAGAGAGGGGCTAAAAATTGCAAGGAAGCCATAATGCATCTCTTGTCTGTCACCCCCTGACAAGCACAACCGCTCACATTTTATCTTCAAGTGACCATACAGGAAGGGTCACATTCTCTTTGCTTCCTGGGAAATAAAAAACCAGGAGTTTAGCTATTTACCAACCTTCCCAGGGACAGTGAATAAAATTCATGTCAAAAAGCACTGTGCTGGTTTTACAGAAAGTACAGTTCAAAGGTTACAGCAACAACTTCAGCCTCACTCCCCTCACCCAGGCACGGTGCAGATAAGGAACCCTCCCCTCCCTTCCCCATTGAGCTCTTGCCAAGTTACACCAGAACAAACTGGGACAACAGCCACTGCTCCTGTGATTCCAGTCATTCCTCTTTGAAGGATGAAAGCAAAATCTGACATCAGACCCAAGGCTGCAACAGGCATTTCTGTCCAGTAAGCAGAAATACCCCGGGCAGTTTTTCAGCTACATTATTGTCACTTGAAAGCAAAAATGTACAAGAAAAAATAGTTTTTGAAACTTTCTGTAATAAAATTTAGTAGCCATGTGCAAATCAAACCCTTCCTCTCATGTGATGTTAACAGAAATAATCCTTTCTTCTCCAAGACTCACAGTCACAAGAGTTATATACAATGATAAACATTATTAAAGTTTATTAACAAAAGCTTTGTACATATCTTTTCATACACTTGGAATTTTACATCTAGTCAAAATAACAGCACATTTCCATCTTACCTTTTGTACAAATTGTTACAGAATATCCACCAGTGGGGCGAGTAAGTAAAATAAACCACTGGTTTACTTTTGTAAAGTATCTACAAAAGTGATTTGTGACATTTTAAAAAAATTCCCCAGAACATATAAAAATAAATTATTTTTTACTTTTTCAATTAAATCTACTAATTAGAAATATTACAAATCAAAATATCAATGTTTTCTTATGAATTCTTCACAATACAAAACAGATTCACAAAACTTTATTTACAGAAATGAGGTAAGAACTGTGCAATGTTTAACTAAGAAACATATTGCAGAATTAACATGTTCTTCCAAATAAGTACACAGTGGAGGTCTAATTACAGCTGGGTCTTTTCTGCTAATAATTCCCACCTCACTCTTGATTAGTGGTCATTACCCCCATTTAAACTGTCCTTCACCACCCTGCATAGACTCACCACGAGATCAGCAACTGCCAGAAGTGTTGTAACGCAAGTTCACCCGTTTCACCCACTGGGACATTTTAGTGGGAAATGGTAACTCACTTTTTTGGTAATTTATTAGTGAAAAGTGACCCAGGTAACAATCTGCCTGAGCTCTCTACAGTGGTATAAACACCTCTAGGGAAGGCAGAACAAGGCTGCTGGTGCAAGACAGAATATTCCCGCTGCTAACAAGGACACGTCTAGTGCATGATCAGCTGTTTGCAGCCATTTCAACAAAATGGAGGTAGCAACAGGCACTTGTTTTAGGCCAAACACTACACAAACTTCTTCCAGTGTGGCCTTCTCATCTGGTAAGAAAACTTTTGTCACTGGAACCAAACTGGTTCCTTTAAAAAACTCAGAACTCTAAAACCTACACCAAAATTAATAAACTTTGGATTCCATACCATAATTCTTATTCAAGAAAAACTCCGACTGTACAACAATAGGAATTTAAAGGAATAGAAAGTTCAGAAGTCAATTCCCTTATGAATCAGGTTCCAAAACAGGTGTATAAAAAAAGAAACTATGAACAGCAAGTCCCAGCTGCCAGTACAAGCTCAGTCTAAAAAGACCTATTGTAACTGCAGCAGCAGTTCAGATAGGCTGGGGTTGGGCTGTTCAAACTACTGCTCTGAAACCAAAGCAATGCATCACTGCAAACAGTTTATAGCCTTTAAATCTGTGAGATTAGGACTGAAGAGTAAAGTGTATGTTCTTCTGTGGTTGAATTTGTACTTAGTACCATCATATTAACAAAATAATTATGATTTGCAGAGTTTTGTCTACTTCACAGTCTGAGACATTAAAAAGTATATCCATTTTAGTGCAACAAGAAAGCAAATGAAAGCCTACCAAAAATATCCTTATGAAAATTATTAACCTCTTGCTGTGCAGTAAGAGTTCCTTGTTGCTCTTTTTCAATCTGCAGAAAGGGAACCTGGGGTTTGCAGCCACATGAAGTGCTAGAACAGCAGGACGTGCAGGGCTCAAGTGTCATTCAAATGTCAACTCTTCTCTGATGCAACTGGTCCAGTTTTATCATTGAGCCTCTGTGTAAGAGAAAATACTTCTAAAAATCAGATTATAACATAAAAATTCAAGTCATAAAGATGACAAGCAGTTGAGGTACATTCGCTCCAGCCATCTAAACAGTAACTTCTGCATTGTAAAAAATTACCATGTACTGTAGAATGAAAAGTGGGAAAGGAAAGAATAATTAAAGGAGCAGTCCTGTACTGAAGCAACTAATGCTAAGGTCATGACAGGCACCTTTAGAAAACACCAACTCTCCTTCTACTTTCCTTCCAACAAGAGTGGCTGTTCCTGGCCATGAGTCTCTCTGAAACTGCAAGATGGTCAAGAGAAACACCAGGTGACCTCTGCTACATTTGCCCCATCACAATTCTTTCTTTCATATATTGCTACAAAGACATTTCCTGCAAGCATTGAACAGCACGGAGCAAAAAATCTCATCTCATTCACTGAGCATTCAGAAATGTCTAAAAACCTGTTTCAACTGCAAATGAGATTAAAACAGTTGAACTCTGGCAAATAGAGAATTTGTTAAAAACAGTTCAACAGTCTTTGCAACTTGTCTCAATTCTAGCCTTAAAAAAATATAAAATCGATTTCAAAAGAAATTTTTGGTAAGAGCTTTTGTTCAAAAGATGTTCTGAGACTTCTTGGAATTATTTATAGCTAACTGTTAACATAAAAACTGTAATGGCATATTTGTAAAACTACACTGCACTGTACAGACCTAGTAATGGCCATTTGAAAAAAATCAAAATATCACACTATTTTGCTTGGATGTACACGAAATATAGGGTCTCAATTCTATTCACTACTGATTTTTGGAAAATGAGGGGAGATCAGTTTTAAACATATGAGAACAAACTGTGAACATTTCTGAATGAAGGCTAGGCCGGGAGGCAAGCGCTGTGCCAGCACGTTTGCTGTGGCAGTCAGTGACCGTTCACAGCCGCAACATCACAACTGCCCAAACCCCAAAGCACAAAGCTGAACGAAAGTAAGTGCTCACAATTTTGAACAGAAGGGAGCTGTTTCCAGGAAAAATCATCTTGAAAACTCATCATTTATGTGGTTTGTGTCTGGAAGTGTGTATGACCTGGAAGTAGCCCGAGCTACAAAGAAGGTCAGCCCAAGTCCTCCACCACAGTGCTCCTACAGTAGCCAGAGGATTTGGGAGTGAGGAGCAGAGAGGGGACTCATATTTAGCCCAAACTCTCCCCACCTGCTCTTGCAGACAAGCTGCTCGCTCTTCTCTACCACTACTACAAAACTTGCTGTCTTCTCCAAGGAATGCTGAAACTTTATGTCTTCCTGCTCTTCTCTGATGCAACTGGTCCAGTTTTATCATTGAGCATTCATCCTGTGTTTTTCCAAGTTTCATATGCTCCTTCTTTTATCCTCTATCTTAATTGTAGGACCCTTAAAGAATGAAGCCTATTCTCTGAATTCTTGAATAAAGAATTCGTGTCTTGAGGATGAAGATTATGGGCAAATACTGAATATAATGAAACATCTTTGCCAGAAAAATGTGTCTTGTTTCTTTATCTGTCCCAGAAAGGTTTTATTACTCTATGAAACTCACCTCTCAAGCCATCAGTGAATCCCCACAGCTCCATAGGGCCTGAGGCCTGGCCAAGGCAAACTCACCAGTAAGGTGGTAAAAGGAATGATCCACAAAACAGTGGACACAATGCTGGGGAAGAAGCAGGGTGAGGAGGACTAGGGCTGCAGTTGTAATTACAAGAGGAAGGCAAGGGTTGGGGGATTGGTGTCCTGATCCAAGCAGGGAAGCAACAGTGTGCAGCAGACATGTTTGGTGTCTACAAGTTCACAAAGTTCTGAGCCTCATTTAAATGCAGCCCAAGGCTCAAGAAAAATAAAATAAAGAAAAAATCCACCATATTTGAATTGCAAATACAGGCACATAACCTGCTGCTTATCTTTTAGTTACCTCCTGGAGGTACTGCATGGAAAGGGAGGTGAGAAGTATACTTACTGTCACCTTCTGAGCTGCGTTATCTCCATGAATTGAAAGGAAGGGGTTGGTACCAGCTGCATTAAGTGGTGAGGCCTGTGTGCCTGAAAGTAAGTTGTTTATGGGTATCTGTGCTCCTCCAGTAATCTGCAATTGCTGTACTTCAGACTGATGGTGTTGGTGATGGTGATGTTGTTGCTGTACTAATTGATACAAAAGGGCCTGATGCTGTTCCTTGAGTAATATGGGGAGAGGGAGGAAGAAAAAAGAAAAAATCAATAATTAGATGCTGAAAAATGGCTCCTCCCTGGGTTTCTGCTTATCCAGATCTTCAGTCAGTGCAACTTTTAAACTAATCCCAGCTAATTTAGGTTACACTAATGAAGTTCCATGAGACTGTGGGAAAGAAAGTTCCTGTCAGACTTTGTGAAATCAGTAGCTCAGTAGAAGTTCAGCTAAGCCTGCTGGCTTCATCAGGCCTCTGTCAGAACATACCTGAGAAGACCGTGTACTGAAACTATACAATTAAAAAACCAAATAGTTAAACCAGTTACCTAATGGCCTGTATGAATTCTGCAAGCAGAGCAAAGACAGCTCACAGGATGATATCCAAAAGCCTTCTGCTAGTGTTCCAGTGGAATCAAAGACAGGTCACAATACTGTTAGAATCCACGCATGCCCCCAAGCTCTGCTGCCTACAGCTGATGCTGAGAGAAACAAGCCTCCATGTCCACACAGGACAAAATGGAACTCAAGGCACTAGGGAATTACTATTCTAGCCATACACACAGCCCAATAATATCCGATTTATAGGATATTACATGACTATCATCATGTAATGTTGATAAATGTAATTAATATCATGTTACATGATATTTCACATGACTATCATCCAAAAAGGCTGAAGCAACTGAAAGACTAAAATACTGTCAAAGCCTTTAATATCAAGTTAAATGCATTACTACTATTTATATTAACCTGAGGAGTTTATCCATCCCTTAGAATACAACAGAGAAATAAATAATAATTAACTGAAAAACTTACTGATGTGAGTTGCTGGGTACTTAGTAATTGCTGAAATTGCTGGTGCTGTTGATGGAGTAATAGTTGTCTCTGTTGGTCAGAAAGCAATCCTAGTCCCGAGGCACTGTAAGGTTTGACAGGGTAATACTGTGGTTTATACAGAAGTATGGGAACTTCTTACTTCAGCTTTCCATTACAGAAAATATGTATACAAACAGACAGACCCTATTTAGCATTTGATTTCATACTGCAAATATTGTCCAACTGTCTGGTTGCAATTTCTGACACCTCCCCAAGTCTCATTTATGCTGAGCAACAGCAACATCTTGCCTGTAACATGTCTACTCCATGCACGTGATTTGAAACTCAGATAATAATTACCAATTATAAAGTACTTTTCAAATACTTTATACAGAAAAGCCAGATTTTATATTACAAGACAGCTCTTACCAAACTTTAGCACCTAGTTACCAAGCATTTACATTACCCTGGTTTCCTTCTAATTCCCATCTTTTGTGTCATTCAAACCACTCATATTGCCCACACCTTGTCTGTAATTCAGCAAACACCTTCAGCCTTGCAAGGGGCCAAGGGATGCTGCCACGGAATGAAGCTGCCTCTGCTTTGGCCAACTACTTCACTCCCAGTCTCTATTTTCATACCTATGTAAAACTGTCTGCAAATATTTAGGAAACTGGGCAGGAATAGATCCTGACAGCTGACAACTAGGCTGTAAATAAAGGGTTTCTTCAGCTATACCAGCTTACTGCATGACCAACAGCATGAACAAGGCTGTGTTGGGAATAGAAGACCAGGAAGACAGCTGGATTTACTCTTTCAGTACAGTCTTAGCTTTTACTAGTTTAAACACCCATTAAAATATTAAGGTGTTGTTCAAGATAGGTTAATCCTGCTGTTGAAAAATTAAGTATTTCCCTTTCAGCTGTACTACTTCTGTCCCCTCCCCTCATACTGGGTCTTGCACAATGGGCTGCAACCTGTGAGAACTGAGCTGAAACTTTAACCAATACAAAACACACTGACAGATTTTTCTGTTAATGTAGATCAGGTCACTGTGTGATGCAAAAGTTCTAGTAAGAAAGTGTGCATAGGATGACAGGATTGCTTGCTGGGATTGGCAGTAAGGAATCATTCACTTAAATCAGTCACAAATCCACACCATTAGGCTACAATCTTGCAGCTCCTCAGAGCATAATATTTATCTAGCATTTCTACAGCAGCCAGCAAACTGTAGCCCAACTCTGCTGTAATTTGATTTTGTATTAACTAGCCAATATGAAAATACCCAAAGCACCACCATTCTCTCCTACTGGGACAGGGCAAGCCACATATAAACTTTCTCTCATACTTTGTTGCATGGTCTCAGCACTACAGGACACACCTGGTGGGCTGCACTTATGATTTCCTATGGGGAAAGGGAAGCCTGTGTCGATTGGAAGTTTATGGGGTTGGATGGAATCCACCCAAGGCTATTGAGGGAGCTGATGGAAGTGCACACAAAGAAACTTTCAACCATTTTCCAGCAGCCCTGGCTGAGATCTTGAGATCCCAGCTGACTACAAGATACCAAATGTGATGCCTATCTAGAAGAAGGGCTGGAAGGAGGATCTTGGCATAAGGCCTTGTCAGTCTGACCTCTGTGCCAGGGAAGGTCATGGAGCAGATCCTCTTGAGTGCCATCACACAGCATGTGCAGGACAACCAGGGGATAAGGCTCAGCCAGCATGGGTTTGGGAAAGGGAGGTGCTGCTTCAGCAACCTGATCTCCTGTGACAAGATGACCTGTTTGGTGGGTGAGGGAAAGGCTGAGAATGCTTCTACCTCGACTTAGGTAAAGCCTTTCACACTATTTCCCACAGTATTCTGACTAATATTACCATTATTTCCTTCTTCTCTTTTTACCTCACTTTTTCTGTATTCTTCTATACTGGAATGAATCTTCTCCGCTGTTTTTGTTCATTCTTTTATCCCATTCTTTCTTTTTCCCAGATCATGTTTTACCTTTGCACTTCTTTTTTCTGCTGTTGTTCTCCCTTCTCTTTAATCGCTCTGCCTGCCTCTCTTGCTCTGCATTGGCACTTGAAAGAAAATACCCTCAGTCA
Organism: Urocynchramus pylzowi; assembly: GCA_013397555.1. Lineage (NCBI taxonomy): Eukaryota > Metazoa > Chordata > Aves > Passeriformes > Fringillidae > Urocynchramus > Urocynchramus pylzowi. The sequence goes on along the minus strand of VZRH01008422.1, from coordinate 618,326 downwards.
GCAGCTGAGATCTCAGTGTCTAGAAACAAAACTGAACTGCAGAGGACAAAATGCTGCGGCTCCCAAGCTTCCCAGAAGAGACAGTTCACTGGATTTCACCACAGAGCTGTCTTTAAACCAGATCACCCTGGAATGTAAATTTAATCCCTTCCAGCTTCTCATTAAAAGGTACATGATCAGTCTGAAACTCTCCATCCTATACTCTTCTCTGGTTGAGAGAATGTAAAGAAACAATCCTATCTCCTTCCTCAAATCACTTAATCTCCCACTTGCTGGCAATCTGTACTAAGCCATCTTTTTTCCCAGAAAAGGATCAAGTATTTTTCTCTGCCGAATGAATGTGGGTTATTTTACCTACAACTTGAAACTCTCTCCAACAACAGTGTGCAAATCAGTGTTTTCTCACCTCCTTGTGTGCCACAGTTAGAGAGTTCATATAAGGACAACATGCGTACAGAAGTCTTCATGTATTGGTGAACACTTTGCCTACTTTTCACATTAAACTGTTGGAACAGATTCTGAAGCTTGGGAAGTTACTGTAACAAGCAACTTCCAGGAACATCTGGCAAGTCTTTTAAAATTATGGAACAGTACCCTGAAGTTAGAAAGCAGGACTGAATTCCTGTGTAGCTTTCCAAAATGTTGCCAGTACTGATTTAAACCACCTCCAACTCGAGCCCAGCACACAATCTAACCAAGGTCAGAGAGCTCACATCACCACGGCACCAAAGCTTTGAGCCTGCCTGTGCTTGGTACCATTCAACCTTCCCACCAGGGCAATTCAAAGAGCAGGGGTACCCTGGGAAATTCAACATTAAAGAAATAGTCAACCAGTTGTCACTGAAGCAGCACCGAACTCCAGCCTGACAGGTGTCCCATAGAGTTCCAGAACCAAAAATTTCAACCAGTGGAAAGTATTTTTTGTCTATTTTTTTTCCTTCCTTCAAAATCATCCCAGAGCCTCTTTGCAACTTAGTTCCCATAACAAAACTTTTTTTCATATATTTCACTAAAGCATTTGTAATGGGACAATGAGGAATGAGGAATGCACATGTCATTACCAGAAGCATATTAGCACTAACATTACTGAACTTCTCCCTTCTAAACATACAACCAGAAATACTGATTAAGTCACAGAAAATGAGGTTAATTGTGAAACACCTCAAAAGGAAGAGGTCCTGGGAAATAATGTGGATGAGCTCAAATAAAGCAGAGAATTGTGTGAAAAGTACATTTTTAAATTTAATATAAACAATAATTTAAAATTACTATTATTGAGGGAGCAGTGCAGAAAGAGATCATGCCAGAATAGAAACAGAGAAGTGGAAGTGCTGACAGACTTGTACAGCATAAGCTTGTTGTAGCAGAAAATAGGGAGTCATTGGGAGTATTCCAGACTCTGCTAAAGGTTAGAATGAAAGCTTAAAAACAGGATACTGGCTGCAGTATTGTACATGAATTGGAACATTCTGCTACTGGACTACACAATGAAGAGTTTCAGCACTTAAAATGGACATTAAAAAAGAAACAAAAGAACTTCTGCAATACAAAGAGAAACAAATCATCTGTGTATAAAGAAAATCATTTGAGAAAACAGTGGCATGGCTGGTATTTAGCATAACTGATATATTCTGGCAGTACCTGAAAGTGGAAAGCAGGATGCAACTGGTTAATATGATTGATCTTGTCTAGTATTTCTCACTCTTTCTCACACTTTTGGGGAGAGAATGTAAAATTTTTGTGGTTTTCACAAACCTCTGATGCTCAAGAAAGACAAAAACTTTTCATGAACAGAATAGCTTGTTTATCCTATGAAACCTCATGTTCACAAAGGATATAAACTATGAAAAATACAGGCTCCTCAGGAAAAACCTAACGACACATGCAAACAACAGGATACACTTGAAAGCATCAGATTTTATGAGCCTACTGAATCAATACCACACAATGATACAGTATACAAATATTCAGGAGCTGCCAAACCAACAGGAAGCCAAGAAACTGAAAAAAAGAAGCTAGGAAATTAGGGATCCCTTGCATCATTACAATCTCATATGTCTTTTTTTGATGGATAATCCACCATAATCTCCAAAAACAAACTCTACTTAAAGGCAAGTAATCCACTCCCTATTTCCAGGGACTTCTTTCTCCATAGAACTGTAGCTCTCCTTCCTAGGGGAAGGACAGGACAAGGGGTGTGGGGAAGGGGAGCAGCGAGAAAGAGTTGGCCAAGTCTCTGCTCTATCTAAAGATACTTCAAGACCAAGAAGTCCATTCCTCCTCCTGGAAAGCAGCTGTCTCCTTTTGTTACCCATTTGCCTTGCAGCTCAAGCAGCAGCAGTTTATGCTACTGAGGGTACCTGGCTTTGGTGAAAGGCTGTTAGGAATACTCACAAATGAACCTTCTTATAAGAACACTGCTTGAAAAGCTAATTTTGGTGGGTTTGGAGTCAGCACAGGCAACTGAAAACCATGCAACTGTATCACAACTCTGGTTAGTTATGCCTATTACATCTTGAATTACACTACCATATTGCCCTTCTCCCCCTCCCCCCTTCCTACTGCAACAAATGGTAGTTTTTCCAGTGCTCCTTTAATCCTGGAAGAAAAACTGGCAGGAAAAAGAATATTGTTTTCTGAACTAAAAAAAGGAGCTGAAGCACATTTACATGATTACATTTATTTGGGAATGTGACTTGATTAAAAAACAGGAATTCACTAGGGTTCCCAACAGCTCTAGAGAAAACACCTTTTCTTTAACTTGACTATTTGTGCTTCCATTAAATGCCTCCTCACTTTCATTCACAGGCCAGGAGCAGAAGTTACTTTGACAATTATAGGTGAAGGAATAAACAATATATTTGGAGTAAGACAAAAAAACCCAGCTAACCCGAAGAACAGCAGGCACTATGAGGAAGAACATAAAATCAACAAATCCTTACCTGTTATTTAGCGTGGTTGGCAGAGGATGTGTTGCATTGGGTGGCACGGTTGCATGAGTGAGGGAAGGGTTCTGTGATATTGTTGCTGGGGTCTGAATTACCCCATTTAAAGCCCCTACAATTCCATTGATTGCCAGCTGGCTGGCTGGCAGTGCTCCAATTATTCCACCCACAGCCGGCACTGCAGGAATGGTGGAGGTTACAGTCTGCATACCACTAGCCAGTGCCCCCACTGTCACACCATTGACCTGCTGAACTCCGGGGACTCCCGAGCCTTGCTGGGCCGGACTCTGCCCAGCAGGTGGTGGAGTGGAAAGCGCTGATGAACTGCTGGTGCTTTGTCCGCTGGAGGTTATCTCCTGGTGTCAAAACAAACAACAAAGCCCCCTCAGCTGCATAAAATTTCATCTAACACCACAATGCAAGGACTGGGATGAGTTAACTTGTAACAAGTTTAGGTTTAGAAGAATGAAATAAAAATTACCTGATTTAATACAGGAAGAGAATTGTCCGGTAAAAAACTGTTTCCCAGATGAGGGCTTTTACTGCTGTTCAAGGAATCAGTGCTAGGTGCTAAAATAATTATTTCAAAAAACACACAGTGGTTAAACTTCTGGAACATGTAAAAAGATTCAGAATAATTATTTCAAAATTATGACAAAGCTAAACATAGAAAATGTAAAGACAACCTTAAAATCACTGCTGAATAGTAAAATACTAACTAAGTAATTGGCAAATCAATAGATTCAAACAGATTTGCTCCAAACTGAAGTAAAAGAGAACTGCACCGAAACAAGTAGTAACAGTTCAAAAAAATAAACCAATAGATGTTTAAACATTTAACACATCAGCAAATACTTGTTCTATATTCATCCTACATTTATATTCATCTCCCATCAACGGCATGCGTGGATGAAATAGATATTTCATATAAATACACGTTCAAATTACTTTGACACTCTAATAATCCCCTCTACTTACGTGCTTGTACTGGAAAGGCATGTACTTGATGAGAAGGGCTGGGGTTTGAAGTTATTGTTGGAAAGGGCACCGAAAGCTGTGCATTGAGAAGCTGCAGTCGCTCCTTCTTTGCGGTCAGATTCTTTATCTGTTCTTCCAACCGCCTATTTTCAACTTGAAGTTGGTGTAATGATTTAAGCATTCCTAAAACTAAGACAAAAATGCACACGTTATATTCAACAGCCACATTCAATGAACAAATAACACCTTCATTCAGTTTTAAATTCTGCATTACATTAAGACTAGCATATATGTGAAAATATAAAAATATTACAGATGTCTGAATTTTAGTGGAAAGATTTAAAATTAATTTTGAGTAATTTAAATTGCAGAAAAAAGTTCACAGTGTGCTGTGGTAGTAATTTTGGAATACCTCTACACCCTGGCTTAAATACTCATAGAGTAGCATCATTAGGGCCAGTATACATTTTAAGCAAACAGCAGTATGTGATAACTTAGCCCCAGACCAGAATATGAAAGTAGTAGTATTTTAATAGCACAGGTTAACTGCATAGTTGGGATAAATCCAGCTCAGCTGCAGTATTAGGAATTGCAAACCTTATAAAACAGAGAAGATACACAAGAATATGCTCATATTCAACTAAAAGCACAGGCAACCAACAACGTTTATATAAAAACAACCAAGTTTATGAAAAGGGAGTATTTCTGGTTTAATGACTTGTTCAGTGAATCATAAATGCATAGGAACAATGAAAAGAACCAGAAGTGCTCCGAGGTGAAGTTGTCCCGGCGCACCTTGGCGGAGCGGCGATCTCGGAATCCCCCAGCAGGGAGCACTCTGTGAGCACCGCACTCACCCCCCGCCTTTCCATCACGAGGCCATCACCTTCTCCACTGACCTGCTTTTTACCAAGCAGTTTTCTCAAACTCCCATTTGGTTTCAGAACTTGGGTTTCCCAATCAGTACCAGAGTGTGAATGTAAAGCCACAGGGATAGCCTTCTTTCTTTTCCTTTTTTTTTTT
>VZRH01008422.1:595264-613337 GCA_013397555.1 Urocynchramus pylzowi | reverse complement strand
GGGGGGGGGGGGTTGTTTTTTGGGTTTTTTGGTGTTTTTAATTCTAAATTGTATTTGTTTAACATGACCTCTGGAGCTACTACAGACATAAGTCTACTGGTATAGGCACATCTGGTCATTTCCCAAGGATTTAGCTTTTATCCCTCCTCTTCAAGAACATACAAAGGAACCCTCAGTGAGCTCAAATGAGATGCAATAAGACTTAGCTAAACCTGTCCTCCAGCTATCATGTTTAAAGGATTATCCCTGCATGAATTTCCTCACAATTAGCATTTTTGTCAGGATACCATTCATAAAAATACTAACTAGATACCTCTTTACACTACCAATGAGAAGAATAATGTGTTCAATAAAATATAACACAAACCATAACCTGGAATAAAATAAATTTTTTAACATATTCAGTGATTGCCTTTGATACTGATACATTGCTGAATATGGAGATCCATATGATCTACTGATCACTTATGCTTTTAACATATTCTTGGACTATTCCACTCTATTGAACATAACTTGAGAAAATAATAATTTGCTTGCTTTAGGAACTCACAAGAAAGGCAGAACATAATAAAGAAACAAGAAAACCCAGTAGGACACCTGCCTAACATTTATAAATATTTTCCTTTCAAATAGCAACAGAAGTAGAAAAGTCAGATTTAAAAATAAAAAATAGAACAAGAAAAAATTGTTATGCCAATTTATATCACACAGTATAAAAAAAATGGAGAATTGTACTACAATATTTACAGTAGTGGATCTAAGCGTTCAGAATTCTTTTCCAAACTCTGCAACCGGACCAGCAAGTCACTTCCTCTTGTATGACACAACTTCCCCATATATAAAAATACAGATAATTATAGAGAAGTCTTTTGTAATCTACTGATGCCATGCACTAAGAACTATGCTAAAACTGTACACCACATTTATATTTCAATTCACAGCAGAAAATAAATTTTATTAAAATTCTTGGACAAGCACAGAATAGCAGTTCTGAGTAACAGTTAGCAAATGTCATACATAATAAACAGATTGTGAGTACTTACTGTCACTAGGGGTGCCTTGCTCTAACAAAAACTGTTGTCCTTCACTCCATTGCCTCTCGAGAAGCTGTTCTATGCTGGCTGCTACTGGGGGCAAATTTTCCCCACAACCATTCCCTGATTGATCATAGCGAATCTGCAAGCTGCTCACAGGGGATCTGTTGAAAACATTGCAATTTATTGTTTTAAGAAAAGGATGCAAGGAAATGTATTAGAAAAAGGCTGTTGAAATTTCTTATCTTATATCAGCTCTTAGCACCTACATATCTTATGCTTCCAAGACTAAGTTAATTCATCAAAATCAGTAAGAACTCCTGGTTCTCACTGCCATGGCTTTAATAAAAGAAAGACATATTATTACAGTGTGAGAATTTATACTGAAAAAGCACATAACCTCTTCTTGCATACACACTAACAAGACACTAACGGACAAACAGCATTGAATTAAATTATACAAAACACAATTCTGCAGCAGGAAACCATTTTAATATGGATACATAGGGCACTGACTTCGGGGGCAAAAAAAAACAACCCACACCAAACTTCAAACCTTTCCCTGAGAACACTGGGAAAAATAAAACCAATTTATTAAAATCATCACATAGAAAGGCCATATACAATTCCACTGACTAACTTGTTCTAAAAACAGTCATGTAAATCTGGACTTTTGAAGGACTACATGAAAGTATTATTTCACAAGGATTAGAGTTATTCTCTGCCTGTACTGTGAACACTTAATATACCTCCTTTTTTACTCATGATCACACACAGTTCCAAGAATAATCCCCTTGCCACATGTCTTCCCTCATTCAGGAGAAAATTAAATATTCAGCACAAAGAAAGCTGGCTACCTCTCTCAGGCCCAAGGAGAAGGCTTCTTTTGCATTGGATGGGGCACAATTTAATTTGTGAGCAAAGCCAGTATATTTCTGACTCAGGTTTCTGGTCTCGTGTATGCAAGGTCCCATTCCTCCTACAGGACCAACACCAAAGCCCACTAAAAGCTGGCTCTTGGTTTTATTGTTGGTTGTTGGGGTGGGGGGGTGGAGGTGGTTTTATTCAATTCCAGTGAGCTCAGATTCTCAGATACCAGTTATTACTGCAAGCAATTGGTGCCATCGTGGGATCACAGCTGTACTGTTCCACCCCTGGTGCAAACCTACCAACAGGACCACCACAGTCCCAGTACAGGACAACACAGAGAGCTCAGGAAATCAGTGTGTTAATTATGATTACCGTAATAACCAGTGGTCACAGCACATTAGCTACCTAATGACTGTGGAGCATTTGTAGGCAGCAGAGCAAAGAGATTTTTACGAGAAAAGGTTTTAAGTAGGTGACTTAAGTGCTCTGTTAAGTATTTATAAATAGTTCCTCTTTTGCATACAGGAAGAAAGGAAAGCATTTGTTAAAACAAAAAGCCCTGATGAATGAGTAACCAAGGTAGTGTTTTTTGACAAAAGTTGACAAATCAACAGCATATAACAGTTCAGCACAGAGACAGCAAAAGCAGTCTTAAAATGCACTGTTTACACGATGTGCTGAAGCCACAAGAAGGAAAGTTTATGCAGAAACATTCTACACGGAGGTACTACACTTACACTTCACACAAACAACCCACTTTAAAAAACAAAACAAAACAAAAAAACCCTAGAAAACAAATACGTAAAACCACTGAACAAGTCCCCCAGAAACTTCTCTCTCTTTCTGCATGTTCTTGAGCTGCACATAATGCTGCCCTGACAGATTGTGCCATTTGAATTATAAATCACCAACAAAATTCTTGTTGGGCTTTGGACTGCTTCCTATCAATTTTGAAAAGGCAGAAACAAAGCAGTACATGATGGTATAACCTCCACAATCCGTCACTGGAAGCCCATACAAGAAAAGGATTAAAAAAGAAAAAAATCTAGATTTCTGTGTATTGCAACATTACTCAATCTCTCCTCTTCCAACTGCTCATCCTTTACATAGAATATGGTTCCTGCATGCTAGGGTTGAATCCTTTATTCCAAATAGTATTTGATTAGAGTTTCCAAGAGGATTATAAATGTGATGTCTGGACTGGTCCAATCCTGCCATGGAGATGAGGACCCTGTTTCACAGCTTGCCTGCTTTCACAACTGTTTTTTTATTTAGTTTGGTACAGTTACCAATACTACAGAGCATTAACTAGAAGCAATACTGCATTTAGATACAAGCATACATACAGATTTTACTGCAGGTATTACATAACACATTTTTAAATCTAAGGTTAAGTATGGGGTAAAAAAAAGTTTAAGTGCTACCTTGGGAAAAGCAGCAATCCTTTGCAAAATGGAAACAGCTTACATATACCAGGTATATTTATATTTCTCATATATGTATTAAAAGTTAAAATACGACAGCTTAAACATCAAACGCTGTGGTTATATTGGGGTACAAAGATATAACAATATGAATTGGAAATGACCATACAAGCTCATGAGTCACATATGTCTTCTCCGAAGAGCTGCAATCAGCTGCGTCATCAACAGCAAACAAATGTTCTGCAAGTGTTTTTATTTTAAGCAACTCGCTGAAAAATCACATGGTTCTTTCGGGAGAACTGTGTTATTTATGTATCTCATAAGCTTCAAAGGGAACAGAGTCAGAACTTGCAGTTAAATAATTTTAATAGATAAAGCAGGTAACATTTGGAGCTGCAAAGTTTCCAGATAGCAGATTTTTTAAAGTTAGCTTTTTATTCACTACAAACCATATTTTAAGTAACCAGAGTTACTTATTTACTGAAGTGGGGAAGATGGGGAGTTACCTACACATTTTAGAAACCTTGTGTAATCTTTTTTGTCACGCAAACGAGGGGTGAAATTCGCTGACTACTGAACTTAACTGAATGAGTAGGTTTTCTAAATTTTTCCGTGCTAGGTATTTCAGACTAAATATTTCCATCTTTCAATTCTGTTACTACAGCACCGATTTCTCCCCCTTGCTTTCACACCACCCTCCCACCTCCCCTTTTTGGCTCGTTTTTGAACAACCCTGCCAAGCAAAATCTCTCTCCTCTTTGCAAAGTGCCACAGCTTCCATACACTGCAGGAAGCTTTTCAATTGTGGACTGAGGTGGCCTTTGTACCATCCAGTTTTCCTTCACCATCCCCATCAAAACCAGTTGATATTTTACCATGCTGCAAGTACTGGACTGTACGTACTCTGAACATACACACTCTGTAAAAGCATCTTACTTAAGAAGTTTACCTTCCCAAGTAATTTGACCAAAAGACAGACTGAACACAGCTCTGCTGATGCAAAGCGTGCAAAGATCAGGTCTTTGCATATTAACTAAGAAGGCATTAAAACTTGTAATTACCACAACATGTATGCATAAGAGGACTACTTAATATAAAATCATAAGTTCTGTAATTTCCTAATTGTTGAGCATTTCCTTTTGCAAAATTCTCTGAAATTCCTTGTCTGTATAGATCAATTTATATGCTAATGTAAGTATACATATTTATGCTAAGAATACCATCTAATTTGTAAATTCTCTGTTTATTATTTTAGAAGCAACACATACTGGAAAACTTAAAAACAAGTTCATGACTAGGTAATAACACCTAAGTATTATAATGGATAATCTCATCCCATCCAGCAAGATGTCTTTTGATTAATTAAGGAATATAATACAAGATCAACAACGCCAGGCATGTACATTAAATTACCTAATTTGGAGATATTTGTTATAAATTACCAAAATAAACACATGCTATAGCAATAAAATTCATTATTATAATGCTATTTCTGTGTAACTAGCATTTTTCAGCTATCCTCGAATTTTTTTCCGTATAAATCTTTTTTCCAGATAAATCTTTCTCATGGTTAGTCCCTAAGTAAAAAACACAGTAATAACACCATAAAATCTAACTCATATTTGATCCAGTATGGAAAATAAAGCCCTCTAAAAGAAAGATTTGCTTAAAATATACAGAAAATATTACTGAAATATTTAAAACACAATATTGACATTTTAACACCAAATATTTTAAAACAATAAAACGTGATACAATTTCAGCAGAATTCTTAAGAGTTTTCTAGCAAATGTGAATTGCAGCAGAACAAAAAATACTTTTTTCTACAGAGAATTGCTACAAATTTTGAAGTTGTGAGGGAAAAGGAAGAAAATATTTGCTTGGATTTTTTACTGATATTTAATGTTTCTTATTCTTGTGATCATTGTTAAGTATATGGGATTCTGGAATTTTTGCAAATATTACTAAACTAGAATTGTGGTAACAAATCTGAGGAGATAAGCGGTACATATAGATTAAATGATAGATAAATCCCTCTAAAGCAAGACTATTTCTTCAGTAAGGGAGTAAACTAACTTACCTACAAACCTTAATTTGTAAACCTAATTTCAGTTGATACAAAAGTAAACTTCAGCACAATTTTAGCTCTCTGGACGTATTAGGGATTTTTAAGAAGGATATATAGATACAAAAATAGATGTATTTATACACGTGTGTTTATATTTTTATATATATGGGCTTTTAAAACACTTTGGTATTGCTGGCAAAAAGACAGTGAAGTTTGCAAATCTTAAAACGTTTCCTCTGCCTGTACTCTCCAGTGTAAATAACACTTACCGTGGTGAGAGACTTCCTCTGGGTGATCCTCCTCTGCCAACAAGGCTTCTGCTGTTATCTCCGAGATCTTGATCTGCAGTGTAAATATTTCACAGCTGATAAATTGCCTTTTCTTAGATAAGAGTTTTAATATCTGATGTAGATAATTTTAAAATACCTTCAATCACAACTTCTATCTGTAGTTACTGCTGAAGAGTGAATAAGTAACTAGTTTAAGATTGCTGAACTGTAGCATGTAAGGTGTTGTCCTTACACATTTCTGAGGCTGTACCAGGCCATGGATTATGTTCACTTCTTTCATTCCTTTCAGTTTTACAGCACAGAAGCGTGGTTTGCATTTGCAGTACCCTCCCCTCAGCCACTTTTAATTTGTACGGTGAAAGTAATGAATCACAGCTGTGGACAGCTAATCTGTATGCTTATCACAGCAAATCCTGATGCTCTGTATTTTTTTAACACTTTGCATCCCAAAACAACTCATAAAATATATAACGTATTAAACTTACTGCTGCCATCTAACAAGCATGCATTATTCTGAAAATTTACTGAAAACTTTATGAAAGCGTATAATTCACTAATTCCTATTTATAAGCAAAGCATAGGAAAGCCCCTTGCTAAAAAGGTAGTAAAACAAACAAAAAAGGCCTCATTAAATATACGAAAACGTTTTGCTTGGAAGGACTCAAAAGGGTTATTTTCCCTATGGCCTCTCAATAAAATAACCCTATCTGCCCCCTTCAAGGTTGCCCTCCCCCTATTCTGAGTCAAGCGACCTCCGACCCCTTGGAGGGCAAAGACATGACTGATCCATTCTTGGTAAACTGCTAAACTCATTCCCTTCCCCCAAACAGGCATGACTACTACGACATGTCAACAAATCCTTACGGAGGGAATGAAACAAAGCAAAGCCAGCGGCTCATTAAAACCGCAGCGGAGAGCGCACGGTACCAAATGCCAATCGGTAAATATTCACAAGATTATTAAATGCTGCACAAGTTCTCTAACGGGATCTCTTTCACACGAACTTGTATGTAATGCAATTTCATGAATTATGCAAATAAAGGTTTCAACTATTCACGACAAAACCCAGAGCTGTGTCACTCCTGCTGCAAAGAGCTGGGAACTGAGCGCATCAATCACAGGAGTCACAAGAGACACTGGTGCATTCCTGCCTGCTGATGGCTCTGCTTAAACATTTACATTTCACACACCGAGGGGAAAAAAGGGGGAAGAAAACGCGCTGTTCCACAGAACTGAGAATTTACTTCCAACACCGAACAACTTCGTACAGACATTTAATAACCAAAAATTGAGCAGAAATCAAAAATACAATTTAACAACCTTTTTAAAAACAAGGAGTTCTGTGAAGCTGCACATTTGCACCGGCAGAGGAAGCTTACCTGCTTGGCTGTTTTCAGACTGAGCTATAAGTGCTGCCATGGCTGAATTTGGATTCAGCCTATTGCCGTACATGTGGGATGGAGGCAGACTGAGAGAAGATCCAGGTAGGGTGTTCGCCTGCAAGAAACCAAATAAAACTTGAATTCTTTTTTTGTAACGGGGAGAAATGCTAAATGTATTTTAAAGGAGCCTTCTTAATGCACATTTATTATTTTTTTAAGTTGAATGCTTTTTAAAACAATGTATTTCAAAGAAAAAATGCTTTCCATTTGTGAGTATAGAAACGGAACTGCAGTACTTCAGAAAACAGCTCGGGTTTTAAAGTGTGTCGTATTTGTGGTTGGCAAGATCTTCTAATTAAAGAAAACCCTTCTAATAAGAAACTACCGTAGCAAACACTAAAAATACCTAAAGTGCATTTTAAAACAACCACAGTTTGCAGGACAGGCAGACTTCCTTGTGATCCTGAAGTATGTGCTCAATGCTAGGACTTAGTAGCATGGCGACCATGTGGTTATCCTACTAATTATTTAATCTTATTAAACCATTTACAAAATAAGGGCAGGTAGACAACAGATGTCTCACAAATGCTTGGGTTCCTTACATCACAAGCCGGCTGTGGAGGTCAAAAGGTCCAACTTTCAGCTCTATAGTTTAACTACACAGAGCCATATTTCCTTTGCTCGACTCCGTCATTAGTAAAACGTGCACAGTATTTTGTTACTTCCTATTTTGATAGACTTGGAAGCCTGGTGTTTTTTTGTTTTGTTTTGTTTTTATTTTAAAGAACGCAAACAGCCATTACAAGTATGTTTTCTATACAATAGGGGGCTCCGGGAACCACAGCTTTGCCCTGACCCCATATAAGGAACTGTATTTTTGGCAGTTGGCCAGCTCTACTTATTGAAGAGCTCCCAAAGTTTGTGTTCATTCATGTTGCTAACCACAATTCTGAAGGTCTCTGCTGGGACTTGTGCCAAACAAGCGAAAATGAACCCTTAAACAGATGAAGCTAAGGAGGCTGGCCAAAATCTTGCATAATCCAACGCAATAAAAATACCTTCTTCCTTGGCTGCTTATGCTTTTTCCCTTTCGAAGAAAAAAAGACTTGTGTCAAATGCTAAGTTGCAAAGACAGGCAATCAAAGAAATAAAAGCATGGCTGCTTATTTTAAAGGCATTTTCCTGCCTGATAAAAAAATTATTTCAGAACAAAGAAAAGATTGGGGGGGGGGGGGGAGGGGGTAGAATCAAAGATACACAAACCTGTGTGATCACTGGTTTTAAAATTAATCTTCTAAGAAAATGTAAACAACCTTTACAAATGAAACTTTTTTTGAAAAACAAAAAAAAGAAGGTGAACAGTAAGGAACTCAATTTGTGGGACATTTTGACATGCATAACTGCACACAAGAGACAGGGGAAACATACTGGTTATTACAGCAAAATATTACAGAGTATAAACTATGTCTCTGGAAAGAATCACACACTACCATTAACTTTTGGCTTTCTGCCAACATATTAAACTTGATGAATGGACTTTTATGAATTCACACAACTGTTTTCAATGATGCTTTATTTACTATATTCTGGTGAGAAATTGTGCCTGATATTTACATTCTTCTACTGTCACAAAGTTAGAAAAAGCCACAAGTAATTGCTTACAATGATCAGGGGTTCATTCACTTTTCAGTTTATAGGTACATGCAAGATTGCTAGACATGGAACCACAGTGTCGCTTCAAATTTGGCTGTTACTTCTTCTTGTTTGCTGGGTTTTTTTGGAAGAATTGCATATCTTTAGTAGAATTAATCTGAATTATTTCTAAGTCTTAGAAATAATGCAGGCATTTCCACCTACCCAGGTACAACAGCTTCCAAAATACAATACATGTTAGTACTGTGACACTGACAAAGGCAGCAATACTGCACAGCTCCTGCTATTTTCCTTAAAAAATGCCCATAGGGTAGTTTCAACTTAACTACTGCTGTTCCTAGCAACCTTCAGCTGTTTTCCCCTCAAAACCAAACAAACTTCAGTCAAAATCTTTCACTGATAAAACCTTACAGAACAGACTATTAAGAGATCCAACCAGCATTATCATTCAACCATATCTAAAAGGTCAGACTAGGCAAACAGAAGTTTATATGATGGTATGAGTTTACTCATAGTTTCAGGGGTTGGGTGGGGGCAGGTTTTAAACTCCAAACACCAGGTCTTAGTTCTGTTTAGTTTTAGCACTTTTCCCTAAAATATTTTGTTTTATTCCAGTAAGTGTATGTACTGCTCACATTTTACATAGCAGCTTCTATACTTAGCTCTCAGTCCATGTAATTCACTGCAAGGCTGCTTAAAACTGTGCAATAGCGCTATATACTGATTTATGATGGCATGGTAGCTATAATCAGCAAGGGGAATACACGTTTATTTGACTGAAACTTGCACAAATAGCTTTAAGAATTTTCTGAAAGTACCTAAGTATCTTGAAGGGAGTTGCTAAAGTTTGTTGAGTTAACTATCACACCACAAAACAGAAGACATCAAAGGAATTAAACATTTGCTAAATGGGTTGATATAACAGATCAAAAGACTTTGCAGGATTTAAACAATATCTAAGAACTTGAGTTTTCTCACAAGTTGTGGTTTCACCCTAAACGTTACCCCTGTTTGCATTTTAAAATAACACTAAAGGTGTCTTACAAGTTGGAACTACACAAATTCCAATGCCATCCTGCATATGCAACTTTTAAAGCAAAAAGACACAATAAAATTGTTCAAGTAAGTTGAAGGCAAATAAAAAACCTTTGAAAATACTTTTTTTAAATGGCAATGTAAAATGACAAGAGTAATGATTTGTGAAGCTTTCTTATATATGTGACGACTTCATCTGACAAGGAAGTAGAGAAGGTGGAGGAGTGCTACATTATTTGAAGGTGAAATAGGAGCTTCATGTTTCACTCACAGTCGAAACAAGCTGTAGCAAGCGTTTATTAAAAATGCACAATCATCCTGTCAATACATATTAAGGTCACAGGACTGACACATGTTCTAAAATGCAGAACTTTTAAGGCTGTATTATTCTTTATTTCAACTGTTTCTATTTAAACACTCAACACAATACATGATCAGAATGTATGAAACAATGTAAAAACCCAAGACTACTAAGTATTTATTTTGAAAAGGCAGCAAATTTTCCTGAAAATATTTTAGCAGAAGGATTTAAGCCCCTCTATGGGTATACAACACGCTGCTTTCCTTTATGGTATGTTCAATAAATCAGTAAAGTCATAAGCAGCAGAGCAGCATGGAAGGACAATGCATTGTAATTCAGAGAATGCCCATGTGCAGTAAGAAATGATTGATATTTGACTGATGTTTAGGAACACCTCCTCTACAGCAAGAGACAAAGTACAAGGATATTCTTCTAATTAAAGAACAAGACTTGCAAGTTAACTATATTTAACTTATATATATAAATGTCCTCCAAAATATTTAGAATAGTTTTCTATTTGTTTGCTTGACTCCAGGACAGTATTTAACAGTGTGACTATAAAGTTTCCAGAGAATTCATATCTGAACATTTACTCCTATCTGAAATTTCCAGGGAAAGCAGTTCCTTCAATCAAAAGTTACATGTTCTTTCAGCAGAAAAAAACAAAGGGGAGAAAAATGAGACAATACTTAGCTCTATGCAATCAGATTGAGTACCAAAACTTTGAGACTCTTTGAACATGCCTTTTCCCCCATTCCTTTCAAGTTTTATGCTATGAAATATTTTCTGATAACAGGCCTCATTTCTGTCTCAGCTCCACACCAGTAAGGTTTTAATACTCAGCGTGTGATGAGAGATGAAACCAAGTGTGAACAACTTTTGGGTCCCATGAGTAGGCTGACTGTTGAAGCTGTCAGGTTCAATTGCATCATTCCACATTATTCAATGCCCCAAACTGCTCCCTAATTGTTAGAGGCTTAACATATTCAAAACCATTGTTTAGGCTAATGCTGAAATGCCTACAGTTGAGTTTCCACAAAGAAAGGGGAGGGATTTAATTGTAGTTAAACCATTACTGAACTCTCTTCCTTTCGTGATAGGGCAACAAGGATGGCCAGAGCAACCAATTCCAAGACAGCTTCTTAATCAGTTTATATCCAATCAACAGCCCTTTCCCCCTCTGCTCTAAAAACTGTCATTGCTATATTGCAGCTTTGTGTTATATCATCATAATGCTTTACAATTAGTGCCACATTACCTAATTACCTATTTCTGCCAATATTTATTTGTCAAAAATAATTTCAAAGGTTAATTTTATTTCTTGTTTAAAATAAAAACATATCATTGTTCCTGTGGTTGGGGTCACACCATTTACCAATCATACCAGGTTACTCATCACAGCATGATGCTGTGATATGAAGTGCAGAACTACCCCTGGCTCCCACTAATGCAAAGTCAAGAAATAAAAAGCATTAGAGATACCATTAACAACTACTTATGGCCAACTACTACTGAAATTATATTAAAAATTTTGATGCAAATGAAATTTAAAGCTAAATTTTCTGCAAGCTGTTCTGCTACCTTTCTGAGATGTTACAAACACTTTCCATGCATGTCTTCTTGAAATATGGAAGGAAATTCAAGCACAGGACCAAGTGTTACCATCAGTTTACTTCATCAAGAAGACATCTTAAGCTGAGGCATTTTGGTCTATGGCAAGCAACATTTATCTGAACAATTAATTAATTAAAACCTGCATTGGGATTAAATTATGAACAATAATAATAAATAAATATGAACACATATTAATTCCAGACACATAATTACAATAAAAAATTTATCATGTGCATATATAACTTTTTTTTCCCTTGAGAGGTGAAAAGAGCTGCCTATCAAGTGACAGCAGCAGAAGCAACCTCGCCTTGTGCTTCCTAACTTAACTTGAAGAAATATTATTTTTACCCCTAGAATTTTTAAGGCCTTTGCTTGGGTATTGAAGGCAATGGGAAGAATATGCTATTGCTTCCTTTTACTCTTTCAGTACTTATGGTACAACCTCTAACTGCATTTAGGAGAGGTGAGGGACCCACCAATGCCCCTCATCAGTCGCCTCCTGTGAATTGTCAGCTGCCCCTTGGGATGGCAAAGCACACCCACACAAGGGTGGTCACAACACAGCTGGCAACAAGTGTCCTGCCACATGGACAATTTCTCATGCGTCCCTTCCTGCAACACGACCTTTGAAGATTTTCACCACAAATACAGAACTTACTTAGAAATCTTAGAATGCTTATCATGACCTTAGATTTTCCAATGGAAAATCAAAAATCTAAATTCCTGTCTATTTTCCTGTATGCCAAGAAACATAGGTGGAAGACAACACAGAAAATCCTTAATAAAATACAGTTCCCCTATTTCTTCTGAAAATCTGAGTTTTCAAAACAATTGGCACAACACAAAACAGTATCAATCTGTAGTATGATAATTATCATCCATATATTTTGATTAAACTGATACTTTGATTTACATATTTTTAATACATGTTTTGGCAGTCTTAAGTTGAATGTAACTAAATTTAAAGCAAACAATATTGACCACTTGACTAAAATAACCTACACCACTACTGATGACTGGAATCAGAGTGAATTTTTACAGCAAACCTCACCTCACCTGCTATCACAATCACCAATGCAAATCAAACCCAAACATCCACTGTAGTTTTTTACACTTTCATTCTATGACAGAAACACTGAGATTGAAAAGATAGCCCTCCAATACTGCCACCATTACCATCCAAGCACTCTGAAGCCCTTAAGTTTGGGAATTTTTAAAAACAGATTATCAAGGTCCAATTGCACAAAAAATATTTTTACCATCTGGCTGAAATAAAAGAATTTACTGGAAAGTATAATTAGGAGGTTGGAAACGTTAAAATAAAATCAGAAAAAGGGTTTATGATGTCTTAGAAGAGCAACTTTTCATTCTCAGAGAAAAAGAACATTAATTACAAGTGTACAAACTGTCATAATTTAAATCTGTCAGGAAAACTGTATTTGTGACATCCTTCTGTGGATACAATATTCACATTACTAGTACTTTTTCTCTCTGCAGCAAAAATAAATCCTTTGAACTTCTAGCTGTAACGAAGACTCTAGCTTATGAACAAGCTAATAATCAAATAATGTCTTTGAGAATCAATTGTTTTGATTAAACATAGAAATAAATCCTTCAATTAAATGAAACCATCTAACCTTCAAACACCAGCAGTCAAGTATTTTCCAAGAAAGGCATGAATGAATACAACTGGGAAACACAGTGGGATTTGAAAAGCAAAATGAAAAATTAATGGCACACCTACAGAAACTAATTTATACCTCTGCTCAGTGTACAACAAGGGCACATAAAGTCATTAAAAACCACATGGATAGAAGGCCTATCTTCCAGTAATGTGAAAACACTATAACCTCAACTGTACTACCACTTTGCTCCTGTCTTTCATGTTAACAAACTAGATATTATATAAATTTTTAAGCAATTAAGATCTATTTATTTATATACCAGACATAAAAAAGAGACTTAGAAAAACTTACTAGAATGCTACCTCATTAAGAGGTCTTTTTTGTTTTGTTAGGTTTGTTTTGTTTGGTGGGGGGTTTTTTTTGAGGTTTTTTTTTTTTTGGGGGGGGGGGGTTGTTTTCTTTCAGGTTTTAGTTTGTTTTTTAAAGGAGGCTTTGTAAAGATAAGACTCTGGGATTCCTCCACAAACCTAACTGAAAACAGAGAGCCATCATTTCAACACAAAGCCCTTTCACCTTAAGTTGGTTGCTCTATCGTTTCCATCTACCTGTCTTCACAGCACTTAAACTGTATGTACTCTACATGGACATGAAGCAGTATCTTGCCCAAGAATCTGTTTTACTTAAGAACTTTAATCTATGTATGAGGAATCTCAATTTCACTCTCATATTGACTAGCAGGAAAATGACTTTCTTAAGAAACAAACCCAGTGTACCCACAGAGGAATTTATTTTCTTTTATTTATTGCCAGACACTTGCAATATGGCAAATAATTGATCCGAGAGAAAAGTATCTACTTTCTAGATAATCTATCATTTCAAAAAGAGCAATAATAAAGAATCAGCTACTTATTCACAAGCATGGACATTTTATCTAAGTATCAACAATTTTTGCTATTTAAGTGATGAAACAAACACCTTCAGTAGCAGAATTGCTGCTGTGCAAAAATGCTTGCAAGATTCTCAACATTTACACAAGGCCTCTAAGGCCACCGCCTCAGCAACCAACTCTGTAGCTTGCAACAAACAGACACCATGCATAATCGAAATCTTTTTCAAGTAAGACCTAAACATTGTTTCATCTAAATAGTTTTATTATTTCCATAGCATACAAACTAGAAAATTTCACACTTTTTTCATTCAACATCATTATTATTGTCTCAGGCAGCTAAATTGAAGTAGTGCTACACTCAGTTCAACTAAGAGGTCAATGTGCCTCAGTTGCCTGGAGACTGATGGTTGCTACAGCAGCACCAGATAAGCCAAGCTAAATAAGCTTCAGCTTGAAGGCAGAAAACATTTATTGCTAGAGCGAAACATTGATGCAGTTGTCTCAGCATGCGGCACTGTGCAAAACCTCGCACCGCCTTTCAGACTACCTCTACATTGCACGAGTCTACGTGAAGACAAGCTTTCTGAAGCAAGAGGAAAACAAGATTTTCATTGGGCTAAATACTAGATTACTTGCAACTATGATTCCTTTGTTCTTCTAGTTGAGTCACATGTTAGAAGGAATTTTCCCTCTGGCTGTAAATTCTTCCTCCTTGCTACTCTCCTCCTCCCCCACCCCAAAAATCCTCAGTTAGACTGCATGAAAAGAAAATTAGCTTTTTACCCATTTTGCCCAGAAGTAGATAAAAATTAAAACAGCTTTTAAGTAAGAAACAAGACAATTTTAATGGAAAAACTTTTACTAGTACAGTTCTTTCACATTTTCATTTTGCAAGACTGAAATTTAAGTGACTGTGACACAAATATGATTTAGCAGGTTTGGAAGGAAAGCCTCTGTTTTGCACTGACATTCTACACCACAATATCAAACCCCTCTGTCTGCAACATACTGAAGGATGCATTTAGCACACTTCCCAAATCTCGAAGCACTGGCGATTTCCTGTAGCAATGAGTCCCAAAGATGAGCAACATACTCTGTTAAGAATTATTTCTTTTTGTTCTGGATGTGCTGAGATTTCCTTTTTTTCTCTTTGTTCAGTTGTAAGATAAGGAAAACCAAGTAATTTCAGCATCCCAACAGCCTGTGATCCATGCTGATATTTTACCTTTGACCTAGTGGGTAGGAGCCTCTTTCAAGAGACTTTATCATCAAGAAGTGTTTTGATAGTAACATAAAATATGTTAATTGGTTTTCATGTATCCAGCATTTCTACTGATTAGAGAATTCCAGTACCACAGTAAGGATCTAATTTCCTTTTTCTGGAAGCATGCTGCTTAAACCATGCAACATCATTATCTCCAGATGTTTTATTAGTCCCTTTTTAATTATCACTCATATTAAAGGTAATACAAACAAAACTTAAAAAAAAAAACCTGAAACACCAAAAAAACCACCAAACCCCCAACAAACAACACTCCCTCCCCAAACCAACAATATATACTGTATGACAGTGTATAAGCCGAACTTAAGAAATGAACTAACTTACTTGTTTTGGAGAAATTTGGGAATATATTAACATATTGTCATAATTGCTGTCTATGCTTTACCTTAATGACTAATTACTAAGAATTGAGAGGTTTCCCAACAAGGCACCCACCAAATATGCAGCAGAAATCTATACTATCTGCACTCTGGACTTCCTAAGAGCTCTTATGGCATTCAGTATCTCAATGATTTCTATGTTAAGGAACAGACTTCAGAAAGTGTCCTGAAAAATATATAAAAAGAGAGTAAAGTTCTTCTTAAGTTCAGGAAATCATCTCTGATTACACATCTAATGCAGTTTAATATAATTATGCTAAGTTACTTTGCACTGCAAAAAAAAAGGATCATTGCTTTAATTAGCTTGTTGATGCCATGTCAAAGTCTCTAGTTTTAAGATGTTCTGATCCAAAGGTGACTACAGGAGTATCACACTAACTCTTAACTTACACATGGCTCAGATGTGCATCTTTGGAAGTGGAGCAGGAAACTCAAGCAGCCAACATCTAATGCAGGTCACATCTGTCACACCTTGAAGTCCTAGAACTAAGGGCAGCTTGCCTTTTTTTCCGTGTATTTATTCCATTCACCAAAGAAAATATGATTAAACACTGATAGCTGATAGACCTGCCATTTTCTAGAGTATCCACAGGCAGGATGGCCCAGAACCATCCCTTAAAACTGCAGGTCTGCCCAGCTCTAGCAAACTCCAGATGCTTAACCTGAAACTTTCCTTCTTTCCTTCCTCACGTTTACTTTGTGCTGAATATTAAATTTAAAAAAAAACACAAATCCAAACCAGCAGGTAACAGGATATGTTTCTCTGAACAAGAATGGGAAACAAAAGTGGACAAAGGAGTATATTCCTTGGCCATACTGAATTTAAGAATGCAGCATCCATAATTTGAGGTTACAACTGTAAACTTGGAAGCAATGTCGGTCAGGTAAGTGCATTTTACTGTCCCATGAAAATGCCCAAACCCCCCTACTACAGACCTGCATAAACCCCTCTCAATTTGAATTTTCAGCAAAGGAACATTTACTTGTTTAAGATGTACTATTAAGTTCATAATTCCACTCCTGTTGTGGAAGGTATAAATAAGATTGCTCCCAAAACTGTTCCTAACTTCTCGGTTGAAAGGAACAAAAACTAAGAATAGAGTTCCTATTTCCTGTCTTTTCATTTATTTTCCCACGAGTGCCAGAATATAAAATAAAAAGGACAAGAAAGTTCCCTTGACAGCATGCAAAATGATGAGCAGACTTAAACTATGACAAGGAAAAAACCCACTAAAAAAGGAAGCCAAAAATAGTGCAGACTAGTAATTTGGAGAAAGAGCAGGGGAATACAGAGATCCAAAATTAGGGACTAGATTAATTCAGAAAATGAGAAAATAAAAACCTCAGGACAGATACATCTGAAACATCACATGCCCTACATTCAGAAAAGATCTCAGGATTCCTTAGCTTTCACATTCCTATGTTGTTAACAAATAACTCCAAATCTACCAAAAAAGTCTTATCTCCCCCTAGAAGCTGGATCAGACAAAGGAGGATAACCACCTCCATTCCTTCATTTATATGAATGCTAAAGAAAACCCCGGGGGCTTTTGTACTGCTCCTAATGGAAGTAAAGCCAAAGGGACTTTGGAAGGGACAATGGAAGTTATAAAAATGTTCTATGGGAACATATTTTCCCCAAGACCTTCTTTTTAGAATTTCTTAACCCTCTTTAAAAAAAGAGACAGGCAAAAAAACCCTTCAAAAACTGACAAATTTATGATGTCCCCAAAATCATAATTACAAATGCCCAACAGAGATCTGAAAAACCAGCTGAAATGTAAGAGGATGCACCTTAGCAGCACATCTTTGAGGCTATTCCAAGTTATTCCAAGAGCCCATCTGTTAACAGGACCAAATAAGTGAACAGACAAGATTGGGTCGTACTTGCTCTCTCAACTAACAGTTTGAGTAACACCTAATGTTTTAACTATTATTTTTACCTGCTATAGAGGTACAAGCTTACTTAGCTTATAACCTAGGATGATGGTTTTCTTTTAATCAGAACACTACACAAGAAACATACTAGCACACTCTTATTTGAAGACTTCTATGGTCAAGAGGTGAGTAAACACTGAGAATACATCCACAAAAGCCCAGTAAGCAGACAGCACTCTGATGAACTTTGCAGAAGCAAGTAGGTAAACCCTAACCCTTGACATATGATTAGTCATTTATGCTAAATGGGAAGGGATGAGGAGTAGGGGAAGAGGTTTTAAAAAAAAA